>CM059194.1:4251037-4584649 GCA_030323885.1 Branchipolynoe longqiensis | reverse complement strand
ATATATATATATAGATATAGATATATATATATATATATAGATATATATATTATATATATATATATATTTCCTCCGATGTTTTTTTGGGGGGGGGTATATTTGGGTGATTTGGCTTGATTTTGTTTTGACTTGTAGAACAGACCTGGTTGTATTATGCGCGCGTGCGTGCGTGCGCGCGTGGTTGCGCGCGTGCGTGCGTGCGCGCGTGTGTGTATGTGCGTGTGTCTGTGTGTGTGTGCCCATGTGTGTCCATGTGCGTGTGTACGAGCGTTGTGTGATTTTTAAAGCTGAATTGAGGAAACCGGGGTGCCTGCTTTTCTGTGAAATTTCTGCTGGTCTTGGTCGCTACTCACAGGTGTCGCTATTAATAAGCCTCTGAGAAGGGATCTCCTTCGGATTAGGCTTACCTAATGCTGTAGTAATAGGTGTGGGCCTCCCCCCCACCCCACCCCACACACACAAGCTCACACCGGACGCGGTGGCCGAATCGGTAGCGCGCAGGCTCCCCGTGCGGAAGGTCGGGAGTTCGATTCCCGGTCGAGTCAAAACAATGACTTACAAAATTGATACTTGTCTCTTCCTAACCTGGCATTTGGCATTACTAGGATAGGGAAACGACTGGTTACATCAGTATTAGGATAATAATTAATATGACTGAGTGGGAAATCAGGTCATGGTACTGGCAACCTGGTCTCCCAGTGGGGCAGCACTATAAAGTCGCCATGAATGCCCACTCTCACAAGTCGGAACCCATCCTGATATGACCATATATGTTGCTAGGATGTAAAACTCCACCAAGCACACACACACACACACACTCACACACACACACACATTCACACAGACTCAAGTACACACACTCACACACACACACTCACGCACGCATTCACACACACACTCACACACTCACACACCATCTCCTCACCCTGTTCACCACAGTCGCTAAGTCCTCGCCAGCCTGATTGAATCTTCCACCAGACTTCACGCCAACGATTCTATTGGTAACCACAATGGAGGCGAAGAGCACTTGGACCGTAAACCCCAGTTTAACATGGCTCTTGTCGCGGCCGCGTTGCATGTGCATTTGCTATGATGGGGCGATAAGTGGTTGGTCCAGTATCGATGATAATGTGACTGAGTGAGGATATTATTGTATATCATGGTATCAGTGGTTTAGTATAATCAGTGTGTGTGTGTTTGAGGGAGCAGCACCATATAAGGCCGTAATGAATTTTCAATGTCCGGTCCATATTTTACCTTAAATGTTCTATGTAAAGAATTAAGGAAATGTTTTAGTTTTGGGTTTTTTTTTTCTTCAAATAAACTGGCGAATAAAAGTAAAGTTACTGGATTTATTTTAATAACAATAACAACAATTCTAAATCAGTAAATAATCAATGTGGGGTTTCGAAATATTACAATATAGGCATTGGGATTGGCGACATTTTCAAGTTATCTAACAGACACATGGGTTATATACGTATATGGTAAATTAGTATATCACTAAAACATCGATAGGAAAATTAAATACATAATTAAAAAACAAATAGAGCGTCAAAATAAAAAATGTGTATATATGTATTATATATATTATTATATTATATATATTGGGTATATTATATATATTATATATTATGTATATTGTGTATATTATATATATTATATAAATTATATATACAGCATAACCCCATTAACCAAAGTTGAAAGGACCCTAGAAATTAGTTTGAATTAACCGATCATTGGTTTAACCGAGCTTTGACTTTGACTTTGAGTAAGCATGTATTGCACATGTAGTATACAATGTATGTGGACACTTTGATTATTGTTTTTTATGTAGATGCAGTATAAGCCCGTTAAACCAAGCTCAGTTAAACCAAACTATCGGTTAATCCAAACAAATTTCTAGGGTCCCTTCAAAATACTACCATTTATCATATCAAAAAGTCGGTGGGGTCTCAGATGACCTTATAACCACATGAAAGTTTGGTTTAGCCATACCGAAAGTGGCCTGAGGTCCAAACATTTGTTTGGATTAACTGATAATTTGGATTAACCGACTTTGGTTTAACCAACTTTTTTATATGATAAATGGTAGTATTTTGCCAGGCTGCCGAAAAGCGCTTGGAACCGATCGTTTGGTTTAACCGAGCTTGGTTTAACAGGGTTATACTGTATTATGTATATTATGTATATTATATATATTATATACATATATTACAAGTATATGAAATTAGTAATTCAAATCACCTCATACCTCATCTTGTTCATCCGCGGCATACTTTCATTCAGAACAAATAGTTTGCTCGACCTTTATGCTTACCTCTCTATGCAGTCCTTGTGATGGGGGGGAGGGCTGATGGGGGGGGGGGGTGGAGACACGTTTATGGAGGTGTCAAATGCCAGCTTGTCTCAGGCTTGTGTTATTCTGCAAACATGGTCTGTGTGTGTATCATTTGGCAATGAAATGCTTTGAACACACACAAAGTGAGAGAGGCAGTTCATCTTCAAAATGCCACAATAACTTATGGTGACTTGAATATGGCGACATGGCCCAGTGGTATATAGTGAGGGGTTCAGCAGCCTGGTGTACAAAGGGGTGCACGTCTCTAAAGGCTCTGTCACACATCACCGGATTGGGGAAACGGAAAGAAACCGAACAAAGTCTGTTGATATCCAGCAAAGTCCAGTTTGTGTCCGTTGCATATCCGTTGCATTTCCATTGATATCTGTTGATATCCGGCCCGCTCCGTTACAAGTTTTGAGCATGCACAAAATTTGTAACGGTTTGCACCGGGCTGACCTATGTGGTTATTATCCGTTACTGTCCGTTCCTCGTCCATTCCCCGTCCGTTCCCCATCCATTCCTCATCCGTTCCCATCCGTTACATATCCATTACCTGTCCGTTACCCATCTGTTACCCATCCATTACCCGTCCGTTACCCATCCGTTACCCGTCTGTTACCCGTCCGTTACATAATTGATACATTTCAAGTCTGAATAACACCAGACTAGAATATTCTTTGTCCGGTTCTGTCTGTTGCTTAATCCGCCATAGTGTGACAGGCACTTAATGTAGTTTCACACGGACCTGTGGAAACCGTTATGTACCACATCACAATGTGGTGTGGTACATAAACACAAGTAATCACACGGGCTTCAAGCAGAATATATTCGTTATACATCATATATATATATATGGTTTTGAGTTCCTCCATATATTCTGCTTGAAGCCCGTGTGATTACTTGTGTTTATGTACCACACCACATTGTGATGTGGTACATATATATATATATATATATATATATATGTGTATATATATATATATATATATATATGGAGTAAGCTTTTTTTGTGGCTTTAACAAAATATATATACAAAAATAAGATTTACTACTTAACGCGAGGTAAAGCTATAAAAGATAATGTAAGTTGAAGTTGCACAATCACATGGTTTTGAGTTCCGCCATAGTTATATGTGATGTATAACGAATTATGCGAGTATAAAGATACCTAAGGGAATTATTATCATTATTGTTATTATATTATATATATATATATATTATATATATATATATTATATAATTTATAATATATATATAATTTCCTCCAGTGTGTGACGCGAGGGGGCGCCCGCCCGGCAATTACCCGACAGCTGGGAGGGGGGGGGGCGCTCCACCAATGCGCACGAGGAAATATAGGATGTACATGTTACCCTTGTATTTATACTCGCATAATGCATTATACATCACACACACACACTAATATATATATATATATTTATATAATATATATATATAATATATATATATATATATATATATATATATATATATGCGCGCCTGTATAGTGCTTGGGGTTCGAGTGTGTCTGACGCCGTGTTCTTGTCGCCTGCAGGTACCTGCTGGTGCAGTTCGACTCTCCGTCCGGTCTCCTGCCCGGCCTGCATGACCAGCTTGACCGGGACCTGGACGTCATCAGGCCGCGGATCCTGCGACGGGAAGTGGAGGTGGCGCGGCCGTGCGAGTACACCGACTGCGACTTCGGGGAGCTCACCGAGGACAACCGGCGGCGCCTCAGCATCTACAAGAAGGAGCTCGTCAAGAAACTCTAGCCATTTCAATTTGTTTGTCTTTAATTTTAATCAAGATAATTAAATACAATTTTTAAAACAAGATAATTTTATGAAGACTTTCAATATGAATAACACAAATGTACCTTTTCTTTTGTTAGATTTATAAGTTTTTTTGTTGCTTTAACAAATATATATATATACAATCAGATTTACCCCTTAACGCAAGATGAAGCTATGAAAGATACTGTAAGTTGAAGTTGCACAATCAGATGGTTTTGAGTTCATCCATAGTTATGTATGATGTATAACGAATTATGGGAGTATAAAGATACCTAAGGGAATTATTATCATTTTTGTTATACTCCATGAGATCCAACACTGTACTTACTGGTGGCGCCACCTGCGGCCTCCTCACCTCCGCCGGATGTAGACCAGTGTCACTCGCACCGGCGGATTATATATATGTATATGTATCCCTGTGTGTGTGGTATATACTATAGGGCATTATATATGTATAAATGCTCGGAAGGGAATATATATGTTTCTGACTTCCTACTGATTTCACGCATTGGTGGAGTGCTCCCCCCCCCACCAGATGGCGGTGTTTTGTAACCAAGTGCCCCCCCCCCCTTGCATTCCCCACCCAGGTCTTCAATATACATTCGGTTAATGGTTATAATCTGTTTCACTTTACTTTCGAGTACCTTTGATTTAAAATGGCTAACTTTAGAAATAATTCAAATGAAGATGCAAACATACTAAAATTTGCTGGGCACATTGAAATGTTATGGGCGCATTCCATATACGCGTAATGCGTAATGCGAATGCGAATGCGACAAAAAATCGAAACGCCTTGAAACCTATGAGCTACATTCCTTACACGCGTAATGCGAAATGCGAATGCGAATGGGAATGAAATCCATTATCCCGATCGCTCCATGTAGCGATCGGTGCATAATGCGTAATGCGTAAAGGTGGTGTGAATAGAAAAGCATCAGTCGCATTTGTCCATTGATATAAGGCTGGAGGAGGCGACTGATAATTACGGACAGCCGGGACAAGGTGGAGCGCGGACCTGTTAGGAAGCAGTCTCCAAGGCTGCTGAGTGGAAACATATGGTAGTGGTGGTGGTGGGGGTTCGGGTTGCTAAAAATGCTACCAGAGCCACAAAAATATGAATACTTATCTATAATTTGGTTATAATAAAGGTAGGAACCCCCATGTGACGTACAAAAAGTTACTTAGATATAAATGCAATATTTGGTCATATACAGAGCAGTATGGAGAATAATTGTTTATTTTTATTTTTTAAATATAGCCAGTCGTGTGCCGCATAACGCATTACGCATTACGCGTGTATGGAATGATGGCATTCGCATAACGCATAACGCATTACGCGTATATGGAATGCGACCTTTAGGCACCATAAGCATGTATGACTTGGAAGACTGGCAATCTATAGTATTAAATTGACTTAATATTCCTTGACTGCAGCAAGACATGTCTAATACGTGCACCAGTATCTGTGTTGGATATGTAGCACCAAACATTGGCAGGTGCTTTGGTTTTGAACATTTGTGTGGCTTCGCCAGATGACACAACTTTAACATTCATCTATCTAAAATTGATACCTTGGTGAGCACAGTGACCTGAGCTAAATATAACCACCAATGAAAGACAGAAGAAACTAGGCTTCATTAGCATATAAAGCATAGCTGTTTTTAAGTGGGAAATTTGATTGAATTGAAGGAGTGAAAACATTAAGACATCAATCCTCTTTGAAAATTGATCAGGATCGTGCTGAAAATTGTATCATCAGAAAGCTCAAGTCTTCCTCTACCTAACCAGAACAATATTTGGTTGAGATTTATATCATGCTCATCAAGGATGGTCTGAGAAGTGACCGTGTATTCCCATCTCTGTTCTGGAGCAACAAATATGGCATTGATTGAAGCTACCGTGTCGACAGAAAACATGTGCAATCATATAGAGCTTTTTATTTAGATTATTTTAGAATAAAAATGAGAGTGATAGTGTAAGTAGAACAGAAGTTATGATGTTTTCAAGAATGTATCATTGACCCTGCTGATATTCAGTAGAAATTAAGGAATTTAGCAAGTTTAGCATGAAATATCTGAAAGAATAACAAAGATAATGGTCTGGACAAAATTGAGCCTGCTGTTTGTGCTATAGAGAGTGAGATTCTTAACTATTGGACAAATTATATGCAACATAGCTTCTGGGCCGGGGCCTTAAAAACCTAGATTTGTCTAATTTGGAAATGTGCACAAATAATTGCAAAAAAATGAATGTTTAAAACCTCATAATTTCGGAACTTATCAAGAGATCTATATAAATTTTATATATCTGGAATCGGATTTAAAAGATCTATACACCTATATAATTTTAAACACTGAAACATTAAAATAAAAAATCACTTTAGAGTACCTATTCTTAGCTTATATTACAAGGAATAAACACCTGGGGCAGTTTAAGGGTGTCTTTTGAGAATCTATCGAACATTGGGGCATGTGTGTATGTGTGTACATAGGTGTAATAAAATAGTTTGATACTGGTTTCTGTTTTTGTTTTGGATTGCTTTATTTGTGAGCTACTAACTACCCTTTTAGGAACTTAATTGTTGGAATAGTGTTGAGACATGGGACCTGTCTGTGAGTAAGTGCTTATAAAAGAGCCCTTGCTGCTTATCAGAAAGAGTAGTCTATGTGGCGGCAGCTGGTTTCCTTCAAAGAAATATGTCAGAATCACCATATGTTTGACGTCCAATAGCCGACAATACAAAAATTAATGTGCTCTAGGGACGTCATTAAATAACACAAGTTTTTTGAGACATGGGACCATCTAGAAGCTTAAATAATAGCGCGCGAGAACTCAATAAAAGAAGGGAGTACGGACATTTGTACTATCTTGCTGGTCAATTATCCCTCAGGTTGGTTGGTTAGTTGTTGGAGTTTTACGACCTGGCAACATCTAAGGGCATCAAGATAGGTACCGACTTGTGACAGTGCACATCCATGGCAACTTTATAGTGCTGCCCCACTTGGAGACCAGGACACCAGCACCATGACCAGATATCCCACTCAGTCACATTATCCTGACATTGAGCGAACCAGTTCTTGCCCTATCCTAATAATGCCGAGCACCTGGCTAGGAAGCAACAAGTATACCTTTTTTACATCATTGGTTTGACTTGACCAGGGTTTGAACCCATGGGTTCGAATCCTACTATCTACCAAAACGGGAGACGGACGTTCAACTCATTCGGCCATCCGGTCTGGTCAGTCTCTGAGTGCCCAGATTTGTCTAAATCTAAATGCACATGGCATAAGATGTGCTGATTAGATTGATGTAAATGCAATGCTGGCTAAAAGATAAATATCTTAATTTATTATATATATATTTTTAGTTGGTATTCTATGTTTCAAACAAGAGCTGAGATGAGCTGAAACTAGCACATTTCATAGCTGCACCCAGCATGCGTCATGTGCTTCTCACGGTTTTCCCCCCCCACGCATCCCACAATGCACCGCACCAGTTCAATTATGAACCTGTCTATTGTAATACTTATAGTTACTTACACCTGACAATCTTCCCCTATAACCTCAGCTGGAGGTCATCTGAATGACGGAGTAAAAGGCAGGTTTGTCAAGACACTCACAAACTGAGCCGGCACAGCAACAGCAAGCCACACACACATACGGACACAAAACCCCACATAACTTCCCACCCTCACACACAATCCCTCTCCCTCTCTCCTCTCCCCTCTCTCCTCTCATGTCCTCTCCCCTCCTCTCTCCAACCCTCTCTCTCACACAGACACATACAAAACCCCACATAACTTCCCACCCTCACTCACAATCTCTCCCCCTCTCCCCTCTCCTCTCCTCTCATACCCTCTTCCCTCCTCTCTCTCAACCCCTCTCTCTCCCCTCTCTCTCTCACAGACACACACACACGAAATCCCACATAACTTCCCATCCTCACTCACAATCTCTCTCCCTCTCTCCTCTCCTCTCATGTCCTCTCCCTCCTCTTTCCCATCCTCTCCCCCCCCCCCCCCCCCCCCCCCCCCCCCCCCCTCTCTCTCTCACTCACAAACAAAGCTGGTACAGCAACATCAATACCCGACCCAACAAGAAACACGAATAACTTCCCCACCTCCACCCACAATTTAAAAAGTTGTAATAACTAAAAACGATGAATAGAATATAATAAGTAATATATCACACTCCCTCTGCCTCTCCCACACAACCTCTCGTCACCACCCACGAAGCAAAACACACGTAGATCTACGCACACACACACACACACACACACACAACAAACACCAGTGTATTTTCTCCATTATTTAAGCACATAATAGATGTCTAGCAGTGCAGGGATAGAAGTATGTGTTCAATCAACTTGACTTCCCAAATACACTATCGCACCAAGTGATTTCTGAGACCATAGAGGATGTGTGTGGGGGGGGGGGGGGTGACTTCCCAAATACACTATCGCACCAAGTGATTTCTGAGACCATAGAGGGTGTGTGTGGGGGGGGGGGGTGAGCTGTCATTTCTGTGATGATCAGTCACAGTTTGATCAACTCACGCCCCTGCACGGCTCCCACAATCCCCCGCGGTGTACCTAATAACTTACACACTCCGTCAGTTGGTTGGTTGTTGGAGTTTTACGTCCTTACAACATCTAAAGGTTATATCAGGACAGGTACCGACTTGTGACAGTACGCACTCATGGCAACTTATGGTGCTCCCCCTCCACCTGGGAGACCAGGCCGTCAGCACAATGACCTGATATCCCACTCAGTCACATTATCCTGACACTCAGCCAACCAGTCCTTGCCCTATCACAATAACGCCGAACGCCTGGCTAGGAAGCCACTATCAATTTAAGTCATTGGTTTGACTCGACCAGGGTTTGAACCCTTAGGTTCGAATCCCACGATCTACCAACATGGGAAACGGACGCCCAACTCATTGGGCCGTCCCGTCTGGCCGTGCGTGTGTGTGTATATATATATATATATATATATATATATATACAGTAAAACCTCTCTAAATCGACCGACCTTGGGACCGACTTTAAATGGTCCATTTAGGGAGATGGTCGGTTTAGGGAGTTAGATTATCCTTACAATGGTATTGTTGGGACCCAAGTAAAGCGATCGATATAGGGAAGTGGTCGATCTGTGGAGGTTGTCGGGTAGAGAGGTTTTACTGTATGTATATATATATATATATATATATATATACATATATATATATATATTATATGCATATATGATGGGAGAACCTACACAACGAGTACAACCGGGGGCAGTTCGACAAGTCGACCAATGGGTCTTTAACCATCTCGCCACCCACGGCGCTGTGGTACACGTCTGCTAAACGGGGCCCCAGACACCCGGATAGATGAGTGTTCGATTGGCGCGGGTTGTCTGTCTGTTTGTCTGTCAACCGAATGCTAACCGAACCGATTCACCCGCCCGACAGCCTCACGACAAAAATAATCAAATGCCATGAACAAGAAATCGGGATAGGTCGATCCAAATCGCGACATTTGGGATTAACAATTCTCATCAGGTTCAAATTGTTGGATTAGTCTGTTGGCCTAGTCTGCCATCGGGTTCCAACTATTGACCTAGTCTGTCCGAATAGTGTGCGCGGTGTGAGTCTGCCCAATGTGCGCAGTCCCAGACAAGAGTGTCAAGATCCAACACCGTTACACAGACCTAACCAACCAACGACTAACCCCGACTATCAGGCAGGCTCGTTGCAGGTCTCTAGTTGGCCTGGGCTGCATTCAGGGTACGCCTCCGAGTCGCCTCGGAGACGTCTCGCTTTTCATATAGGAGGCAAAAAGCGCCTCCAAAATGGCCATCGGATTCAGTGGTTTCAGCCAATCAGAGCCGTTCTTTTCAATTGAAAATTGGCTGCACCCTATGGACGTGGCCATTTTCGAGGCACCTGACAGCTCAAGTCGTTCAGACTAGCGTGACATCCGGACTATTTCTGAGGTGCCTCCAAGGCATACATTGAACGTGGCCCTGGTGTGAGCAGTCAATGATGGTTATTTGCAACAGTCCGGGTGGGGGCCGGGAGGGGGGGGGGGGGGCTACTGTCAATCGAGACCAACTATGTCAGTGTCAGCATTCCTCGGACACCAATCAAGGGGAACGGAGAAAAATAGACAGTGCAAGTGCAGTGAAGCATGGGGCCTACGTGTATGTAGGGAAAGTGCTTCCAGGTTTCTTATCTACTCCGTAAGCACAGGGGGAGTGGACTACACAACTGCACATATAATATATATAGCATATAAAAGGACATACTTATCTCAGTTCAGATGGACGGACTGATATATATATATATATATATATATATATATATATATATATATATATACATATATATATATATACGCCCACATATATATGGACTGATGCGTATATATATATTATAAGCCTCCCCTACGAATTGAAGAGAGAGACAGCAGATTGGGTTGGTTCGTTTATTCGACTCCGGGCTGAGCGATAAATGCCCTACCTAATACAAAAGCAAAAAACGGGAGGCAAGTGACGATTCAAACCAGACCGGGCCGCGTCGAGCCCCGCAGCACGGCAGCAGGGGACAGCGGACGACGGCGATTGGACAATATTCGGTCGAGTAGAATCGACACTAATAAATAATAAATAATTCTCCGAGCGTTTATATGTATATAATAGATTATATATTATATATATATGAAGTGAAATGACTTTAGAGCCGCTCTATAGGTTTATACAACATCCTGATCCATCCAGTATCTGTTAATCGTTCATCCAAATTATTAGAATATGGCAAGGACTGGTTAGCTTGGTGTCAGGATAATGTGACTGAGTGAGATATCAGGTCATGCTGCCAGTGGCCTGATTTTCCAGTGGGTCAGCACTATAAAGTCACCATGAGTGCGCACTGTCACAAGTTGGTACCCATCCTGATATGACTTTTGATGTTGCCAGGACGTTAAACTCCAACAACCAACCAAATCCAAATTTGTTATTACATTTTGTGACCTCTGTTTAGAATATACACATCCCACTAGCCAATATAATAGAAAGATAAGTGTTGTACAACTTTACACTATTCAGGGTTCATCTACGTCACTACCCCAGGAAAGCACTTAAAGCTGCATAGTCCAATAAAAACATCAAATTTTCAAAACCAAAACAATTATCCAAATTTTATTCTACATATCTAACTTAGATACTTGTGCACATATTAAATACTTGTCACCATATAGAAGCGCATACAGAACCAATTTGATAGAACCTGTTACTGTAGAAGCCTCTGGTGTCAGAGTTTTGGCGTGCTTGCCAAAATTATTTGTGGATGGTTGCACTTCAAATATCTCAAAAGTTAGACATTTAAAATAAAACTTACTTCAAACTAAAGTAAGGGAGGCTATAACAATCAATTTAATATATTTAACTCAGAAAATGACAGAAACTCAAAACCATCGGACTATGCAACTTTAAGCAGTGAGACATAACACTACAAATGCACAGCTTCTAAATCCACCCCCTGATTTTACTTGTATTTAAATACCGTTGCAAGCATTTACACTACCACAAAGGTTTACCAAACTACTGTCATTATGTAATTCTCCTTTTTTGTCTGATCCTTTCTGTTGATGAAAATTGGAAGCTAATAAAGTAAACACATTCTACCCGATTTAATGTGTGCACCAGTAATAATGATAACAATAATAACAACAATAATAACAGTAATAATAATAATAATAATAATTCATACATGTGCCCAAAGTTGTTCCATCCTACAAACACACGTCTGAGCCTTTTCTTGTGTTTCATTGTGTGTGGTTGTTTTTCAACACTAAAAACATGCGATGAACTTATACTTAAACACACATTACAATTCTGTGATTTAATTAGGTACATTTTAACAGCTCCTCGACTCCAAACACCAATTTCCATTTACGTGTTAAGCATCCACTTGGTCGGTCAACCTTAACCCCCCCCCCCTTCTCTTACGTCTTAAGCTGTGTTCACACGGGCAAAATGTAAAGCGATTTAGACAAGGCAAATCATATGATTTGATTTAGTTTGAAAGTGTTTCGCGTTCACACGGGCAGTGCTTTGAGTCGGTTTAAGGCGGAAGTGGATATCTGCGCATGAGCAAGTCCAGACTAACCAGCGCCATTTTGGGTTCGTCGATGTCGGCACGAGAGAGTGTGGGTTCGACCTAGATATGTATTGACTGAATCGTATTGGTTTGGAACGGTCAAAACTTCTGCTGGGGAGTGAAAACCCTAAAAATAAATGATGAAAAGAATATATGTGCACCTCTAGCAGGTTCATAAAGCAAATTTACCGGAAAGTCAACAAACTCAGGTCTCGACTGTCACGTCCTTAATCCGCCTCAAGTAAGTCGGTTGCGTTCACACGGGCGAGATGGGCCGACCTAAGCTAGTTCGCTTCATATAAACTACCTCGACAAGTGGTTTATATAAAGCGAATCATATGAATCGATTCAGTCCTAATCCGCCTTGATGTCGCGTTCACACGGCAAATGTGAGGCGAACTAGGCAAGGCGATTTATATGAGGCGGATTAAATCGCCCCTGTGAACGGGGCTTTAGGCGTACTCAGACCTCCACATATATCATACACATCACAGCCGCTATTCAACCCAACATCTGTCTGGCACCTTTCAGATTTAAAGGGCTTTGGTTGGTTGTTTGTTTGAATTTTACATCCTGGCAACATCTAAGGTCTTATCCGGACGGTACTGACTTGTGACAGGGCACACTCATGGTGGCTTTATAATGCTGCCCCACTGGGAAATCAGGCTACCAGTACCATGACCCGATATCCCAGCCAGTGACATTATCCTGACACTGAGCTAACCAGTCCTTGCTCTATCCTATTAATGCCGAGTGCCAAGCTAGGAAGCGACAAGTATCAATTTTGTAAGTCATTTCTTTGACTCGACTAGCAATCAAACTCCCGATCTCCCACACGGGAGGCATGCGCTCTACCAATTCGGCCACCGCATACAGTTTTTTAAAGAGGCAGAAACATGACAAAAATTAATGCAACTTTACACACTTGTAATTAAAGTTGCATAGTCCGATGGTTTTGAATTTCTGTATTTTATTCTGAGATAAATATATTAGGTCGATCACTAGTATCTACTTTACATTAGTTCAAAGTTACTTTTATTTTAAATCGTAAACTATTGAGATATTTGAGTGCAAACAGGGAAAATTAGTTTTGGCAAGCTTGCCAAAGTTCTGACACCATAGACTTCTGCAGTAACAGGTTCTGTTAAATTGACTCAGTATTGCCTTCTACGCAGAAATAAATGCTTAATAAGTGCATCAGTATCTAAGTTAGATAAGTAAAATCAAATCTAGATAATTGGTTTGGTTTTGAAAATTTGATATTTCATCGGACTGCAGCTTTAATTATCAGGATCGAGTGTGGCCGATTACAGTTTGTATATCTACAGATCTACAGATTATCTTGCTGGACGCGGTGGCCGAATAAAGATATTTAACATCCAATGGTTTTGAGTTAACTGCTTTATTTATTTTTTGTAGATAAATATATTAGGTTGATTGTTATCATATACTTCAAGTAACTTTTATTCTATTCGGTCAACTATAGAATCTTTTTAACAGTGAAGACATGTAAAATTGAAGGTAATGTAACTTTACATAATAAAGTGTGTTTTTTCTCCACTCCTGCCTCCGTCGTCCTCCTTCACTGCGCATCAACCCTGTACTGTAAGTACAGGGATGAACACCAACCCATTAGAAAGATGGTGGAAACTACTTTAGTATGGAACCGGAAGTGGAATCCCTGGCTCCAGTATCAAATGGCTACTTATATCGGCAGAGTTGGTGAAATGAGAGAGAATGCAAAAAGACAACATGGCAGCGATAAAATACTGTCCATTTTATTTGTTTAATTCCTTTTATTTGTTATATTATATTTTCCAAATCAGAAGTAGCGGTTAAATATGAAGATGTATGTGAAGAATATATTTTGCTTCTTAAATTAAGAATTTACAAGCTCAGTTAATTTCCTTGGCATGTTGAAACTTTTTGCCAGTTTTCCTAATGGGTGGGTGTTCACAGTACAGGGGTGAATCTTTTATCTAGCAGAGATGGTGACCTTTGAGTTGCAACCTCAACAATGTTTTATGTCATCACTATTTAATCAGTCACCATGCCTCAGATACTTGTATTTACAACATGCACAATGTGACTTGAACATTCAATAATTAGCATGGCTACTTGCGTCGATTTCTGAAACCTAAACTTAGAATAATTTGGTTAATCTTGATGAGTTTTGGAATCATACATTTTGCACACAATGTTGATTGATTAATTGGATATTTCATATTATTGGATGTCAAAAATTAGGTTTTAATAGACCCCGCCAGTTAAAGTGAGATCTATCAGGGGAATCTGGAACCACTTGCTAAAAATGTTGCTACTAAATGTAAGTGAACTTCATCTTGACATGCCTTGTTTTATAATGTATATTTAGAATAAGTGTTTATTCTAAATTGACACTAATCCTATTACAGTTGTTGTATCATGCTGGATGCGATGGCCATTCGACAGCAGCTATTCTTTGATGGACAAATATGCAGGCTTGTGGGGTACACCGATCTTGGTATACATGAAGAAGAAGAAACTGCAATGGAATCACTCATGGTCATGGCTGTTGGCTTGAAGTCAAAATGGAAAGCCCCAATAGTTTATTATCTGACTAAAGGTCTATCTGCTGAGACACAATATACACTGCTGAAGATGTGCCTGGAAAAGCTCATTGAATGTGGTTTAGTGAGATATGCAATTATGATGGATGGTCATGCTACAAATTTGGGGATGTGCAGACTGTTCGGGTGTAATTTGGATGTTGGTAACCTAAAAACATGGTTTTGTTTGCCTGAACAAAGCACAAAGATCTGGATTGTAATGGACGCCTGCCATATGCTAAAGCTGCTGCATAATGCCCTCCAAGCTATGGGATCCTTTGTCGCTCGTGGAGGATTGATCATATGGCAGGACATACAGACACTGCATGAGATTCAAAACACTATGGGGATCAGATGTGGTAACGAGTTATCTGACCGTCACATCAGGTTTCATCAGCAGAAGATGAAGGTTAGTTTGTCTGCTACCTCATGGCATCTAATGTTATCAGCAATATTAGGTAGATGTTCAACGATTACATGTTTTCTGTGATGTAGTTTAAATTTAAATTAACTAATCATGGATATAAAGTATATGTGTCCTTTAAAACTAAATTTATGTAACAAGTTTTGTATTTTTTTAATATGTTTATAGGTTTCCCTGGCTGTTCAGACTTCTCAAATTATAGCGATATAGCGAATGGTAGACAGGAAGCGTGAACACTTATTTGTCTCTCTTTTTTGTTGTTGGTACATTAGTTGTCCCAAGCAGGGGAAATCCCAGTCACAGACGACTGGTCTTCCCCACTCCAATGCTGGTCGATAGAAAGCCCGAGCCTACACTTTTACCGACCCAAGGGATTTTTAACCTCCCACACCAAATAGACATGGTATGAGAGCAACTGGCCTTTGATGATGCTGTAAGTTATACACAGCGGTGGAAATCCAAATTGGCAGAGGGGAATCGAACCGCCGACCCTCAGATTAGGAGTGTGACCTAGAAAAAAGTCAGACACTCTAACCACTCCACCACAGAGAATGCCACAAAAGGTTTTAGACTGTATGGGGCTTGAACCCACACCACCAAACAACTTCAGATTACAAGCTCAACACTCTAACCACTAGGCCACAGAGACAACATTTAAGTAAATTTATTATGTGGCAGTTGCCTTGAAAACTGCACAATAACTTGGTGTACAAGGTTTAGAAAGCTGTCAATCAACAATTGAGTTCGTCCAGGTGAGATATGCATTGTATTTAAAGCAATGTCTTGAGTAAATGCCACTTAGAATATTATTTTTTACTTTTTCTGTGTGTATTTGACTTTTATGAAATTGCATAACCTAGAAGATCAACATTTGTTCTATCTAATGGTCTTGTTGGATTGAATATATTGTAAGTTTTTATTGATGTAAAATCAATTAGAATTATGAGAGTATTGGGTCAATATTCCTTCATCACTGGTGTCAATGAAAACGACTCCAAAAATAGGCTATATTTAATTGGCTAGCGCTTCCTTGCACTACATCTTAGAAAGTCATACATGATAGCAGCAGAATCGCAATGACCTCAGTTTTCTATCCATATAAGTTTGCCATAGGTCAAAAAGGTCAACTTCTGCAATTTAAATTATTTTGAGTTTATAACCCATTTACTGAATTAAAAAATATTTAAAACCTAATAAGATTTGGGATGGATGGATAGGGAATTTGATTCCCTTTCCAATGATACCAATCTTACAATAGTGCTAGTTAGTGCAAGGAGCCGCAGACAGAATATTGACACAAACTTGGTTGGACCTTTGCTGACCACACTAGTTTCACAATGGTAACACCCATGTAGAAACATGTATATTACATTGATGTCTATTGAGATATATTAAAGAATATATAATCTAATATTGGGACAAATTTGTGGAGGATTCAACCATTGCTTTATGCACAGTGAATATTTACTTAAATCAATATTTTTGGTTTCAGACAATTTTAATTTGTACTTACAATCAAAATGCAGCTTTTGATATTTTTAGCAAAATTATTCTTTTATACTTTGACTACTGTTTCATATGCATCATAATTCACTTAAATAGACACCAAGATCGACAACAGGATGTAATTTTGGGAACCAGATTTATTATCATTTGATCAAAACAAGTCTATACTTGAGCGAAGTGAGCATCTTGGATAAATCAGTTCGGCGACAGGGCTTTCATACACTACTATACCAAAGTACACCTAGTATCTCGTGGACAGAAACGGCTAAGTGTCATAGCAATAACAATAACGTGTGAGTAATAATAATACCGCAGTTTGGCGGCAGGGCCTCTTAACTCAGACACACTGTAGTATGATGTCTATAGAATGAATAGATCTCATAAAGTTTTTGTTTTGCGCTGGCTCGTCGATGTTATCGGGAGACACGCGCCAGTGTCGCAGTTTGAGCGCCCTGCCAGTTTGAGCGCCCTGCCAGTGGTTGTATACTTTTTTTGTAAAATAGATTTAAAAGCTTTCATTGGATCGATTAAAAATATCTTAATGCGCAATTGAAAAGGAAGATCTGAAGTATTTAATGTAACCTAAGAGCAATTTACTCTGCAAGTATTAAAAACAGATAATAGTGAAAGTTGGGATATTCTGAGTGTCAGTGCCAGTGTTAGCCTTACCAGATCATGGCCTCAAAAACTATTTTCGCAAAATAAAGAACTTCCAATTGGCTGATTAAAAAAAAGCTGAATGTGAAATTGTAGAGAAAGATCTGAACTATTTAATAGAAACAAGAGAAATTTGCTTTCAAAGCACCAACAATCACAAATTACTGTGATAGTTAGGGTGGTTTTAATGTTGTCTCTATCCGCGCATGCGCAGAAGCAACAGAAGGGTGCTCAAACTGGCAGGGCGCTCAAACTGCGACACCGGATGAGGCAACTTTGGCATGGCGTGGCATGCTCGCTTCCGTCAGGTTTTCCCGATTCCGTCAGGTTTGGCTATCAATGTCTGGAGAAAATTGTTAGTTGACTACCCTGATATGTTGCTAGTTGAGCATTTAGAGTTTGGGTGGCCGCTGGACTATACATCCACAGAAATTCCAGTTCCTACTCTAATAAATCATGCTTTTGCGGCGAGTTCGGAACCTCATATATGTGCATATCTGACTAAAGAAAGAGAAATGGGTGCGTTAATAGGTCCTTTTCAACAGCTGCCATTCGAGCCCTGGTGCCAAATAAGCCCATTGATGACAAGGCCGAAAAATAACTCAGATACTAGAAGGGTGATAATGGATTTGAGCTTTCCGTTGGGAAGGAGTGTGAACTCGGGGATTGTGAAAGGTTTCTTTCAAGGGAGGCAATTTAATTTCTCTCTGCCTTCAATAGCTACGTTGACTGATAGACTTACTTTGCTAGGAGGTTCTTCCTGGTTGTGGGCGGCGGATTTGGCTAGGGCGTATCGCCAGTTGCGTATCTGTCCACTTTCGGTGCCGTTGTTGGGAATTACTTTAAACAGTGAGTTTTTCATTGATATTGCCCCACCCTTCGGGTGTAGAACATCAGCCCTGGCATGTGCTAGGACTACCCGAGCGGTGGTGTGGTTGTTGAGGAAAGAAGGTTTTTTCGTTTTGTGTTATCTGGACGATTTTGTGGGTTTAGAAAGTTCCGAAGAGAAAGCAGTTGAGGCGTATGAGAGGTTCTTTGAGATTACTAGGACCCTGGGTTTGGAATTAGCATTGCAGAAGTGTTCTCCTCCAGTTAATTCTCTGATCTGGTTAGGTTTTGAAATAGATACGCTAGAGATGTCGGTCTCCATACCAAGGGAGAAGTTAGAAGCGGTATTAGAAGATTGTATGATCTGGAAAGCAAAAAAGGTTGCAACCAGAAAGCAGTTTCAGAGCCTGGTTGGCAAGTTGCAACACCTCTCGAAATGCATTAAGCCTGCAGCGAGGTTTACTAACAGAGTACTAGCGGCTCTTAGAGCAGCTCCGTTTCTAGGTTCCCATCCGTTTGATGCAGATGTGTTGCTAGATCTTGAATGGTTTGCCAAGTTTGCAAGCTTTTTTAATACGACTTTGCTCCTTCCTTCCGCTCCCAGAATGCCTTGGGTAATCGAATGTGATTCCACTTTGTCAGCGGGTGGGGCTTTCACTGATAGAATTCTTTGCTGCTCAGTTTACCTCTGAAGTTAAAGATTTACACATGTCGATTGCTCAACTTGAGGCTCTGAACCTGATGCATGCGGTCTCGGTGTTGTTACCCAATGAACCTTGTAAGTATGTGATACTTGTCAATACTGATAATCTTCCCTCCCAGCAGGTCCTATCATCGGGAAAAGGGAAAGATAAGGTTTTATGTGCATGCGCTAGGCAATTATGGCTACTGGCAGCAGTACATAACTTTGAGCTCGATATTGTCCATAAGCCTGGAAAAGATCTGATTCTAGATGCGCTGAGCCGAATGAATAACTCTACTCTGTTGAAGAATAAAGCGGTGCTATTATCTAAGAAATTGAATCTATCTGAAGTTAAAGTAGTCCTAGGCTTGAGTATCCTTGATTTCGAATTGTAAACATTTTGTCCTGGAAGATAGTACTGTTTTGCTCCTATCTTCCAGGTTACACGATGAGGCATCATGGTAAGCTGATCGAGGTGTACAAAACTGGTCTCGCATCTCGGACATGGCAAAACAAGTCGGTGCATCTGACCCGTTATCTCCAGTTTTGCCGGCAACATGCTCTGCGTCCGGAGTCCCCATCCACGTACGATCTGCTATCGTTCCTCATGTTCTTGTCTTCTGTGCTACAATCCCCTGGTGCTGTATTAAATTACTTCAGCTCTGTGAAAGTTTGGCTAGGCTCATTTCCTGGTAACTCTGATATGTTAAAATCAAATGAATTACTGGTGATGAAGCGAGCAATTTGTAACTCCTCGCTACATAGAGTACGTAAAGCCCCTCCTCTGACCCCCCGTAGCTATGAAACATGTGATCCGTGCATTGGTGTTCTCTCCGTGTCCACCGTTAGCCGCAATAGCCGCACTCCTCATTGCATATTTCACACTCATACGACAAAGTAACCTGCTAGCATCCAACCCTGTGTCACCCCACGCCCTCCTAGCAAAAGATGTTAAGTTGTTGGTTCATCTCTTTATGTCTCCGTTCGCTCCACAAAGACACGCCCTGTATACTCCTCCCCTCTAGTCTTCTGCTTGCCATGTATCCCTAAATCCCTGTGCTGCCCTGTAAATGCCTGGATAGCATATAGGTCCTCGGTTTGTATTGAACATGATGAACCAGCATTTATACTTCCATCTGGTGAGCCGTTGACGACAAAAGCCCTGACTGTGATCCTTCGAAAAGCTGCCTCGGGACAATGACATCACGGAAGTCTCACCCTGCACAGCCTAAGGCGCGGTGCGGTACAGGCTTGTCAGAGTGTGGGCCTGTCTAATTTGGATCTCCGTCGCGCGGGCACCTGGAAGGGTAGAGCCATCCGTGCATACCTTTCTGATAGGTCCGTCCGTGAAGTACCTTCAGCGCTCGCTCTTTTATTGGGTGAGCGCCGATCTCTCCTGACTACCGCTACTGAGACTTTGCCCATCTCGGCACCTGCTCCAAGTGTTACAGAACTGAAAGGGTCTCAGTCACCCGCTTGATAGCCTGCGTGCCAGGCCCCTCTATGTTTCCGGTACTGTTCAATTCTGATTTTCATTTCGTATTAAATCTTTCAAAGTTAAATCTGTTTCTGTTCTGCTTACTGTACTATACTGTTCTGCTTACTGTACTGCTTGCTTTAGAGCCGAGTGAGTGAATTGAGCATGTTGGTGGAGGCTAACATATGTAATTTGCGAACGAGGCTAGAGCTGACCTCGTTTTCCTCGCTCTCTACTTCCCGCTGCAACGCCACTCTCTCTCGGTGCCTCGCGCTGTTCACTTCGCTTTCCCACCCACCCACCCTCGGTTCTGGGGGTGAGCGCTGATCTCTCCTGACTACCGCTACTGAGACTTTGCCCATCTCGGCACCTGCTCCAAGTGTTACAGAACTGAAAGGGTCTCAGTCACCCGCTTGATAGCCTGCATGCCAGGCCCCGCTATGTTTCCGATACTGTTCAATTCTGATTTTCATTTCGTATTAAATCTTTCAAAGTTAAATCTGTTTCTATTCTGCTTACTGTACTATACTGTTCTGCTTACTGTACTGCTTGCTTTACAGCCGAGTGAGTGAATTAAATTAGTTGATAACTCATATACTTTTCGTTTTCTGTCCGAGTGAATAAATTATAGTTGCTGGTTATACTTTTTCATGTTTAGATTATTAAAAACTAAACCTCTTCGTTGTTTCACACCCTCCTTGTTGTTCCGAATCCTTCTTAGTCGTCCTCCCACGTCCCTCCTCGCACCCCTACCCCTACCCCTTCACCCCCCCCCCCCCCCCAACCCTCCTCGCACTCCCACCCCATCTCGCACCCCCCCTACACCTCCTCGCTGCCTCCCGCCTCTTCTGCACCATCGACTTCCTGCGGGTCAATTAAAATCAGTTTTCATTAGGGATGAACAGGCGCTATTGTGATTTTAAACGATAATACACAGTATTGCATGGTATATCATGATCAACACATATTAGGTAATACAGAATTACTTGTTTGACTTAATCTAATGCAGTAACCTACCCTTCTAGTTCTACGAAATGCACGTGTTCAAACATTTCATGTGGGTATGTCTTAGTTTTACTTGAGCTGCCTCCAAACAATTTTTTTTTTAAAATCTTCAAAGAGCCATAAACAATTTCTTTGAATACTGTTATATTACACCTAATTATACCAGAATATATATATATATATATATATATATGTGAATATATATATAAATATATATCCATGTATGGGTCGTTCTCTGAAGCTGTGTACCACTTTTGTGACATGGGAGCCAAAAACGAAAACATTCCGAATAATAACAAATAACATTCCAAATAATAGCAGAACCCATATTCATATATATTATGTTATTGTCAGAGTTGAAAACAAGCTAGTTCATTTATTTTTTTTTTATCTCATACAAATTAAGGATTATGTTAAAATGTCCTGTGTAACATGGCAATAAAGGACACATCCAGAACATCACTTTATTATACAAAAAACATTCAAGCAAGATTTTCTTTTGTATTACAGTTAAGCAAACAAAATTATGTCTTAGAACAAAAAAGTTGAAGCAAAGTTTAAAAAAACGTTTGTGTCAATTTTGATATAAACGTGTAAATCTTTAGTTTCACAAAATCATATGAACATCCTTTTGATACACATTGTAGGATATATTAAAGGGCGCAGATTAAATACATATAGCATTGCTAACAAGTAACATACTGAATAGACAGAGGCAACAATCATTATTTGACTTCCTATTAAAAAAAGAAAGCATTAATAATGACCATCATAACATGGACACCAAATATCTGCTAGCCAGCTTTAGAGAACGACCCTTGTATATATATTTATACATGTATGATAACTTTCATAAATGCATCCATATTGGTATGAGTAAATTAATCTTGTGCGGAACCCCTTGAGCCCTCGGCCCCCTGCTCATGGTGGCTTTATTGTGTTGTCCTACTAGGTGACTGGGTTCCTGGCCCCACGGTCCAACATCCCACTCAGTCAGATTATCTGATACTGAGCAAACCAGTCCTTGTCATGTCCTATTACATGCACAGTGCTGGTATAGTATTAGTATCAATTAAGTACCAATGCTGTACGTCAGTGGTTTAACTCTATCGGGTTTTCGAAGAAATACTTTGACAAATATTTTATTATAAAAGGCAAACTTATTAATAAAATAGAATTTCTACCTTTATTTGGGATTTGTTGTGTGGTTAAATAAAGAATGTGTGCATTATTTTATATTTTTTTACATTAAAATTCATACATAATTCTGAAATGGTCAAATGACAACAAAATTCATCAGATCAGAGGCAATTTTGAAGTGACCAAATTTGTGTCAAATGACAGCAAAATGTAACTCACAAAATAGAAGCACTGCGCCGTACTGCCGTACAAGCGGCAGTACGGCGCAGTTTTGTGTTGGGAAATCTGAAAGCTGTTTAAGTAGTATTACCCTATCTGGTTTTCTTATGGCAGTACTTGGCTGTCAGGTAGGAAGAGTGTACATACCTGCTCCTCCGAATAGTTGATAATGCGAATGACGTATTCGCCTTCCAGGTATCCAGAGATAGAATCCTTTTTGGGTGGAGCAGGGAGGTCGGTCTTGAGCAGGTCTGGAGAGAGAAAAACACCACAAAATTAAACACCTGGGGCCATATGTAGGACGAGGTGTTAGCGAGCCAAAACGCGTTTAGAGGGGATTTCTGGTTTAGCGCCGAAAAGTCGGGATGCACAAGTAAGTGATAGGCCTAACACCATGCGTTTAAGCTCCGCGACACTAACCCGGTTTCATAGGACGTTTAAGGGCGGTGTTAGCGTAAGGTTGTGCCCAAATCTATTCAATGCTGTCATATTTAACAGAATTACATACGCAATAAGTGAAATTTTATCAATTTAACCCTAAATTCGAACCCTCCTTAAGGCTACCGGCGCATTGGCGGCGATATTACTAGTTATATTTTCGAATCGACGAACGTAAAGTAAACAAATCGCCGCCGCCGCCGCATCGACATCGTTCCATACTGGCGGCGGCGGCGGTTTGTTTACGTTCGTCGATTCGAAAATATAACTAGTAATATCGCCGCCAATGCGGCGGTAGCCTTAAGGAGGGTTCGAATTTAGGGTTAAATTGTTCAAATTTCACTTATTGCGTATCTAATTCTGTTAAATATGATAGCATTTAATATATTTAAGCCTAATATATGGGTACAGATGCAGAGGGATTTCCCAAATCTATAAATAAATTCAGGTTTAGCTATAATGTAAGTGTTACCCGCTCCTGCATATGACTTGACACAGTTCCCGACGTCGGTGATAGCTAAACGGTAATAGGCTCTAACACCAAACCCCGCTAACACTGACTCCTGCATATGGCCCCTGAAGGGGAAACAAGCAAAAGCGCTTTAAACTTTCATGGTCCCCGAGGCGAAGGCCACCGTCAGGGCCTCCCTCCATATGGCACGGAGGGTGACGGTGGGCGGCCTCCGCGCGCCAGTTGGACCTCGTGCCACCTCCTGGCCAGGTATGGGATACCCACACCAGTACGCCACCTAGCGGCGGGGCGGGGGGAGGGGAAGGGGCCGTGCCGATCCGCATGCCCCGCAATGACCCCGAATGAGCACTCGCTCATTCAACACAATTAATTGTTAGAGTCTCTGGTAACTTGTGGTTTATTGGTTATCTATAGCGATATAGCGAATGGTAGACAGGAAGTGTGAACACTTATTTGTCTATCTTTTTTTCTCTTTTTTTTTTTTGTACATTAGTTGTCCCAAGCAGGGGAAATCCCAGTCACAGACGACTGGTCTTCCCCACTCCACTGCTGGTTGATAAAAAGCCCGAGCCTACACTTTTACCAACCCAAGGGATTTTTAACCTCCCACACCACATAGACATGGTATGAGAGCAACTGGCCTTTTATGACTCTGTAAGTTATACACAGCGGTGGAAATCCAAATTGGCAGAGCTGCGGGCATGGGGAATCGAACCGCCGACCCTCAGATTAGGAGCCTGACCTAGAAAAAAGTCAGACACTCTAACCACTCCGCCACAGACCACGCTAGTTGCAATCGTATTATTGGGTAAGTAGTTGTTGCAGGTATAGCAATACCTCAGGGAGTTTGACGCCCCTGCCTTGCAGAGTTCTAAACCACTGCCTTGTGGTACAGGTCCTTGACAGAACCAAAGGCTAAGGGAGCAAACCCTAAACAGAAAACCATGTCACTGTGGCAGCATTAAGGGCGGTTGATGTATGGAACTCCCAACATCTCCCGACCAGCCACTGCAGGGACAAATAGATTTGCGCCTGTCTTGACATGTTCTTGCCGGTGTGAAACCTCTATTTGCTCCCCGAGAGAGTGCTGCTGGTAACTTGCAAAAGCCAGCAGCACTTCATCACTTTTGCAGGCAGCTTTCATGATGATGATGAGTTGTTAGATAGTGTCGGCAAGTATTGTTGGTTAAGTAGTTACTATGGAGTTTCAGTCATATTGTTGGGTAAATAATTGTTAGTGTCCACTAATATCATTGGGGAAGTAGTTGCTATGTCGTATCAGTCATACAATTGGGTAAGTACAGTAAAACATCTCTAACCGACCACCTCCACGAATCGACCACTACCAACAATACCATTGTAACCATATTTTAACCCCTTAAACCGACCACTTCCCTGAATGGACCACTTAAGTCAGTCCCAAGGTCGGTCGACATGGAGAGGTTTTGCTATAGTCGTTATCAAGTTTTAGTCATATTGTTGGGTATGTAGTTGTAATTGTTGGTCTCTGCCGTATTGTTGGATAACTAATTCTTATCTAGCCTCAGCTACAGTATTGGGTAAGTAATAATTAGATAATGTCAATTGTATTGTTGGGTAATTAATTACTTGTAGTTGTGAAGTTGACCAAATATAGACATGCTGAGTCTTTATCCCTACGTCACTGAATTATTGCACATGAGCTATACCTGGTTGGCGGAAGAAACTAATAAACATAATAAAAAATCCCCAAAATATCAGTAGTACGTGAAGCTGGTTTATGGTCTTGGTTCTTTGCCTTTTATTTATATATTTATTAATTTCTTTGTTTATGTATTTATTTATTATTCACACTGCTTTGGACAGGTACACCAATAACAACAAAAAACAGCAAACTGAGATTCACTATATTCAGTGTTTTCCATTTTGCCTGCCTATCAAAAACATGTTTTTCCCCATCTGGTACTTTTTTTGTATGTGCCAGTAATAAAATTAAGTAAATAAATATATTTTAAGAATTATTGGGAATTCATCAGTTAGCTTATTTAATACTGTTTACATTTATTTCATGTCTGTTGTCTTTCGGTATTATCACAAATTGCTTGGAGCTGAGTCCCAGTTGGAATACTATTGGTTTTATTTATCCATTTCTTTTCACAATGTTGGAAGTTATTTACATAATAGATGTCTAGTATATGCGCTTAGCTTGGTTTGCAGAAATAACCAATAGGGCCAAAGAAAGGTTATAAACTGCATACATAAAAAGGCATAACTGCATTGGTCAGTCATAGGCATTGACAAAAACCTGAGCTGAAATTCAATGCATTTGACAGTTTTCCTGTGGTCCACAACTCGTTCATCAAAGGCTGTTGTATGTGCTGTCCTGTCTGTGGAAAAGTGCATATAAAAGACCCCTTGCTGCTTAGAGCCGTCGTTAAATACTTTAACTGCTTAATACTACAGAACAGACAAGCTGTACACTAACATTTGTACTCTTCGATTCGACAGAGTAGGTGTTGCTCATGGAACACTTTGTATGGAAACATTGTTCCGATGATGGGCAGGCGCAAGAGGCTGGGGGGTGAGGCGGCCGGGTTAGCCCGAGAAGTGATCAATTCACGTGACTTCGTGAATCGGCTTTTAAAGTTGGGGACATTGATGGGGGCGACGCGGTGACCACGACTGCAGCGCAGGCGGGCCAGGCAGCCTAATGGCTGGCACACGCCTCCCGTCTGTGCGCACCCACCTACCGTTTACGATCTAAAACTGCCCGTTTCGCACACAAAAATCGCTATGTGTGCGCTCCCCGTGCACACCTAGCGATTGCGATTCGCGCATAAAACCTCAGTTTTAGGGCTAAAACCGGCCGATTACGATTGCGATTCGCGATTCGAAAAATGAATCGGCCCGTTTTCAGTTGTAAGCGGGTCGGGTCGGGTCACGAGTTTTATTGCGCGAATCGTAAACGGGAGGTGTGCGCCAGCCATAAGGCGGCGCCATCCACGCACAAGCAGGCAGGGGGTCCTGCAGGAAGGGCACCATGTTAGTGGTTATGCTTTGCAATTGAAGAGTTCAGGCGCAAAACCGAATAAACGCCAGTCCAAAAATGTAAGTAAAATAAAAGATTTGTACATGAAGGTTATTTTAATTATTATTAATTCCAATTTGCTTGTGATGAAAAAGGTCATGGAGCAATTAACAAAAAAGCAGGAAATGTAAAGAAATGAACGTTTTAAAGGTTTGACTCCAATGTTTACCTCAATTTTTGGATTGGCGTTTACGGGGTGCTGCGTGTGAATTCCTCAATTTATTTAAGGGGAACACATTACATGACGAAACATCCTTGTGGCATATGGAAGTGTCACGAGACAAACATGCCATCGTACGCTGTTGCTATTTTACTAGAAGTTGAAAATGTATCACGAAATATTCCAGTGGTCTGTGGAAGTATTGGGAGACCAATATGTGACCATCAGTTATATATTAAATTCAATCCAATACTTTATTTCAATCTCAGAATTATGGCAGTTATATAAATTGGTCCATCATAGGTACATATGAAAATAAATGTGAATAAAATACAAGTAATAGTATGAATACTAACCATTATCAAAATATTGGTCTACATACAATAGTTTGTACCAATGCCTCCATATGGTAAAGGTAAATCTGAGTTCACTCTCACCTATTTTCACAAGTCTCTGTATTATAGCATTTTATGACTTATCAAGTCTAGTAATAAATTTGAATATTCAATTCCTGATAACAGCCTGGAAGGCTGGCACATCAATATTGGCAAATAGCTGACTAGCACTGTGATACCGAGGTAGGTGAAGTAATAACATCATATGCTACATGCAGTTTTCTAATGCTACACATTCTATAGTTCCACCAAATCTGGTCAGTACACAAAGGAGTACAGAAAATCTTAAATAGATTGACCTTAAGATCATCTGTACACACATGAAATTGTATATGCTACATGCAGTTTTCTAATGCACAAGGGAGTACAGAAAGTCCTAAATAAATTGACCTTAAAATCAGCTGTACACACATGAAATTTCCTGATGAGCATGTTTGCTTGAACATATAACTTACAACACTGTCTATTAATATCCATGTTATCTCTAAAGTCATCAGTCATGAAGTGTCCTAAGTTTTTTTTACCTCGGTAGAGATTGACAGGGGAGCACCAGTTTAAACTAAATTAGGAAATACAGTAACCTTCCTATATTTTGAAAGAATGATCCGTATGTATGTGTATATATATATATATATATATATATATACCAACGTATATACTATAGTATATGCGGATGTAGGAATCGCATGGTGCTGCCCCCTCCCTCCGGTTCCATGAACCCCACTGATGTAAGTCATTGTAGGTCATGGGATTTGAACCCATGTGTTCGAACCATGTTTTAGAGGTGCATGGTCTGAAGAAGCTTTTTTTTTTAAAACAAACCACATACTTACATTTGATCTCATATTTCCAACTCAGATGGGACAATGTTAGACTGAAAATCTGAAAATACCTAGTTGTTTTGTGTGTGTATGTTTTTTGTACATCAGTTGATTAAGCTGGTGAATTTTCAGTCACAGAAATTTTGATCTTCCTATTTCTCCTGCTACTCACCCTATCCTAGGAAACGGGTGAGAAGCTGGGGAAATTGTAATTTATCTTATAATATAATAGTTTATAGGCTATCCATTTACCATCCCAGGTTGAATTGGCAAATTCCAACCTAGATGTATCAGATCAGAAAAAGGTTTCGATTTGACTATATAATAATATATTATAGTATTAATTTAAATGATATTGCGTTAATTTAAATTCTAGTCTGTTAACTTTAAATCTCCAAAAGACCCGAAATATATTTATATGTGAAGTGGGTGAGACTACACTCGAGCTACGACCGTTGCAGGTTTGGGCCAAGCAACCCGCATTTCTGAAATGCGGGCTGCTCGCCGAGACAAGCCCGCATCGGCCATGAAATGCCATCTGACAGGAAAAAAAGACATGGACAAACGCAGGGAAGAGCGTGAGGACCAGTATATTGGCCTCTCACGGCCGGATTTGTCGTATTTCTTATAAAATGTCTTATTTTTGGCAATAATCTTACTTTCTAATTCGAAATTAGGGTTTGTTTTTGCATATTTCATCGTATTCATGCCTTTCGGGTGGCTTTTGTGGTCATTTGTGGTCATTTGGATATTTGTGGGGGACTGGAAGGGAAATGGACTAACACAGTCCTGCTATGGGTCCCCTCGCATATAGGACTGTATGGTAATGACCGGGCCGACTGTGGCGCTCTAGCCGGTGCCAACCGAGCAGACGTAGAGACAGCCATCCTTCCATCCATCACCAAACTGGCCGCGGCCGCTTCTCGAGCCACCACAAAACTCTGGGAACGAGCCACACAGAAGGAACAAGTACGGAACCCTTATTCAATAAGCTGGCTCTGGTACACCCTGGTCAGAACGAACATCCCCCATCCAGTCGGCCTTCCTGCTTCTACACAAGTCGCCATCAACCGCTTCAGGACTGGCTACCGCCATTGGATTGATGTCCCCAACCTCCAACGCTGTCCCTGCGGAACTAATATCTTCAATGTGGCCCACATACTCGCCTCATGTGGTGCAGTCGACAGATCTGCCATCAGCAACTTCATGGAGGATGCTGACCGCCAACTCAGCGACAATAGGGCCACTCTGGCTATCCTCTCCAGGATTTCCAAGTCATCCTGGAACGCACTTGCTCGCTTCTACCGCCAGAACGCAGACATCATCAACACTGTCGGTCGCCCAGTTCATGACATCGGGGACTAGCAGGCCCCACCTCATCGCCATAGCTGACTTGGTGCCACTACTAACTAACCACTAATTTTCACTGCAACAAACATGTAACCCCACCCTCTGCCTAACTAATCCTCCTCACTTCACTTCTTCCTCTGGCCTTGGCCGGACTTACGGTGCATACCGGTGAATCTGGAGGGACTGAAGTTTGGATCCTGGTCGAGTCAAACCAATGACTTATAAAATGGGTACCTGTTGCTGCTCGGCACTTGGCGTTATGAAATCAGGGCAGGGACTGGGCGCACAGTGTCAGGATAATGTGACTGTGTGGGACATCGGGTCATGGCGCCTGCGGCCTGATTTCCCATGGGGCAGCACTATAAAGTCGCCATGAGTGCGCGCTGTTACAAGTCGGTGCACATCCTGGTATGGCCTAGGGTCTTACCATGGTGCAAAACTACACCAACCACCCAGCCTCCCCCGGCCCTCTCAGAGGACTGTGGTTGGACTCTTAGGCTGCCTTTTTCCTTCCTCCCCCCCCCCCCTACCCCCTACCCCTCAATTCCTCTGATCACTACACACCGGAAGCCAACTCCCGACCACATGGGACTGCTTTCAGTGGTGCCCATTCAGTGCTGCAGATTTGCAGCCTTCAGCACACCAATGCAACTGAAAACTCCCCAAAACAACAACTAACACAGGCTAGGGCGTGAGGACCAGTATACTGGCCTCTCATGATCGATTTCGTCGTATTTCCTTACAAAACCTCGCATTTTTGGCATTAATCTTACTCCTAATTCCAAAATTAGGGGTTATTTTTGCATATTTATTTGTATTTATACATTTGGAGTGTTTTTAGATTCAATATAAACTATTGGCACTACAAGTTATTGCTGTATCTTTCAACAAGTGGAACCCTGTTGCCAGGCAACTGTAAACAAATTGCAGTTATCTGGCAACAGGGTAACTTTTGGATTTTGAATCGTTTTCTGAAATCTAGACTACAATATAGCATGTGTGTGGCCAGAAGTATTAAATACAGCATTCTTGGCAGCTGGATTGAATGACTGGACACTTAATTAGTTTTATTTGATAGATTTATTCCTGTCAGATCCAGAAAAGAGATAGAAGAACGCAGGGATGGGTCAGGGGACCAGGAGATAGATCTATCTCGGTCGTTTTCATCGGTTTGTCTTATATTTGCCATTAATGTTACTTTTATTCCAAAATTAGGATTTATTTGATTTAATTTCCTTCATATTTACAGATTTTGAATAGATTTAGGCTTATATAAAAGAACGTGACGACGATATCGGGCTTATACGGCCGTTTTTCGTCGGTGTTCTTTAAAGGCCCTGTCACATTATGGCGTATGGCGTTAGCATATGCCGGCGTATGCGGTTTTCGACCCATACACGGTCATACGCTTGTTTGTTTGTTTGTTGTTTTGTTGTTTTATGTCCTACATGAGCGATCAACCAATACTAAGGTCAATCAGGACGCGAACCAAACCGACTGACATAGACAGTGTGCACTCATGGTGACTTTATAGTGGCTGTCCTCCCTGGGAAACCCGGCAACCATGACCCCTGGCATACAAATCCACCCCCACTCAGTCACATTATCCTGACACTGAGCACACCAGTCCTTGCCCTGTCCCCTAATAAAGCCGAGCTCTGGCTAGGAATGACAATGCAACCAATTTAAAGTCATTGGTTTTGACTCGTACCAAGTTCGAACCCAAAAAAAAACGATCTAACCAGCACGGAGACTGATGCTTCCAACTCATTCGGCCATCCCGTCTGGTCTCTCTATCATACGACGCCATACGCCGTCATACGCTGCGCACGAGGTCCCAGCGGCATCTGAAGTGTACGCCCAGCCTATGCCTAACCCATGCCTAACCTACCCCTAGCCTATGGCGGTGTATTCAAAGCGTATGCTGACCTATGCGCGGCGTAGTGTGAGGAGGTTTGACGGTTGTGATTGACAAGTTCAGCGTACGCCCAACCTATGCGTAACCTATGTCGGCGTACGCATAGTGTACGTCGAGTGTATGAGCAGCGTATGAGCCATACGCTGCCATACGCCGAAAGTTTTGAGCAAGGAAACAGGCTTGTTGGAGGATCGGCGTATGGCTGAGAGCGACTTTTTTTCCATAAGTATTGAGTTAATATTTATTTGCTAATGGCCCTGTCACACTACGATGCTTCTCGCCAGCGCGCCGTCGGCGCGCAAAATATCTTCTACGCGTCGAGACATGTCCAACTTTTCGGCGGTTTGGGGGAAAAGTTTGGCGTCAGCGCGGCGTGTTATTCACGCGCGGCCAACGGATGTCGACGCGTGAGGGGAAAAAAAAAGAAAATTTGGAACAGTTTGGCGCAACGTGTAAGAATGACCGTCACGCGCGCGTGGCGACTGCCTAGCATTCGCATAACGTTATTCCAGCGCTGTCGACGTGCTTCTGACGTCGCCATAATATTGGCAACCACGCGTTGAAGCGCGTTGTCGGTCGTTCAGTTTTTTTGACATGTTAAAAACCTATAGCGACCTGCTACGCTCGCCGACGTCCTCCGGCGACTGTCAATATCCAGGATAGTGTACCGACGTGCTCATAACGTCCTCCTAACGTTTCCCGACATTTCCCGACGTTTCGCCAAAAAGTGACACACGTCGACACGGGTTGGAGAGAAATGTTGTAGTGTGACAGGGGTATAACATCCATGATATGTAAGATATGTGAAAGCATTTATAAAAACACACACAATGCATACTCAGTTGGCTTCATGTCTTGTTTCTTATGTTGGCATGCATTGTGTCCATTCTTTGTTTGACCTTAACTATGTGTTGTTCTTATTGGACTGCTTTTCTAGCATGTCACTTGCTTAATTATCACAATTGCATCAGTGAACATTAAAAAACGTATTGAGTCAATAGTTATTTGATAACATCTATGACAACTTAAACAAAGCATTTATAAATGGGGAAAGCATCCCATAAAGGGGCTGTCACATTACGGCGTATGGCGGGAGCGTATTGAAAACCTACGTACGCCGTGCTGGTGCCACTTTCGGGTGTGTTTGAGCGTATGGGGGACCTATGAGGAGCGTACGAGGAGCGTATGAGGAGCGTATGGGAGCGTATGGGAGCGTGCTGTGACATTTTTTGACATTATGGGCCATACGCCCTCATAGGTCGTGTTTTTTTGAGCATGCACAAAAAAAATTGGACGGACGAATTTATGAAAGCGTATGGCGGCGTATGCCTCATACGCTTCACATACGCCGGCATGTTGCGGCACTGGCGGCGTATGAGTAGCGTATGAGTAGCGTATGAGTAGCGTATGAGTAGCGTATGCGGCGTATGCCGACGTATATGACGTAATGCCGCTACGCCGCCATACGCTCCCACCATACGCCGTAATGTGACAGGGCCTTAAGTATTGCAACTTTATATCAACCCAGGCTATGGTGCCAGTAATACTACCACTGGACATCCTGGAACCTGACTAGGTACTTGGAATGAGGGTCAAGGCCACTGGCCACGAGATTGACCTAATTGGTTAATGGCTTCCTTGTGTGCTGGGTTTCTCAAAGTAGGATGAGGTAGTAAATTCACTGATTATTCTATATATGCTGTACCAAATTACTTGTTAATGCACCATTATCTAAGATGGATATATATAATCAAATTAAGATACATGTTTTGGGTTTGAAAAACAAATATTTCATCGGACCATGCAACTTTAAAATCAGCTGTACACACATGACATTTCCTGATGAGCATGTTTGCTTGAACATATAACTTACAACACTGCCTATTAATATCCATGTCATCTCTAAAGACATCAGTCATGAAGTGTCCTATGTATTTGACTTCAGTAGAGATTGACACGGGAGCACCAGTTAAAACTAAATTAGGAAATACAGTATATTTTGAAAGAATGATCTGTATGTATGTATAATATATATATATATATATATATGTGCTGTATAACGCATTATACACGTATAAATACAAGGGTAACATGTACATCCTATATTTCCTCTTACGCATTGGTTGAGTGCCCCCCCCCCCTCCCATCTGTTGGGTAAATTGCCGGGCGGGCGCCGCCCTTAAGTCAATACACTGGAGGAAATTTGTTCTGGCTATTAATCCCTGAGCCAGTTATTAAATACGAACCAAACTTACCCTCTCTCCTATGTTTTTTTGCGTACCGAAGAATTTATATATTTATATTGTATAGATATATGCATACAATTCTCCGAGCTAAGTGCAGGGCAAGGCTCCGCACAGGAGGCAAAGAGTTGCACGCTGGTACCCCCCCCCCCCCCCTATTTTTCATGCGATAAAGGGTTTATCACTATCCACATATATATATATATATATATATATATATATATATATATAAACAAGCTACAGTACAAGAAGGAGACAAACAATGATATGGGATGAGATAATATATATTCTCTGGCATAGGGAATATTTGCCCTAGCCTTAAAAGAAAAATTCAGGTCGCAAGTGACAGTGGAGGCGGCGGAAGCGCGGCTCGAAGTGCATTGTGGTAGGAGGTAAATAGATACAGAGAGACGATTGGTCGATAACATAGTGTGTTATAAAGTAGTACAGAGTAATAACATATATATATAATCCCTTACGCAGCTTTATACTCGCATAATGCTTATACATCACATATATATATATATATATATATATATATATATATATATGTGTGTGTGTGTGCGTGTGTGCACGTTTTGTGTGTGTGTGTGTGCGCGCGCGCACACGCATCAGAGAAGCAGAATACCCCACATGACATGGTTTTTAAATGTGAACGAAGCAATCCGGTGTCATGAGGTCAGGATGCGATCATAAGTTGTTTTGTGTGTTGGGTTGTGTTGGGTTGTGTCTTTTGTGGGTATTTCTTTCACCTGGCATAGGATACATATGATATATAGCTGCTACCCCAGTTAAAGATACAGTTTGAATCATCTGTATCGGTGTTATATTAATATAACCAGCATGACACCTTTTGGTGTGGTGGGAGGGAGGGAGAATCGGTGGTGGGTTCTTAAGGTTGTTATTTTTTTTCACAAAGTGGTATTTATTGGAAATTGTTAGTTAGCTGCTAACTGGTGACAAAGCACCCTGGTTTTTATGGAAGTGTGACAAGACGCAGCTGCTAGTGGCAGGCCGTCAAGTGAGGCAGTACGTATACAAACACAAATTAAAATAGGGATTTCTTTATCACAAAAATAGGGATAAAATAGAGATTGTCTCCACAAAATAGGAAGAAAATATGATTTTTGTATAAGAGCAAATGTACTAAAATAGTGCATAGAGGGAATCAAATGAGCAGTCACCTCAACAAGAATGAAAACAGGAAAGAAACAATTGAAGTTCACATTTTAATGTATAATATGTCATACTGTGCTACTTGTTCAAGTCTGATTCTATTTGATTCATAATCTACCACATTAGAAGCTTAGTAGGCAACCCCTGCCTAGTAGGTACCCCCTATTTTACTTTAAAAATAGACATTTCCGGACAAAAATGGTGCAAAATTGATATTCTGAAAGCATGGTTTCTAATAATCCAGAACAAATAGTGTGCAATGTAGAGACAAAGTATGGCATTCAAAAAAAGAATAAGGGTCAACCGATTTTAAAAATACGAACAAAATAGGGATTTAAAAATTAAAATAGGGCTAAATAGGGACAAAATAGGGAACATGGGAGAAAGTAGGACACTTGACGGCCTACAGTGTATTAGTTGTTTCATTTCCCGCCATCATTAAACTTTGATCATTACCTGAAGTCGTAAGCATATGACATACATTTCTTCAATCTAATTGATACATTGATTTAGCAATTCACTCTATTATGATTTAATATTGTTAACCCAGAATATTTCTTAGATCGTTGTGAGTCACGTATTCTGAGGAACGAAAATGCAAATAAACTATTGATATTTTAAAATTATATACTTTTTAGGAAGACAATGTGAAGTCATATCGTAACCTTGTTAGTGATAGTTCAGGAAAGAATGAATAGAGCAATAAAGTCATAAGTCTAACTGAGCTTGGCTTCAGTGAGCTTGGCTTCGGTGGTTTCTTTGAGAATTCGGTCTGGCAGGTGGCGCCAGCAAGCGGTTCCGATTGGAAGGTGCCAAGCTACCGCACCTCCGCCGCGAATTACCCACGTTACGCATAACATGGGACAATGGGCACTCATGACGACTTCATAAATAGTGCTGCGCCATTGAGAAACCAAGCCACCCGCACCATAACTTGATATCCCACTCAGTCACATTAACCAACATGTGATAATGGACACTCATGACGACTTTATAGTGCTGCACCATTGAGAAACCAAACCACCAGTACTATAACTTGATATCCCACTTAGTCACATTATCCTGATAAACCAGTCCAGTGCCTGGCTAGGTAGCAGTGCAATTTCAGCATGTCATGGGTTTGACTCGATTAAGATTCAAACCCATGACCATGTGTACGAATGTATATAGGTGTGTGTGCAGAGATATATATATATATATAATATATATACACATCTGTAATTCAAGCACAATAGTAGGTATGTAACATAAATAGTGGATGAAGTCAACTCACAAACTACAAATCAAATATTGTTAACAATGTATACATAGCAAAACCAACATCTAAAACAACTGAACAATAACACAGCAGGAATAGAACTACGTGAAAACCTAACGCTTTTGTTGGAGGCAGTGGGCCCTTAAATTTAAACTTTTAAAAAAGATCAAGAAATACTGTAATAAATAAATCAAACAGTTTCAAGTAGGTTAAACAGTTGTACATACCTAGGCTATAAGCATAGACACGCCATCCACCGATGGACTAACTTCGACGACTATATGTTATTAACAGGATGGCAAATAAACATAGTTGTAAGAACGCAAATGTTGGATATGTCGGCGGTTATGAAACGAACATAAGGAAATAGATATAAAGCAAAACATTATCTGAATTTCCTAACACTAAATAAAAACACTTACTCTTCCACCACGTCCACGATGTGGCTGGCGGATTTTGGCTGCTTCGGACGCATTTTGTCCTTAAAGAAAATAACAAAGAAAAATAGAGTTACTACGGACCAAGAAACCTTCTCTCTAAGAATGTTTGGTTTAACAGTCACAAATCAGTAGGGCCTACATAGTGTGATGTGACTGGTCTGTGGGAGGTAATAGTATAATACTAATTCATTCACACACATGATAGACGAATATTATGGCAGAAAGAGAGAAAAAACATGGACTACCTAGATAAAAGATTCACCCGGTACTTGAATCTTGTATCTAGGGCTACCGAGCGATAATATCACTTAACAATATTACAACTGTACAACACAATCAACAAGTGCTGCAAAGTGAATACACTCATATTCTACTTGAGTTTATATGTGAGCTAAATATCAGGACCAAGTATTACTGGAGGATGGCTACAAGTAAAACATCTACTAGATTATTACATATTTTGGCTTTGTTGTTACTTACGTTCACTGGATCAATGTCAGTGAGCCACGAAGAAAGTCGCCCTACATCGCCTAAAAAACCGGAGGTAACTACGGGAAACGGGAACTTCCGGTGTGACGTAGTAACATGCGTAGCAACCAAGTAGATAAGTAGTTATTAGGCTTGGCGCAAAGCATGACGTCATCGGACCATATATGGAAGCCATACAGGGAGGGACCAGTGTAGCTTGGTCAACAGCGCCACGAACAAGCAGGCCTTACGTCATTGGGACCAGTGTATGCTACTTTGCAACTGAGCAGTAATAATAATAATAATATTAATAATAATACAATATTTATTTCCACATGATCAATGTACACACAAGTTGATATTTTTATCAGTAATTTGTTCACATGAAAAAGGAGAAAGCAGAAGTACAATATTTATAAGGTGCTTTCGCCATTTAGAAATAACACCTGTACATTGCTTAAGGGGCTGTCACATTAGGGTTTTTTGCAGGATCGTATGGCGGCGTAGGCGCGTTACGTCATATACGTCGGCATACGCCGTATACGCTACTCATACGCTATGCATACGCTACTCATACGCTACTCATACGCCGCCAGATGCCGCCAGATGCCGGCTTATGTGAAGCGTATGAGGCATACGCCGCCATACGATTTCATAAATCCGTCCGTCCAAATTTTGTTGTGCATGCTAAAACAAACTCGACCTATGAGGGCGTATGGCCCATACTGTCAAAAAATGTCACAGCACGCTCCCATACGCTCCCATACGCTCCTCATACGCACCTCGTACGCTCCTCGTAGGTTCCACATACGCTCAAAACCACCCGATAGGTCACCAAATGTCATCATAGGCCGGCACGCGCAGGATCTACATAGGTTTTCAATACGCTCCCGCCATACGCCGTAATGTGACAGGGCCTTTATACTATAGAAATACTAAATAGAAAAATAGAAGGCGTTAAGCCCACAGGGCCGATTTCGGTTATATTGTGCAATAACTATGTACTGGCATCTCACTAGGAAAGTTTTATTTGAATTTTATAGTTTTAGGGATTGTAAATATCAATCCAAAAATAGATGCTGGTCATATGCTTAAAGTTGCATGGTCCGATGAAATAATTTTTTTTCAAAACCAAGACACCTATCAGGATTGTATTCTATATATCCAACTTAGATACTGGTGCATTAGCTAAGGATTTGTGACAGCACATACAGTATAATCAGTGGATTTATTACCCCATCCCCTTGGATACTTACTTTGCCACAGCCATAAAAGGAAGAACACCATTAACCAATTAGGTCAATCTCGTGGCCTCATTACCTCTCAGTGGAAAATACCAGGATACCAGGTTACATTTGAATTAGGTCATCCTACATGGTATGTATGGTATGCAGGTATTGCAGGTATAGCAATACCTCAGGGAGATTGACACCCCTGCCCTGCAGAGTTGTAAACCACTGCCTTGTGGTATAGGTTCTTGACAGAACCAAAGGCTAATGGAGCAAACCCTAAACAGAAAACCATGTCACTGTGGCAGCATTAGGGGTGATTGATGTATGGAACTCCCAACATCTCCAAACCAGCCACTGCAGGGACAAATAGTTTGGCACCTGTCTTGACATGTTCTTGCCGGTGTGAAACCTCTATTTGCTCCCCAAGAGAGTGCCGCTGGTAACTTGCAAAAGCCGCACAAAACACCATACCGGCTCGGAGACATTAAGACCGAATCATGGACGCAACTCTCACAGCAGAGAGCAGTCAAGTAATGAAAGCAGTCTTTGTCGCATCGCGACCGACAGCATGATGATGTGGTCATCACCATACATCAATACACATCATAGCAAGAGGACTTTTGGAAAGCTTGTCAAAAGTATTTTGCGTTCTTTCAGCTCAAATTGCTTCAAAATTAGACATTCTTCATCAAAATTACTCAGGACTAATGATTAGTAGGTTATAATGATCAATTTGATATATTTATTTTTTAAATGAAACAAAAATTAAAACGCCATCGGACCATGCAACTTTAAGTGAGTCGATGTCAGCCAGCCGAGTTATTAGTGTTGGGCTGCCCTGAGTCCAGCATGGCCAGCCTGATGGCAGCGCACGCTCAATGTGCTTGGCGTGAGTGAAATGTGGGGCGATGTGCGGAAAAGCACCCACGCCTTGGGTATAAATAATGGCACTGTGTTGCTGTCTCCTCACAACTTCTCCAGCATGCCTCCGAAACAAACCTCCACCTCCAGCTCCAGCTCCAGCTCCACTTCCACTTGTGCTCCACACCCCCACTATGGGAGGGGAAGAGGGAAGGGGAGGAAGAGGATGACTGGTACACCACCAACATCAGCAGCAGCACCATCTCCAACATCTCCTATGGTCTCGTCTCCTGCTTGCCCGACCGAGGACACAGAGGAGACTATGGACACAGAGTCCCTGTCTCCATCTTCTCCACATTCCCATCCATCTTCTCAACATTCCCTCCACTTCCTCCCGCTCACACCATCTGCAAGGAACTGGCAAGAGGAGGGTGTGCAAGTTTGACTGCACTTTGCCTGCAGACGAGGAGGAGGTCGTACTGGATTTTCTGAATGACAACCCGGTCCTCTGGAACGTCAATTTGACCGACTACCGGAGGACTGACAAAAAGAGCAAGCTGTGGGAGGACCAGGCCCAGAAGATGGGGAGAACGACTGGACACCTCCAGGGCTGGTTCAAATCCATGCATGACAGGAACACCATGCTGCATACAAAGAAGAGCGGTGATGCAGACTGAGAGGGAGCAGTGGATCATGGCCAAGTTCGGCTTCCTCAGCTCAGTTGTGCAGCACTGGCCAGAGCTCTGTAGAAGTGTAAGTACTATATGTTTTCATTTGCATTCATGTGCATATTAATTTAACATTTTTTAATTTAATTTGTCTTTTTTTCTTTCTTTAAAGGGGGTGTCACATTACGGCGTATGGCAGGAGCGTATTGAAAACCTATGTAAGCCCTGCGGGTGCTGGCCTATCATGACCTTTGGTGACCTTTCGGGTGGGTTTGAGCATATGTGGAACCTATGAGGAGCATACAAGGAACGTATGAGGAGTGTACCAGGAGCGTATGTGAGCGTACTGTGAGATGTTTTGATGGCTTTGATTGGCATGTGGAGCGTATGCGTAGCATATGCGTAGTGTATGCGTAGCGTATGCATAGCGTATGTGTAGCGTATGCATAGCGGATGAGCGTATGAGTAGCGTATGAGTCAAGATCGATGTCGAGACCTATGGCATACGCTTTGAATACGCTGTCCATACGCTGTGCATACGCTGTGCATATGCTAGGAGTACGCTCCCATACGTAACTCGTAGGTTATGCGTATGCTACATACACTATAGACACGCTAGAGATACGCCGGTGACGCAAGTTGAGCGTATGAAAAACCTATGCCGGCATACCCCTAGCGTACGAGGAGCGTATGCCGGCGTATGAGGAGCGTATGCCGGCGTATCAGTAGCGTATGGGCCATACACCCTCATAGGTCGAGATTTTTTGAGCATGCACAACAAAATTTGGACGGACGGATTGATGAAAGCGTATGGCGGCGTATGCCTCATACGCTTCACATAAGCTGTCACCTGGCGGCGTATGGGTAGCGTATGTGTAGCGTATGAGTAGCGTATACGGCGTATGCCGATGTATATGACGTAACGCGCCTATGCCGCCATACGCTCCCGCAAAAAACCCTAATGTGACAGCCCCTTTATACCTCATTGTGGACAAATTATTTGATATATTTGATGGCATTATAATAGGCAATTATTATTGCCCTCATTGTGGATAAATCATTGTATATATTTAATGGCATTATTATATGCAATCATGTGGATTTATTTATTATTGCCCTGATTATGTAAAGTCATGTTGTCTTGTATTCATTGTACTTATGTTGCTTTATTATATTGTCTTGCAGGTGTTGGCCACCATTGACACAGCACATGGTGATCTGGGGGCTGCAGACACTGCTTGCACTGAGCTGCAGATCTGGTTGGATGGGGAGCAGTCTGAACAATGACCCCTAACCGAGGCCCAAGGCAAGGGGAAGCAGTCCATGAGGGAGGAGGACCTGCTGGATGCTCTGAAGCAATGCGTTGACGCCTCGGGCAACCTGTTGGGCAGCCTAACAACCACGCGTATGACCCAGATGACCACATTCGCTAACTATGTGCGGGACTGTTTGTCGACAATGACCAAGGGCCAGTTCCACCATGCGCAGACTGCGATAAACATCATCCTGTCGCAGGTGACGGAGTCGGAGGTGGCGGATGACGGGACCATAGTCTCGGGGCCGGCGCTGTCCCAGGTCTGCCTCCCCTGCCCCCCCATGACTCAGACTGTTTGGCCCCCTTCTGTGACGTCATGCTACTCCTCTTTGTCTAATGCATCCTCCTGCCCGTTGCCGAATGAGGGGTACCAGCCACATCCCCACCAGTGGCGATATCAACCACCAGCAGGAACACCCTGGGCCTCCCAAACCCCAGACTATATGTAGCAATCTATGCTGAAGCTGCTGCTGCCTGTGCCACTACAGCCTATGCCGCTACAGCCTGCACCGCTACAGCCTGCGCTGCTGCTGCTGCAGCCCCCAACACCAACAGCATTGATGGTGCAGCCTCAGTTGCCTGCACAGACAACCAAATTTATAACTGACATGTCAATTTGTTAGTGTCAAATGCTGCCTTTATAATTAAAGTAATATCCCCCCAAGCAAATTTTTAACAGTGTCATATGCCTCCTTAATAAATAAAGTAATATCCCCTAACCAAATTTATAGCTGACATGTAAATTTGTAAGTGTCAAATGCTCCCCTTAAAGATAGTTATATTCCACCTTTTTTCCCCACCCACAATTATAACTTAAACGTAATTTAAGTTTTGATAGTGTAGTTTGTCTGCACTGACCTCTCAGGCAAGTAACCACATAGACAGGTAGCCGTGGGTAGTTTGGTGATATCAGTGAGCCTAGGTGGTGTAATGGTAAGTACACTGGCCCGGAATGCAAAGAGATGTGGGTTCGCGTCCCACTCTAGGCGCAATATTTCTCATTTTCATCACCCCCACGACAATATCAATAACAGATTGAGATCTTTTATTTAACCGAGCTATAAAGATATGGCGTCTGGTGTAGGTGTGTGGTGGGGGTGTAGGTGTCTGGTGGGGTGCAGTTGTGTGAAGAGGGTTTAGGGATGTGGCGGGGGTGTAGGTGTGTGGTGAGGGTTTAGGGATGTGGTGGGGGTGTAGGTGTGTGGTGGGGGTTTAGGGATGTGGTGGGTCGTAGGTGTCTGGTGTGGTTTTTGGTGTGTGATGAGGGTTTATGGATGTGGCAGGCGTGTAGTGTGTGGGGGGGGTTTAGGGATGTGGTGGGGGCGTAGGTGTGTGTTGGGTGTTTAGGGATGTGGTGGGGTGTAGGTGTGTGGTGGGGGTTTAGGGATGTGGTGGGGGGGTAGGGGTGTGGTGGGGGTTTAGGGATGTGGTCGGGGTGTAGGTGTGTGGTGGGGTTTAGGGATGTGGTGGGGGTGTAGGTGTGTGGTGGGGGTTTAGGGATGCGGTGGGGGTGTAGGTGTGTGGTGGGGGTTTAGGGATGTGGTGGGGGTGTAGGAGAGTGGTGGGGTTTTAGGGATGTGGTGGGAGTGTAGGTGTGTGGTGGGAGTTTAGGGATGTGGTGGGGGTGTAGGTGTGGTCGGGGTTTACGGATGTGGTGGGGGTGTAGGTGTGTGGTGAGGGTTAGGTGTGTGGTGGGGGTGTAGGTCTGTGGTGGGGGTTTAGGTATGTGGTGGGGGTGTAGGTGTGTGTCGGATTTTGTCCCGGGGACGGACGTCACGTCACGGGCCGCGCCAAGTGTTCGTACTGGCGTGCGCCGTGCCGGGGAAGGGGCCGCCCGGGAACCAGCGGGCCGGGTATGCAAATTAAAGGGGGAATCCCCGCGGTTATCCAAATTAGGGGGTTCCCAGAGTCGGTTGCCACCGGGGCGCGCCCACAGCCGGGCAGGTGCCGAGGATCAGCGCGCGCCACCAGGGGCCATATGCAGGACGCGGTGTTAGCGATCCAAAACGCGTTTAGACAGGATTTCTGGTTTAGCGCCGAAAAGTCGGTATGCACGAGTCAGTGATAGGCCTAACACCAAAACCTTAAATGAGGTTAGGGTAACCCTGATCCATAGGTGGTTTAAGGTTGGTGTTAGGCACCGATTAGGCCCAAATCTATTCAATGCGATCATATTTAACAGAATTACATACGCAATAAGTGAAATTTTACCAATTTAACCCTAAATTCGAAGCAATATTAATGCTGCCGCCGTAACCGTGGCGATATTAATAGTTATATTTTTGAATCGACGAACGTAAAGTCAACAAATTGCCGCCGCCGCCGCATCGACGTCGCTTTCCATACTGTACATTACGCCCAAATCTATTCAATAGTGTCAAATTTAACACAATTACATACGCAGTAAGTGAAATTTCATTAAATTAACCCTAAATTCGAAGCAATATTAATGCTGCCGCCGCAATGGCACCGATATTAATATTTATATTTTCGAATCGACGAGGGACAGCAAGCAACCGCCGCCAGTATGGAAAGCGACCTCGATGCGGCGGCAGCGATTTGTTTACTTTACGTTTGTCGAATCGAAAATATAACTATTAATATCGCCGTCAATACGGCGGTAGCCTTAATAACGCTTCGAATTTAGGGTTAATTCCATGAAATTTCACTTATTGCATATCTAATTCTGTTAAATATGTTCGCATTTAATATATTTAAGCCTAATATATGGGAACAGACGCAGAGGGATTTCCCAAATCTATAAATAACTTCACGTTTAGCTATAATGAAAGTGTTACGCGCTCCTGCATACGACTTGACACAAGTCCCGACTTCGGTGATAGCTAAACGGTAACAGACTCTAACACCAAACCCCGCTAACACTGACTCCTGCATATGGCCCCAGGTCTCTGCAGGTACAGACTACACATGGGTCAACTGAATGGAGGACTATTATGCAACATGTGATACTGTCATTGCTATGTCCAGGAACATTGGTAAATCTCTTTTCACTTTACATTCATGTAATATTAGGTACTCCAAAGTGCACGGATATGCTGCCCGCATCGCAAAATCTGACATAATTTAACCATTCTAAAACCACTTCAATCTCCACTAATTGTGCTTTGTTTGAAATAAAAATTATATCAGGTAAATGCCTGAGCTTTTGTCTTTTAGAATCTTCAATATTTTAAATAATATGATGAAATAAATTAGAGTCAATGGACACTTGTTTGGGTGTACCATCAGCGGCTCTGTGCATGTTTGCCATTGTGTTTGCATCCAGTCTTAGCCACTCCCTGCCCTTCCCTAAAATTGTTACTTTGCTTAGTATGGTGACTTGAGCTAAAAATCACCATTGGACTATTTCCAGTTCCAGGCAGGCACCACTTGCCTCGTGGATCTCCCCTCCTTCCCCTCCGTCCCCTCCTTCCGCTCCTTCCCCTCCTTCCCTTCCTTCCCCTCCTCCCCCGTTCCCCTCCTTCCCCTCCGTCCCCTACGTCCCTTCCTTCCCCTCCTTCCCCTCCTTCCCCTCCTTCCCTTCCTTCCCCTCCTACCCTTCCTTCCCCTCCTTCCCCTCCTCCCCCTCTTCCCCTCCTTCCCCTCCTTCCCCTCCCTCCCCTTCTCCCTTCTTCCCTTCCTTCCCCTCTTCCCTCCCTTCCTCCCCCTCCTTCCCTCCTTCCCTCGTTCCCATCTTTCCATCCTTTCCCCTCCCTCCCTTCCTTCCCCTTTCCCACTTCCCGTCCGTCCCCTCCTCCCCTACGTCCCTTCCTTTCCCCTCCTTCCCCCTCCTTCCCCTCCTTCCCTTCCTTCCCCTCCTTCCCGTCCTTCCCGTCCTTCCCCTCCTTCCCATCCTTCCCCTCCTTCCCCTCCTTCCCCTCCTTCCCCCCTCCCTTCCTTCCCCTCCTCCCCCTTCCTCTTCTTCCCTTCCTTCCCCCTCTCCCCCTTTCCCCTCCTTCCCATCCTTCCCCTCCCTCCCTTCCTTCCCATCCTTCCATCCTTCCCCTCCTTTCCCTCCCTCCCTTCTTCCCCCTCCTCCCCCCTTCCCCTCCTTCCCTTCCTTCCCCCTCTCCCCCCTTCCCTCCTTCCCTCTCCCTTCCTCCCCTTCTTCCCTTTCTTGACCCTCACTTAGATCCTACTCCCCCTCCTCCCAGTACTTCCCACATGCCCTTATCCTATACTACAACCATTCGGTGCCATTGCCTGCTCCAAAGCACCAACTGTCTATACATGTATATATATGTATTCACCACTTACACTGATATTACACTGTCAATGCCTTATGCAATTTAATCTTTAGCATACTACTTGGCTTTTCATTGTACACTCCCGAATAAAAACCCACACGCAAAACACCTCACCATTTCATTCTGTGTTCTCTTTATTGAATCAGTTCTTGTCAGCTGTTTGCCGGTGGACATTGTCTATAAGACCTTTTCCACAGAGGATGTTGCACAGCGAGCTCTTGTCCATGACATTGTATGAAATCCCGTATTTGCGGGTCCCCGCATGTCATATATGCCGGCGTTTGAATGCTATTGATGGCCGATCCAGTTAGGTGGTATGTGAGGGTTATGGTTATATCATTATGTTCTCTCTTTTAGTAGTTGTACTGTTCAACAAGCATAGACTGCCCTAATATCCTGCATAAGGTGTAATATCCTGCATAAGGCATAGTATCCTGCATAAGGCATCATGTCCTGCATAAGGCATACAATTCAAAGTTCCCCTTTTCATATCTGTACTAGATAAATTTCATGCTAGAGCTTACCCCATAGTAGATATGACACACAAAACAACACACAATATGAGTTCAGCACCAGCAGAAGTGTAGGTAGATAATAGCCTCATTGCTTAGTTTTATTCAGTATATATATCTTTTTTGATACATGCAACAGTGGATGTTATAGACATTCTCATTGGCTCTTAGACTCATGCACAGCAGTCACTCCTCTCCCGCATAATCTCTCCTTAACATAGTTCACCATTGGGTGCTTGAAGGACTCACCCCCCTCCCACCCAGCTTTGGCCACCACCTTGCTATCATGTGCTTACATAACATGTGCTGACCATGTGGCTGGGCTAGATATGCGGGAGGGATTGTGCTTAAAGGGGCGTTTGCTTCCCTCCCCTGGTGTGAGCATTATAAAGGGAGTACTGTTTCTTATTTAGCCATCTGAATATTCAATATATACTTGATACAATTGGTTCTCATCACGCTCAACATTGGTGATGTATATCATCTATTATACCAGTTCTACAGATGGTTGTGGGGGGCGACACAAATCGAAAATATTGCACCTAGAGTAGGATTTGAACCTACACGTCTTACATTCCGGGTTAATGCGGTAACCATTACATCACCTAGGCTCCCTGATGTCATAACAATAATAATATCATATTTATTTCCACTTGATCATTGTACATACAAGTTTACATTTATATCAGTAATGTTGCACATGAAAAGGGAGAAAGCAAAAGTACAATACTTATTTCCCCAGTGAAAACTAACATATACATAAACAGTTGGCCCCTGGTAAACAGAATAACAAGAGCCTGGATTGGTTGAGAAGAGTATATATTCTCTGGCGGGAATAATTCAAATCTGACCATCCGAGCAGTTCTGGAGGCGGGAGTGACACAGCTGGTATCAGGGTGGCCAGGAGCCACTCACAGGTGGCGCCATAGTGGCAGAAGCAGGAACTAACTCCTATGAAAGCAGGATAGTAGGTAATAACTATTATATAGAAGAGAACTGATAAGTGGTAGTGTGCTTGTTTATATTCCCCTAATAGATTATAGAGCACATATACATTACAAGCCATGTTCCCCTGAGGCTCCTTGCCTGCGAGGTCAGTGCAGACCATTACAAGAACATAATGTGGAAAAGTGACTATGCTAGTTAACCAGACGGGATGGCCGAATGAGGTAGAGCATCCTTCTCCTGTGTTGGTAGATCATGGGATCGTAGGTTCGAATCCTGGTCGAGTCAAACCAATGATTTAATAATTGATACTTGTCGCTTCCTAGCCAGGCGCTCGGCATTATTAGGATAGGGCAAGGGAGCAGTGGAATGAGGAAGACCAATTGCCCACGATTGAAATTTCCCCTGCATAAACAACTAATGTACCAACAAAAAATAACAACAAGAAATGCTCAACACATTCATTCTTATCACCGCCATCATGTGGCAGGGGTGATCGGGTGTGGAAATCTTCTCTAAGCAAAACTATTCATTAATACAACTGACACTAACGTAGGAGGGAGTAACCCGATCGGTCATTGCCACGTCCTTCTAAATGCATTCACAAGATGCTGTTGTCGTTTACGCGCACATTAATATATATATAAATAGTTGGTACTTGGCATCCTAACTGATCTATTGTACGCCTAGATTCCAATTATTGTAGCCATGGTAATCCAAATAGTGTAACTCGCATCGTTGTCCAGAAACCGGGATAATTACATCAGTTGGGTATGAATAAAAATGCTTACAAAAAACCCAAAGAAACAAATAAAAGCACACTCACGTGACACAGGACCAACATGAAGTAGATAAGTTGAAGCTGGGTGTTTAATGCAGACAATATGTAAATTATATGTATATATACTTGCTCTATAGTCTATTATGGGAATATAAAAAATAAACTACTATCTATCTTCAGTTCCCTATATTATAGTATACTCACTATATCCTATCTAACTGGCCCTGTGTAGTACCGTATTTGCCACACTGGCACCACCTGTGAGAGGATCTAAGCACTATATGCCAGCTGTGTCTGGTCATTATCGCCTATAGACCCACTTGGACGGTCAAATTTTAACTTCATGAGGGCATTTAATATATCTCCAGCAGAGAATATATCTTCTTCTCAACCACGTCAGTCTTATCATTGTTCTGTTTATCTGGGGTCAACTGTTTATACATATATATAGTAACACTTGTATACAGGTGGTTGTTGGGTTGCAATCCAGGCACACATATAACACCCAAAACAGTCTTTAATCCTTCCACCAAAGCTATCTACCATGTCCTAAATACAACCCCCCTACTCCCCCCCCCCCAACTGCCAGTAATCCCTTAGGTATGTCCTTAATACCTCCATCTGTATCCATCAGTCTGCCCTGACTAAACATCGGCGAATTTTACAGCGGTGTGGATGGTTTCCTAGTGCGGTTAGTGTTCCACACTCCAGCACTACTGTGAACCATTTAATGACATCCCCATCTCTTCAACTACTCGTTATATTTAAAGCTGCACAGTGCAATGAAGCATCACATTTTCAAAGCCAAAACAGTTATCTAGATTTAATTCCACACATCTAACTCAGATACTGATGTAGTTACCAAACATTTGTTGCCATATTTAGAAGGGAGTAGTGAGGCAATTGAATAGAAGCTGTTATTGAAGAAGGCTATGGTGTCAAAGTTTTGGCGTGCTTGCCAGAACTAATTTGACATGTTTACGCTTCAAATATATCAAAAGTTAGCGATTCAAAATAAAAGTGACTTCAAACTAGAGTAAGGTAGATAATAACGATCAATCTGATGTATTTATCTCAGAAAATGACAGAAACTCAAAACCATCGGACTGCGCTACTTTAAGTACTTCCGGTTTTACGACACTGCAATTTTGGTGGTCACGTGGGGTGTTTTTATTACACCGTGCCTCCATATAAGCACCACCACTCTTTGACTCTGTATCCTATCTTCACGCTCGATATTCTCTCATACAACAGCGATTCTTACATCGTCTCACATTCAATGCGATCAATTATCCAGCCCTCATCAATCAAATGTTTTACCCCTTTGTTCTTGGCCGCCGAAAGCCTTATTAGAGCTAAGAAAGCATAAGAAAGGCTATTCATCTCGAAAGTTGTAGTTATCAAAGACACTGATATTGTAATGGATGAATTATGCATGTATTGCAATACCTCAGGGAGTTTGACACCCCTGCCCTGCCGAGTTGTAAGCCACTGCCTTGTGGTACAGGTTCTTGACAGAACCGAAGGCTAAGGCAGCAAACCCAAAACAGAAAACCATGTCACTGTGGCAGGATCAAGGGCAGTTGATGTAGGTAACTCCCAATATGTCCCGACCAGCCACTGCAGGGAGAAATAGTTGTGCGCCTGTCTGGACATGTTCTTGCAGGTGTGAGGCCGCTATTTGCTCCCCGAGAGAGTGCCGTTGGTAACTTGCAAAAGCCAGCCAGCAGCACTTCATCACTTTTGCATGCAGCTTTCATTTACACAATATGCATGATCATATGGTATGCGCCTTATATAATTAAATAAAGCATGCAGCTATTGATTTCTCCAAATACTGTAGACTATAATAAGAAGGAGCATTGTCAGTGGTACAGTGAGTGAGCGTAGCAGCTGTTGAGGCATGGGCAAACAGGTGGCGCCATGTGGGGAGGTCATGCGGTACCAATAGATGGTGTAATGAATACAGGTAACCAGCCGATAAATTAGTGGCTGGGGAGTAGATGTTTTTTCCGGGTTATTATACTTGTATAATGGCTTATACAGCATATATTATTTATTGGCAGGCACGGTCAGTCCGTTTAGTGCTTGAGCATGAGCGGCTTTGACTACCAGTTTTGAACCTAAGATGGCAAATCCCCAGGTTTAGTCGCTCATGTGGGAGCGCAAGACCCACTATCATCCGCCATTTGTACGGCCAGCCAGAGTCAGCATTCTGAACCAATCATACTTATATTGCGTTTCTGTATGCCTAGATCCAAGTAATACATATCTGATATTGCGTGATAACTGTCTTCACTTCCACTTCATATTCCCATAACCTGTGAGGATAGTTTGTGACCCACTAGCCTACTGACTCTCTACAAGATGGGTGGGGTATGGGTGTGGGAGGGGCGCTATCGGTGGGGTGTGGGTGTGGGAAAGATTAGGAGTAGGGGTGTGATGTCGGTACGAGTGGAGGTGTGAGTGGATATAGAGATGGGGTGTGGGTGTGGGAATGATTAGGAACAGGGGTGTGGTGTCGGTACGAGTGGAAGTGTGGGTGGAGATAGAGATGGGGTTTGGGTGTATGTGGGTATCGGTGAATTTAGGGTTGTGGTAGGATGGCGGTATGGGTGTGGATGTGGGTGCTGGTCTGGGTGTGATCAGTGTGGGTTCAGTGTGGAGGGGATACTAGTAGCGTGGGTTGCAGATAAGGGTGGGTTGGGATGGGGGGTGGGGGGTGTATGCCTTCCTATCTAACAGGATGTTCCGGTTGAGTGCCTCCAACACTCCCATGCCACATTTGTTACAGTTCCCGGCTAGAGGCCTCCCCTCCACCATCCCCTCCCCCCACCCCCTCACCCACACATCCTGCCCCACTCAGCCGCCCCAAATACCCCTACCCTACTCACCCCACTCCCATATAACCCTACCCCTTCGTCCATTCCCACTTCCGGTCACCCATTCCCCTCCCCGCCACCCATCACACACCCAACTTACTCCCCCCTCTCCCCTACATCCCCCTCTGCACTCCCCTCCTCCGCACTCCCCCTACTTCTTCACCCCACGTCTCCTTCCCACCACCTCCTACTCCCCCATCCCCCATCCCCCACCTCCCCCTGCTGACATCCCCATATCCCCTCCCCCTTCTCCCCCTCCCCTTCCCCCCCACACTCCTCTCTTGCCCGTCCTCTCTCCTCCCACTCCCATCCCCACCCACAACCCCATCCCTCCACACAGCCCTCCCCTCCGCCATTCCTCTCACACACACTCCCCTCCCCCTCTCCGCTCCCCCATGCCCCACCTAGCCTCACTAGGCTGGCGTCGGGCGGAGTGCCTCCGGTAATCAGCATTCTCTGCCGCGCCCTGTCACTATCAGCGCCCAATCAACGGCGCATGCGTTGTGATTCGCCACGGGGTAGTGGGTGTGGGTGTGGGGGTGGGGGGTCACATCCAGCATTGAGCAAGGACCAGTATCAGCGTTTGGCTTAGGCTTGGATTATAGGCTTATGGATGTGTGGTAGTGGCTGATACTGACATTACTTGACATATGGGTGGTGTAGCGTATATTGGTATTACACCATTCTGGCAGTGAACCATGTTGACAGGAGTGCATACTGCCATTTGGATATGGCTGTTTGTAGCGTATATTGATATTAAACCATGCTGACAGTAGCGTATACTGCCATTAGGATATGGTTGTTGCAGCATATATTGACATTAAACCATGCTAACAGTAGCCATAACTGCCATTAGGATATGGTTGTTGTAGCGTATATTGACATTAAACCATGCTGACAGTAGCGCATACTGATATTAGGCTATTGTTGTTGTAGCATATATTGACATTGACCCATGTTGACACTAGTGCATACTGATGTTAGGTTATGCTTGTCATACCGTTTATTGACATTAAACCATACTGACAGGAGTGCATATTGACATTAGGATATGGTTGTTGTAGCATATATTGACATTAATCCATGTTGACAGTAGTGCATACTGATGTTAGGTTATGCTTGTCATACCATTTATTGACATTAAACCATACTGACAGGAGTGCATACTGACATAAGGATATGGTTGTTGTAGCATATATTGACATTAGTCCATGTTGACAGTAGTGCATACTGATGTTAGGTTATGCTTGTCATACCGTTTATTGACATTAAACCATACTGACAGGAGTGCATATTGACATTAGAATATGGTTGTTGTAGCATATATTGACATTGACCCATGTTGACAGTGGCATATACTGTCAGGTTATGATTGTTGTAGCATGTAATAACCATAGCCTAGTATGGCAGTAGCGGATATTGATATCACGCTTGTTGTACTTTTATTATGGTATGTTGAGATTGAGCCATGCTGACTGTAGGGTATACTGACATTAGATCACTCTGAGTGGCGATTATGCTGAAAGTTTGCTATGGTGACCGTAGCACACACTGACATAAGCCTATGCTTGTAGAAGCATATATTGCCATTGAGCCCTGTCGACAGGAGTTCATGCAGACATTAGGCTCAGTGGGATACCACGTCATGGTGCTGGCGGCCTGGTCTCCCAGTGGGGCCGAACTATAACGTCGCCATAAATGCGCACAGTCACAAGTCGGTACCCGTCCTGATATGACCTTAGATGTTGCCAAATCGTAACACTCCAACATCCATCCATCCACTAACATATTACAACAATAACTGGCTGAAATGGACTACTTCCAATGACTGCGAACATAAGACTGGTTGAACTGATGCAGTAGTGTGACGATAGGTGGCGCCTCGGGTATTAAAGAAAGCCAGAAAGCAATTACTGCCAGCGAGAGCACTGATTATTGCTAGAGAGGGCAAGACCTGAATTGAACGACTTTAAGAGCGATGGACAGTTTTGAATCATCTTTCAGATTCAATGCAGGTGCTTGAGGCACTAGTAGGCGTGTGGAGTTATTTAATACGATCCCACAGGCAGCTCTCACTATAAGAATACCTGCCTGAAGCACAGCCTTGCTGGAGGCTACATTTATTGAGGCACTTATTCCTGAACACTGTCATACCCCCACCACCACCCCCACACACGCCTACGGACAGCCATCATTCAATACGCAAATTGCCCACCACCCAATGCGGTGTCTAGAAATGTGTCCATTGACAATAGGCGACTGAGATAATCAAAACCAATAAGAAAGGCGGTAGCGATGACTTGGAGGCTTTCACCGGAATCCACCTCCTCCATATTCCCTGAAAAACAACGCTGACAGAGGGAAAGAGAGAAAGTAAAGCAAAAGTGGAGTGTAAGAGAGAGCCCAAGCCCCTCTGGTTTATTATATGTAGTTCATGGATTCTCGGTATCCAAGAGGGACTCAGCATTTCTGGTTACCATGACCACCAGTGGTTTATCCACGACCAGAGCTGGTTGACTTGTGGCCACCACCAACTTTATCCCCCGTGTGCATTGACCCCCTACCTCATCAGAGAGCCAGGCACTGAGTGCACTTACACCCAGACCTGCCAATCATCGCTATGTCTGTAATGACCTGCCCTCAAGCATAGGCCAAGCCATATATATATGCACAACATATACACACACTCTTGGCTGGCTGATGATTGGGTAATTTGAAGTGGAATGACATATATCTTCTGGGTGAGCGTGACTGTGAGTGGACACCTAGGTAGTGTGACTGGCATTCACTGGAGATGCCTCATTGATTTTCACCTGGAATGAATGACAGTCCCCCAGGCTGAGCTTCATGATACCTGAAACCATGTCTTTTTTTTGCTAAACAAATGTTATTCATATATATATATATGTGATGTATAATGCTTTATGCGAGTATAAAGGCGCGGAAGTGAATTAAATCCTTGTTATTATTATTATGTGCTAATTATTGTTAATATTACACGATACACTGTACTGCCTCCTCCATGGCGTGACTGGTGGCGCCACCCCCGGCTGTGCCCGGTACCTGCATACCCTGAATACATCACTCGCGTCGGGGAATATGAAGAGTTCACATGCAAAACCACATAAACGCCAATCCAAAAATGTAGTTTAAATAAATGCTTTTTACCAGAAAGTAATTTTAATTCTCCCTAATTCTACTACTCATATAGTTACGGTATAACACATACGGAGCAATGAACACAAAAATAGGGATGTAACAAAAATATACTTGTTGGGGATTGGATTCCAATGTTAATCTCCATTTTGGGATTGGTTTTGCGCCTGAACTCTTCATATGGAGTATATGTCTTATATAGCATATATATATATATATGTTGTATAAGACATCTACTCCCCAGCGTGTTGGTAGACCATAGGATCGTTGGTTCGAACCCTGGTCGAGTCAAACCAATAACTTACAAATTGATACTTGTCGCTTGCTAGCCAGACACTCGGCATTATTATGATAGGGCAAGGACTAGTTGGCTCAGTGTCAGGATAATGGGACTGAGTGGGATATCAGGTCATGGTGCTGGTGGCCTGATCTCTCAGTGGGGCAGCACTATAAAGTTACCATGAGTGCGACCTGTCACAAGTCGGTACCCATCCTGATATGACCTTAGATGTTGCTAGGACGTAAACCAACAACAACAAACAACAAAATCTGCTCCCCAGCCACTAAGTCATCGGCTGGTTACCTGTACTCATTAGGTCATCTACTGGTTCCGCTTGGACTCCCTGCATGGCGCCAGCTACTCGCCCATGCCACAGCAGTCATTACGCTCACTCATGTGCAATGCTAATAATTCCATATATATGCTGTATAAGAATTATATGTATATCAGTTCCCTATGCCATGCCACTGGGCCTCTGGCCATAAGTGTTACACTAAAATGAGGCATCATTGAATATAAGAGAAGGCAGCCGGGGTCACACTCTCAAACTAGTTAAACCCAAAGCCATTTCAAAGTTAAGGCAACACAGTTTCTTAAACAGGATCATAAATATATGGAACAGTCTCCCACAAAATGTCATTGATGCCGAGTCAATAAATTCATTCAAGAATAGATTAGAAAAAGTATGGGCTGATGATCCAGGGAAATTTGACCCCTTATTCACCACATGCTACTAATTATTCCTTGTGCCGCTTATTTACTTGCACTCAAGCAAAACTGAGAGACAAATAAGTGTTCATACTTCCTGTCTACCATTCAATATTTCGCTATTTCGTATACAGGTATTTACACAAAGTTGTTACATAATTTATGAAGCGATTTGAAGTGGATATGATCCACTAAGATAAACTATAAGGTACATCAGATCATTTTACGTTTAAATGCAATGTTTTAGGTGTTGCTTTAAGATTTTCGAGCCCAATTGGGATGCAATAATAATAAATATAAAGTTGTTGTTGTCATAGTTTGATGTGTCCATATACATCTTAGGCATTACAATGTATCGTATGTAGTAGGATTTGGGTGTTAGGTCGGGAATGTCTGTGTTAGTAAATCGAAATCTCTTGGCTATTGACTTTGTGTCGTAGTCACAATCACAATCACTATCATAATGACAATAACCGTCACAGTAAAAATCACAATCACGATCGCAGTCAGTCACAATCATAATAACAGTCAACATACATATCACAGGCAGTCACAATCACAATCATAATAACAATAAAATCCAAAGTCAGAGTCACAATAATAAGCGCACTCAAAATCACAATCACAATAAGAGTCCAAATCGCAATCACATTCACAATCACATGCACAGTCACAATCGCAATCACAGTCACAATCACATGCACAGTCACAATCACAGTCACAATCACATGCACATTCACAATCACAGTCACAATCACAGTCAAACCTACACTCTGTCAAAGGCACAGTCACAATCATAAGAACAGTCAACCTCACGATCACAATCACAATCACGATAACAATCAAAATCCAAAGTCAGAGTCACAATAATAAGCGCACTCAAAATCACAATCACAATAACAGTTCAAATCAAAATCACAGTCACAATCACATGCACAGTCACAATCACAGTCAACATTACAATCCGTCAAATGCACAGTAACAATCATAAGAACAGTCAACCTCACGATCACGATCACAATCACAATAACAGTCACAATCACAGTCACAATCACAATCACGGCGCCGTCGACTCCATAATATCTCATTTCCGAAAGTATGGCGGATCCAAAACGTGCAATTTAAAAGTTTGCTCCAACTTTCTCCACTAAAACGAGGCATCATTAGTGCTGCGGGACGAAACCACCAAATGTGAATTAAACAAGAATCGACGGTGGAATTAGTGAATTAATGAACATCACACTGAATAACGACGCCAGTGCTGGGATCGCTATGTGAGGAGGTGGTCCCTAATTAATGCAGTGCAGGGAAGGAAGATGCTAAACTTAGATAATTGTTGTGGTTGGAAATGGTCAACTTTATCGAGTAGTTACCTCTAATTTTTCGCACTTGGGGGACAAGACTGGGTGGCTGAATGAGTCCATTCCTGTTTTGGGAGATCGGAGGATCCGAACCCATGGGTTTGTGGGGTCAAACCCTGGTCTAGTCAAACCAATGTCTTAAATATGTATACTTTGTGCTTCCTAGCCTGTCGCTCGGCATTATTAGGAGAGGGCAAGTACTTGTTCACTCCATGTCAGGATAATGTGACGGAATGGGATATCAAGTCATGTTGCTGGCAGCATGGGCTCCCGGTGGAGCGGTACTATAAAGGTGCCATGAGTGTCGCTGTCACAAGACGGTACCCGTCCTGACATGACCTTAGATGTTGCTAGGGCGTAAAGCAACAACAAACAAAAGTCGTGCCTGGAGTGTAATAACTGGTAGCAAGAAGACACTGTGGTATTGAATAGAAATGGTTCATTGGGCACTGAAGGAGATTCTGGAATGTTCCTTCTTTTGAGAATCGTGGTTGGGCCAAGTCAAATAATTGGGTTTAATAAAACCTGAATAATTGGGTTTAATAAAACCTGAACCAATTTATTTGGAAAATATATTTATATCTATGAACTATTCTTTTTGTGTTCGGTGCCAAGATAGTGGTTTTCCTAATATTGGTTAAAAGGTTCTTACAATTAAATTATAAGGCAATACTGAGGCAATTTAATAGAACATGGTACTGCAGAAGTCTACGCTGTCAGAGTGTTGGTGTGCTTGCCAACATTACTTTGGTATATTTGCACTTAAAATATCTCAAAAGTTAGCCATTTTAAATCAAAGGTAGATTGATAATAATTGATTGATTGATTGGTGGTTTCTTTACGCTGTGTCGGCAGGATAGGCCATATTCATGGTGAGAATTGTTTAGTTTTTTATTCAACCATCGCTTTTACAGAATGAAAATGCACAGAATCAATTTTGTGTCAGTACACTGTGGATTTAAAAAGCTCACAGTTACATAATTTGTGGCTAAAGGAAACATAATTAAGATAAAAGTTAAAGGTTGTTAATTGATCTAATTGGTTTAATGGACTATATGTGATGATATAGACCAGCTGCTCTTAAAAAGGCTAACATGGTTTCTTGTCATACTGTTGTGAAAAGGCTGTGTATGCTGCTTGCAGCGTAAAACTGTTGGCGCTGGGCCAAGAAATAGATAATAATGAACAACCTAATAGATTTATCTCAGAAAATGAGAGAAACTCAAAACCATCGGACTACGCAACTTTAATGATTAACAAATCTCCGTTGACAGTCTGACAATTGACCGATTACGTAATTTCGGTGTGACGGCAACCTGCGCAGTGGCCGAATCGGTAAAGCGCAGGCCTCCAGTGTGGGAATTCTCTTCCCGGTCTAGTCAAACCAATGACTTATCAAATTTATGCTTGTCGATTCCTAGCGTAAAGCGCAGGCCTCGAGTACGGGATATCGGGAATTCACTTCCCGGTCTAGTCAAACCAATGACTTATCAAATTTATGCTTGTCGATTCCTAGCCAGGTGCTTGGCATTATTTGGATAGGACAAGGACTGGTTAGCTCAGTGTCAGGATAATGTTACTGAATGGGATATCGGGTCACAGTGTCTACGGCCTCCATTTTCCAGTCGGGCAGCACTATAAAGTTGTCTTGAGTGTACACTGTCACAAGTCGGTATCCGTCCTGATATGACCTTAGATGTTGCTAGGACGTAAAACTCCAACACCCAAGCAACCGGTGTGGCTAAGGGGGGGGGGGGGGGCGAGGGGGAGCTGATCAAATCGAGACAGGGTGTCACGATGACATATTTAATTTCTAACTAGAGGTGACTAGATATTTTAAAAAAAGAAGGAAATGTACAATATGAAAATAAAAATCTCCAATTAAAACTGGATTAATGTGCAGCTATCAGAGTGTGTGGGCGTTCTGTGCGGTAATTGCATGGCCCCTATCCGCTAATGAGGTGATCAGTTCTGAGATTATTGATTACGAGGCTGTTATTGGTGTTTGTGGGGGACTTGAGACGACTGGGTGGAACTGACAAATGTACAAGACTGGGGTGTCAGTAATTAGTATTAGAGCCAATAAACCTGGAGTAAATCACACCTCCATGAATAATGGTCTGAAGACCTTATTACTGACATTAAGAAAGGTTTTCGGAATTCAAATGTTCCTCGCTAAATATCCGCACAACACACAATGATAATATTATTAACACACATCCTATCCTGATATGACCTTAGATGATGCCAGGACGCAACACTTCAACAAAGAAGCACAATATTCCGACATAAACTATCTTTAATACAGACAAAGATCAGCGTATTAAGTAATGTACACCATAGAACAAAGTTAAAGTAACTATACATAATCTGTTAAAGCAGTTTGGTTGCTATTCATTCATGTTTCAATTACAGTAAAACCTCTCTATATGCCGACCCCTCCACAGATCGACCACACCCCGATATCGAGCGTTTTATTTGGGTCCCAACAATACCATTGTAAGGATATTATAACTCTCTAAACCGACCACCTCCCTAAACTCTCTAAACCGACCACAGAGTGTGGTTGGATATCGCATTGTTGTTGAAGAGTTGAAGCAACGTTCAGGAGAACGACCACCGTCAGTCCCAGCGACCACTTTTTTAAAAAAAAAATTCTTTTATTGAGGCTGTATTTATTCTGTCCATAGCATGTAAGCCCGGGTACCCAGGCTTTGTTTCAATGCTGGCCAGGTGTAGTCTTGGTGTTGTCTTACCAAACAGTAGCTGCTGATAAGTTATTTGATTGTCTGCATTTTAGTAGCAGATAGATAGTCTGTTGGTACGTTTAGTAGCCTATGTTACTTTTTTGGGCCCTCTTGGCATTGTATTTTTGTTATATTCTTATTACTATGTTAGTTGTTTTCTTAAGGTTCTATGTTAGTGTTTTGGGGTTTTCTTGGGAAGAGTTTTCCACTTTTTTTCTACTTAATTCTATACTAGCCTATTTTATTTTATTTACATGTCCATAGGCTTGTACGTAATAGGTGGTTGAGTTATGTTTGTTTGGATTTGATTTATATTGTTGTTGGATATGTTATCTGGCTTTTTTATTTCCGGTTATCCTGCCCTGGGCTGTCCAGTTGGTGGGCCGTGACATATCACCTGCCCCCTTGTGGTGCAGTTCAGTTGCGGTTCCCAGTTTTTATTTTGCACAGATATTTTTTGTACGTTTTTAGGTCAGGGTTTTGTCTTTCTTTCACCGTTTGCGCATTCCATGCCTTGGCGGCCATTTCCAGTGTGCTCCTTTCATGGGCTTTGATCTGGCTTCTGGTCTGCCTCAGTAGTGGTGCCTTAAAGTCGGTCCCACGGTCGGTTGATTTAGAGAGGGTTTACTGTAGTGTATTTTTAATACAATTAAAGCTAAGGTTTTGTATGATTTGAAGCTATTTTTTTCTTTGGTAAGTATTTTATCGCCCTGGATTGATTTTGATCAGTCTTCGTGGTATGGCCTTCCAGTGGGATATCATTGGTGTCAACAGTTGATTGCAATAGTGTGTTTCTTTAGATTAATGAAGGGTATTCTAACACTGCATTATCCAATATAACTTTCTGAGGAGTTAAGCACTACACCCAGTAGAACATGCTGCGGTCTTGCTATTAATACACCGTTTATAATATGCAGGTCTGGTTTAGTGATTACAAATCTGTATGGTCAGATTAGCGAGTGAAGCCTAGACACAAAGTCAGGTAGCAAAATATTCTGATATACGGCAGGGGGGGTGCCATTGTGTAATGTGTTATTTGTATGCCTAGCCAGTGGATGGACGCATTGATGCTGAAATACAGAGGAGGATGGCCAAGGCTAGCGCATCTTTCGGCCGACTACGCCAGAGACTCTAGAACAACCACCATGTGTCCATGCGGGGCAAAGGCAAGATCTACTGTGCAATCGTGCTATCCACCCTACTATACAGTGCCGAGGCCTGGACAGTGTACAGACAACAGGGGAAAAAGCTGCATGCCTTCATGATGTGACATATGCGTTCAATCATGAGGCTAACCTGGGAGGACAATGTGACAAATAAGGAAATACTTGAACGGACGGGGCTGCCCTCTATGGAAGATCTTCTGATCAAAAAGAATCTCTGGTGGACTGGACACCGCATGAGACCATAACCATAGCCATAACACCATAACCATAACACCGTAACCATAGCCATAACACCGTAACCATAGTCATAACACCATAACCATAACACCATAGCCATAACACCATAACAAGCAACACTGTTTTCATAATCTGTCTTCGTGATCTGCCCTCGTGATCTGCCCTTGTGATCTGCCCTTGTGATCTGCCCTCGTGATATGTCCTTGTCTGTCCTCGTTATCTGCCTTCATGATCTGTCCTTGTCTGTCCTGGTGACCTGTCCATGTGACCTATCCCCGTGACCTGTCCCCATGACCTATTCTTGTTATGTGTCTTCGGAACCTGTCTTCATGATCTGTCTTCATGATCTGTACTCGTGATCTGTCCCCATGGTGATGCTACCCTGTACGCCGGGTTCCTTATGCTGCCCGGTTCACGCCTGAAAGAGATACAGGAGAACGACCACCATCAGTCCCAGCGACTCGCCTATCCTAAACCTAGATGGGGCGCCGCTGTTGGCGTCGATGGTGCTGCAGGCCGTGTGTCGAGCCCTGAAGCTGACAGGACATCCCCAGCTGGCAGCAGTAACCCTCCATAGCCTGAGAAGGGGAGGGGCGCAAGCCAGCGCTAAAGGAGGCGCCTGGATGGAAGGTGTCAGAGAGGTCAGGCGCTGGAGATCCAAGGTGCTCTACCAGTAGGTGAGCAGGGAAGTGCTTTCCGAAGTACCTCAGACACTCTCCAATTTATTTGGCTGAGTGTCTGAAGTGCTGGTCTTAATCTTGGAGGGCTCCTACTCTCTCCTGTAATAAATTCAGATTACTTGAAGTAGATCTTTTGGCTTGTCTGCAAATTTTGGGATGTTATTTTTTATTAGTATACAGATGTTTAAATTTACAAGGGGCAGTGTCCCCTTACTGCTGTGATAGATAGTAAAAGGGTGATGTGCAATGATATCTCTTAACATATACAATTGTTAACCACCAAATTAAAGTTTGAATTTACGTAGCATATTCCAGTTCCCGGTAAAGGTAGTATACCCTGCCGAAAATTAATAAAATAAAATGTTTAACCGAAAATGTAATTATTTCAACAAATATATTCTTGTAAAGGAATGCTGTCAGAACGAAACAAAAATAAGCTCTACCCGGTACAAATATTGTTGAGCTGTGAACAATGTTTTATTGAAATATGTGATTATCTGTACTACAACAATTTTCTAAAATTATTAATTTTATATACTGAATCTGATCAAATAAATAACTTCTGTAATAAAAGGTTATTTGTTGCACTACGTATGTCTCCATTGTTGTGAATTATGCATGTTGTCGGAAACATGATTAATTCAGGACGTTGGAGACCGTGTTAGTGTTGTTTACTGAGATATCCAGACACGTTGCTAGTGCATTCAGGCTACGCCAATAACGTTGTAGCAGTCAATAAGGGAACTGAGGCTTCGTGGTAAAGCAAAGCCAACCGAAAGGCATTCACTACTGGAGCAGCATACCGGACGGATCGATTTCAAATTTCAATCCAACGGTATAAACATTCTCTGTGTAAAAAAACACCAAGCAATAGGGGAAGTTTGTGCACGTTTTTATACCAATTAGTGGGCTGAGTCTCTGAAGTGTTGGTCTTAATCTTTCTCCTGTACAAACATCATTATTACTTGAAGTAGATTTTTCGGCCTGTCTGCAAATTTGGGGACACTATTTTTTATTATTATACAGTAATGCTAAAAACAAATGTTTGAATTTACAAGGGGCAGTGTCCCCTTACTGCTGTGATATATAGTAAAAGGGTGATGGGTATTGATACGTCTTAACATATAACATTGTTAACCACAAAATTAAAGTTTGAATTTACGCAGCATATTCGAGTTCGCCAGTAAAGGGAGTAGGGCCTATACCCCACCGAAAATTAACGAAATAAAATGTTTAACAGCTCTACCCTGTAAACAATATATTTGAGCTGTCAAAAATATTTATCGAAATATGTGATTATCTGTACTACAACGAATTTCTAAAAATATTAATTGTATATATTGAATCTGATGAGATAATTGACTTTTGTAATACAAAGTTATATGTTGCACTACGTCTGTCTCCATCGTCGTGAATTAATTATACATCATATATCAGCTTCGAGCGAACAGTGACCCCATAGACACTTCATACCTCTAATATAGGACTTCAGTTCATCAGGCCTCTTGAAGCAAACACCAATCTCATTCGTACCTCAGATCAATCTGCCAGTCTTGACATCCCATATCGGGTTTTGTTTGTTTGTTTGTTGTTGTTTTACGTCCTAGCAACATCTAAGGTCATATGAGGACGGGTACCGACTTGTGACAGTGCGCACTCATGGCAACTTTATAGTGCTGTCCCACTGGGAAACCAGGCCGCCGGCACCATGACCTGGTATCCCACTCAGTCACATTATACTGACACTGAGCACACCAGTCCTTGCCCTTTCCTAATAATGCCGAGCGCCTGGCTAGGAAGCGACAAGTATCAATTTTAAAGTCATTGGTTTGACTGGACCGGGACTCGACCCCACGACCCCACGATCGACCAGCACGGGAGACGGACGTTCTAACTCATTCGGCCAGCCCGTCTAGTCCCCATATCGGGTAATAAGGGCTCAATATGGCTGCGTCCCATCTGTGAAGGGGCGTTCATGCTGATTGTCAGGCCGGATGTTGGTGAGAGCGTCCCGCGAACCGGCATGCTTCAGGGCACACTTCCGCCTTCGCTGCGCGGACACTTCCTTCCGCCATTGTTCCCCGCCTCCAGCCCTGAAGAGCTCCTCCAGACGATCGGCATGTACCGCCTTGGGAGGGTGACTGTCTCCGTCAGAATCAGGGAAGCGGTGATTTTGTTTGCTATCTAGTTTTGTTAATATTATTTTGTTGCTGTTTTGTATAATTCTGGGGCGAGTGACTGTCTCTGTCAGAATCAGGGGACAGCAACCTTTTATGTTTCTGTATTTTTTCTAACATTATTTTTCTGTGTTTTTTAAATTCTGCTTTTGCTACTTTGTTTGGGATTTTTTGATTGTTTTCCATGTTGAGTCTTTACTTCTTTTTGTGTCTGTTTTATTATATGGGTGCTAGGCTTTTTCGGATGTGCTTATATAACGGGAGCCTTCTATGAAACTGGGAGCCAATCTGTGATATGGAGACTGACATTGAAAACCTTCTAAATAATAGTGGAAAACATTCCAAATAATAACAGAATCCATATTTCTATGAACATTTTCATGTTTTGCATATAACAGAGCTGGAAAGGAGCTATTTGAACTTTTGATTTTGAACTCATCCAAATTGAGCAATAAGCTAAGATAACTTGCGTAACATGGAACTCAAACCCACATTCAGAACATCATTTTAACATACACAACAAATTGAAACAACATTTTATTGATTACAATTAAGCAAACAAAAGATGGTGTTTGTCGTGGGGGTGGTGAAAATGGGAAATACTGCGCCTAAAGCGGGACTCGAACCCACATCTCTTTGCATTCCGGGCCAGTGTGCTAACCATTACGCCACCTAGGCTCCCTGATATCAACACACCTCCGTTGCCTACCTGTCTATGCGGCTCCTTGCCTGAGAGGTCAGTGCAGACCACTACCCTCGTCCCCCTGGAATTGTAAGTCATTTAATGCCTACAATTACATACATACATGCAATGCAACGCACTTACATACACAGGGTAGGTTCAACAACTATACAGCGTGTAGCTTGTACAGGATCCTGGTCACGGCACCAGTGTTGTGAGGGTGATGAAAATGAGAAATACTGCGCCTAGAGCGGGACTCGAAGCCACATCTCTTTGCATTCAGGGCCAGTTTGCTAACCATTACACCACCTAGGCTCCCTGATATCAACACACTACCCACGCCTACCTGTCTATGCACCTCCTTGCCTGAGAGGTTAGTGCAGACCACTGCAGTGTTTTTTGAGAAAAATGTTAAAAGAACAATGAAACTAAGCCTGAATACATTCACAGTGTCCAAGTGTAAATTTTCACATTTTTACTTTAGCACAAAATGACACATTGACACAAGCACAATGTTGATACATTTCATGGGACGGATTAAATACTTGCAGTATCACCAACATACTGAACACACATCGGCAACTGTAATTATTTCACTTGCTATTAAAAAAGGAAAGATGCTATACACAATAAAAAGAGAATGAAATAGCACCACCGTAATGTGGAAAGCAGATAGACAGTTTCAGAGAACAATCCATACCCTCTTCGTGATCAGAAGAATCAAATTGTTCCTTAGCTTGAATGCGTCCTGATAATGTCCTCGGCTTGTGACCAGGATGCTTTTGTTTTCGCGTCTAATTGTTTCCAGAAAAGAATATCGGAAAGAGATCTCCTTCATGGTTTCAATACCCAATGAGGACTATCATCAGCAGGCTATAATTGGCGTTCATGTGTAGAGCTAGTTAGCGTAAGTTTGACATCCATGCCTTGCAAATCACTACAATTGGATCACATCTACTTAACAGTGAAAATCGCACAGATGCAGCATACACAGCAGAAGTTGGGGGTTGTCCTCCCACTCCCAACGTTATGACTTTCTCAATGACAAAAGCTTGGCCTGTCACCAAACCCAACAACTTAATTGTGATGAGTTCACTCCAGAACAAAACTATCATTCACTACACACTGTATACTTTAAATTCAATTTGCACTTATAAACACATGTTTTCTGATAAGCAACTTTGAGAAGGTTATTTTCATATGCTTGGTTTTCTGTTGTGGATTCCAGTGAAATTGTCCTAGGAAATATTTGGCATTAAATAAAATTCCAGTTGTTATAATGTGATGTATGCGTATTCACCAGCTACCCAGACTGTGTGGCACATTGGCTTATAATTATAATGGCCCAGTGTCGCCTTCCTCCTGATAAGCAACTTTGATAAGGTAGCCAAGAAAGTGGTAGCCAAGGTTGATAAGGTAGCCAAGCAAGCCAAGCGTATGACAATAGTCATACGCTTGGCTTTCTGTTGTAGATTGCAGTGAAATTGTCCTAGAAAATATTTTACATTAGATACCACTTGCTGTAATCCCACTTGCTGTAATGTGATCTATGTCTATTTGCAAACTCCTCAGTTATTGTGCTGATGGCCCTGTACCCCAGTGGAGCAGCACTATAAAATTGCTAGGATTGCAGAAGTCAGTACCAGCCCTTTTATGACTTTAGTGTTGCAAGGACATAAATACCCAACAAATAAAACAATTTTGTATCAAAGCATTGGATTGTCTACAGGTAGTAAGTACAATGTTGACCAATTGAGGAAGAACAATACCAAATACCCTAGAATACTAAGATGGCTCACTCCCTATCTCTCCCATGGTAATGTAAATTTTGCAGTGCCACCTTGTGGTGGGTTTGATCAGCCAGGCTGCTTGTTGGTGTTCACATGTAAACACATACAATTATATTACATGAGATAGGTAAGTATGAATACACTTCAATATGAAATTGCTATGAACAAATACACATCATCATCATCGCCATTGTCACACATCTTTCACTTTCATGTATACATTTATACATATAATATAGCAACTGTTTAACCAAGAGAACAGCCAGCGAACCAAGTGGTGGGTTTGATCATTTTGATTACACAGTACAGGCTGAGTGAGCCGTCTTAGTATTATAGGGTCTTTGACAATAGCTTCAAGTTTTATCTAGAATTTCACCTGGTGGCATATTATTGAAAGCGGGAGCTTTGAACATCAAAAGCATCTCTTTAGATATAGTTGCTTGTGTGCTTTTATATCCTGTGTAAAAGGGATGGCCTGATACTAAAAAATGACCGAATAAGATTTGAACACTTCTTGCTGTGATTATGGCCTTTGCTGCATACAAAACGTTAACCAATCACCACTAGGTAATTAACAGGCAGTACAACACTGGGACATGCTAACTGAGATTAAACGTAAAATCAATACTTGTCGCGTTATGACTTTACACTCTGTGATGTTTTGCCAACACAGTTGTTACGTTTCTCGTTAAACAGTTTCTTGGGACTTAATTACTAATAGTTCCTGTCACACGGCTTCACTAACATTTAATCGGCTTCGGAAGATTAATTAAAGATTCTTAATTTACCAATTATTTCGAAGGACTTCCAGGGCGTTTTTTTATGCGTTAGATGTAATTTCAGCCATGTTCACAACTGGTAAGCAAGGGCATTAATTATGCAAATATCATTGATGGACCAATAATTTGCAAACTGGATATGGTTTCCAAGTTCTGGGAGAAGCTTTAATTAATTGCTGTCAATGTGTATACTCACATCCACCTGTTCACACTGCCCATAGCTGTTCACACTCCCCACACCTCCCAACACACACCACACCTCCCAACACTGACCACACATCCCAACACTGACCACACCTCCCAACACTGATCACACCTCTCCACACCTCCCCACACTCACCACACCTCCCCCACTCCCCATACCTCCCCACGCACACCACACCTCCCGACAACCACCACACCTCCCGACAACCACTACACCTCCCCACACACATCAGACCTCCCAACACCCATCACACCTCCCCACACACACCACAGCTCCCAGCACTGACCACACATCCCAACACTGACCACACCTCCCAACACTGATCACACCTCTCCACACCTCCCCACACTCACCACACCTCCCCCACTCCCCATACCTCCCCACGCACACCACACCTCCCGACAACCACCACACCTCCTGACAACCACTACACCTCACCACACACATCAGACCTCCCAACACCCATCACACCTCCCCATACACACCATAGCTCCCAGCACTGACCACACATCCCAACACTGACCACACCTCCCCACACTCACCACACCTCCCCCACTCCCCATACCTCCCCACGCACACCACGCCTCCCAACACCCACCACACCTCCCGACAACCACTACACCTCCCCACACACATCAGACCTCCCAGCACCCATCACACATCCCCACACACACCACACCTCTCAACACTGACCATACCTCCCAACGCTGACCACACGTCCCCACACACACCACACCTCCCAACCCACCCCACACCTACCCAAACTCCCCACACCTCCCCACACACACCACCCGTCCCCACATACACCACGTCTCCCCACACTGACCACACCTCCCCACAGATACCACACCTCCCAACACTCACCACACCTCCCCAAACCATTCACCCCTGTCCAAACTCACCATTATTACCTGTCCTTCTGAGTCAGTGGCCGAATCGGTAGAGCGCATGGCTCGCATCCGGGAGATCGGAATTTTGATTCCCTGTCGAGTAAAATCAATGATTTCCTAAATTTACACTTGTCGCTTCCTAGCCCGGCACTTGGCATTAATAGGATAAGACAAGGACTGGTTTGTTCGGTGTCACGATAATGTCACTGAATGGGATATCCCTGTACAAATATACGGATTTTCGGTTCCGATTTATATATTGGCAAAGAACATTATCATTCTCAGGCAACGGAGTGGGGACCATGATTATGTAATGGAGAAGCAATGTGTGCCCCACTCGCTTTGTGACATAAGCACCTATGCGGAAATGTGATAACACATAGCGACCAAGATTGTGATGTGATGTTTATACTTAAGAGACTGTTAATAATTATTGAAATGTTCCCTTCATCCCCCAGAAAGAGTGCCATTGAAGGAGAGAAGCATTGATGTATGTTTGTTGTAACTGTCTGCAACTAGCTGTTACCACAGGACTGATGGACAAGCACACACAGCCATCCTGCATACATAATGGACACCACCTGCAGCTGGAGTGGAGTGACAGCTGCCCTTTGTTAGGGTGTCACCCACCCAGGTTGTAGAGGGGGTCTGATTGGCTGGCTGTGTGAGCCCAGTCACCTGCATTCCTTATACCTGACACACATACCCCACATGGAAGAACTCCACTTTATACACTCAAACGAGCAACATCTATTCAAAAGACACTGAGCTGTGTGCAACAACCATTGATGGCACTGATTCGGATATACAAAAGCAAGAGTCATGCGGATCTCTGTGGGCAGTTGATAAGGAGTGAGCATGATAGGTCGCCAGTAGGTGAATAGGACTTGATGCCTATAAAGCACAACCTCTCCACTGTCAATCTTGCACAACTTGTCTTCCTTTCTTCCTTATGAGTTGTAGAGAATAATGACAGGTGGGGACTGTCAGACAGTTCTCAGGACACACCTGTGGAGACTAGTAATGTTTGGGGTTCAGACGGCCGAGTCCTGACATATTACATCCGGTCATATTGCTGGTGGTCTAGTCTCCCAGTGGGGCAGCACTATGAAGTCGCCATGCATTCCCTCCCCTCCACATCCCATTCCCTAAGGATGGGATGGCCGAATGAGTTGAGCGTCCTTCTCTCCTTTTGGTAGGTCGTGGGATTCGAACTCTCCGGATTCGAACCCTGGTTGAGTCAAACTAATGACTTAACAATTGATACTTCTTACTTCCTAGCCAGGTGCTGGGCATTATTAGGATATGACAAGGAGCAGTGGAATGAGGAAGACCAATCACCCACGATTGAAATTTCCCCAGCTTAATCAACTAATGCACCACACACAACAAAAAGGATCACTGCTATTCTCCCCCCCTGCTCCTTATGTTCACCCCGTAGACTTCCCCCTCCACATACCCACCGGAAATGGAAGCAGCGTCTGGAAGCCTCGCTGACGTCACTTCCGAATTGCCTTAAATGCTTCGGCCCTTTGTGAAAAACTTCCTTGCCTGTACTGGTTCTGCTATTTGCGGGATACTTCCTCGACGTGAATACGTTGTTGGTTCTTTCTTGGGAACTTGTCAGAAACATCTCTGGATTCGACCACAGTTCTGTCAGACTGGTGATGATAAAGCCAGTTATCTCAGACGTGGTCACTGTGTGTTTGGGAGATGATGATTTTGTTTACATTCTAGCTGTCATCCTGGACCTCTAACCAACAGCTGAATTCAACACATATAAATATGCAAATCATGGGAGTGATAATTTGTCTGCGTTCCAACACTAAGTGATCGGTTGGTCACCTACTCATTAGGTCATCTACTAGTTCCTCATGACCTGAGCATGTGGCGCCACCTGCTTGCCCATGCCTCAGTGGCCGTTGCTTTCACTTACTGTACTACTGTACCAATTGTTCCGCTGAATATATATATATAAACAGTAGTCCCCTGGAAACAGAATAACAAAAGACAGGAGTGGTTGAGAAAGAGTAGTGGTAGTGAGAGGGAGCGGTAGTGGTAGTGACCAGGCGCCGCTGGTATCATGCGGTCATGAGCTGCTCACAGGTGGCAGTGCAGTGGAGAATGAAGGAACTAACCTAGTCCTATGGTAGTAATAGCTTAGTGACATTAGGGTATAGAGTAAGTAAGGGAGAGAACTGCTAGGGGGTAGTGTCCAATCGCTGGCCAGCCTGCGCTTGTTCCGTATTGCCGATGCCAGCGCCACCAGCGGCCAGTTCAGGCTGGGACCAGGGAATCTATTCACTTTCTACCTGATTTTCAAACTATAATTATAGATATTCATATATACAAGTTAAATAAATAAAGCATTGCTTTCTGAACATAGCACATAATGTTGGGAAACACATTTGTTTATTTCATTGGTGTTATGTAGCTCAGCTGGCAGTTCTGGCTGTGTAAAATTGTTTAACCTTTGACCTTGGCTCGCGAGCCGGCAATTATCAAGCTGTTGGTGATACAGGTTGTGTGTGGATATATTAAATATTCGGTAACATAGTTACTACCTTGAAGGCAGGCGACACAATAAAATAACCATGAACTTTGATCCAGTATGAGAGATACACCATTCAGTTCAAATCAAGATAACAACAAACAGGTGTAATACAAATAGTTCAGGCGCAAAACCACATAAATGCCAATCCAAAAATTGAGTTTAAATAACAGATTTTTACCTGAAAATAATGTTAAAGGTCACTTATTCCACTTTGCATATGATCATATGCTAATGGAGCAATAAACAAAACAGTAGGAATATAAAAATAGTAACTTATTGAAGGTTTGCTTCCAATGTTTCTCTCGCTTTTTGGATTGGTGTTTACGTGGTTTTGCGCCTGAACTCTTCGCTTTGTTTTCCGCTTGTATATATTATAGGATCTTTACAAGAGAATACACATTGGCTATAGTAATCCATGATAGTTTATGGGATGATATTGTCGTTAAAGTTATGGCTTTCTTAGTGAAAAAAGCTTGGGCTGGGACCAGACCCAACAACTTAATGTTGATGAGTTCACTCCAGAACAAAACTAGGTGTCTATCAACATCCATCTAGCCAAGCTTTAATTTGGCAGAGTGGCGATATTTATGGCAACCTTACTTGGGAAATAAGATCCATGCAGTGTCTGAAATTACAACGTCTGAACACTTTGACTTCTGGATACTGAATGGTTTATTCACGGCCTAGGGCTCGCTCAACCCGTCGGCTAAACTTTCCATGATGTCATCTCATTAGCATAATCCTTTGTCCAAAACTCGGCATCTCGTTAACATATATTAGCCACACATCTATATGTCTATTACGTATATATCACACAGTGATGTCAGGGTGAAAAATAAGGAGTTGCTGAAAGAGAAGATAATAATGAAATGTGAGAGCGATGTAACTGTAAGCAGTGTGCGTTCACACCTCCCCCCCCTACTTAAATAGTCACACCACACTACTTCTAGCTCCCTCGACTCGACACCGCAACTGGGCCATGCAGTGTTGTCTCCTGATGCAGTCGTACTAATAATTAACCGACAATTTAAACAAACATTAACACAATTAGAACGCATGAAATACAATATAAATATAGGTGGCCGTTTGGATTCTGTAGAGAATCAATGCACGCATTTACAGGAACCTCATGCCAATTTGCGAAGATCGCGTAGTATGGACCCGGCTTTGGAATCCAGCTGAGTCATTGTTCACCAGCCGCGGTGGCCTAATTGGTAAAGCGTGGGCCTCGCGTGTGGAAGGTCGGGAGTTCGGTTCCCGGTCGAGTCAAACCAATGACTTTAACATTTATATGTCTCGCTTCCTAGCTTGGCGCTCGACATTATTAAGATGGTGCAAAGACTGGTGGGATCAGTGTCAGGATAATGTGACTGAATGGGCTATCACGTCATGGGGCCTCGTGGCATGGTCTCCCAGTGGGGCAGCACTATAAAGTCGCCATGAGTTTGCACTGTCACAACTGGATACCCGTCCCGATATTACCTTAAATGTCGCAAGGGCGTACAACTCCTGCAACCAACCAACCATTTGCTTTCTTTTTCATGGGGGAGAATATTTGAGGACCTGCTAGGTGTCGGACGGCGCGCCGGTATTTAATTAGCGGGTGACACGGCTTCTGTTCTGAGATGGAGGTGTTGTTTGGTTTGATTTCGGCACCAGGCGAAGGCTGTGAACATTCCCGGTGATCGGGGGTGTTCACACCGCTACAGATTCGACAACCTTTCACACCACTAACGATTTGACAATCATGTACATCACTAAAGATTCGACAATTATTCACACCACTGAAGATTCGACCACCATTCACACCACTAACGATTCGACAGCCATTTCCACCACTAAAGATTCGACCACCACTCACATCACTAAAGATTTGACAACCTTTCACACCACTAACGATTTAACAATCATTCACGCCACTAACGAATCGACAACCATGTACATCACTAAAGATTTGACAACCTTTCACACAACTAAAGATTCGACGACCACTCACACCACTACAGATTTGACAACCTTTCACACCACTCAAGATTCGACCACCACTCACACCTGTACAAATTCAACAAAAATGTCCACCACAAGAGATTCGACCACCACTCACACCACTAACAATTTGACAATCATTCACATCACTAACGAATAGACAACCATGTACATCACTATATATTTCACAACCTTTCACTCCACTAAATATTCGATCACTAGTCACACCCCTAAAGATTTGACAACACCACTAAAGATTGACCTCCACTTACACCACTAAAGATCCAACAACCATTTCCACCACTAAATACTGGCACTATCTACAGTCAGTATGTCAGCAACCACTGACCGGACAACAGATCCACTACAAATCCCACCCAAACCAAAAGTTTATACTCTTAAATCTCTAAGGTCAATTGTGTCTAAATGTAACCTCATTTAAACCTACAATAGAAAAATAACAGATTCATAATAACTAGCTAATATACCTTATACATATTGTCAAATGCTCATAATAATAATCAAGGCTACATTCCGTCTATTTTTGTTTTTGTAAATATAGTTTATTCATTGAATAAATTCTTTTGTCAGCGACGTGGCACTGGTCTTCCAGCCATGTGACAATACAGTTATTTACAATATATGCAGCTAGCCCAAATCAGCTGAAATAACAATATCAAACATTCAAAGACTTACATATGGTATAGTTTGACAATTCAAATACAAAAATAGCAGTTATATGTTGTATTCCTACACACTTGATACATACATGTGTATTGATTAGACCTTTACATTACGGAGTGGTTAGGTGCATAGTTTTCCTTCATAGGTTTGTATGCCTACTATGTTGTGAATTGCAAAACTATCATGTTGTTGGAGTTAACATTTTGAGATGGAGTGAGTGTTAGTAGAATGGTTTGTTTATTCTGTTAGATAGAGTGTGGCTAGCTTATAGGGTTATGTTTAAATGCAGGTATAGCAGGTATAGCAAGGTATAGCAATACCTCAGGGAGTTTGACGCCCCTGCCTTGCAGAGTTCTAAACCACTGCCTTGTGGTACAGGTCCTTGATAGAACCGAAGGCTAAGGGAGCAAACCCTAAACAGAAAACCATGTCACTGTGGCAGCATTAAGGGCGGTTGATGTATGGAACTCCCAACATCTCCCGACCAGCCACTGCAGGGACAAATAGTTTTGCGCCTGTCTTGACATGTTCTTGCCGGTGTGAAACCTCTATTTGCTACCCGAGAGAGTGCCGCTGGTAACTTGCAAAAGCCAGCAGCACTTCAACACTTTTTCAGGCAGCTTTCATGAAATGTACAACCGCACAAAACACCATACCGGCTCGGTCGTCGCCCGGGTTACCAAGGACCGCGCTGCTCGAGCTCATCTTCCGTCGACAGCGGAAAATCAGCTAGGAGGAACACAACGCAACACAACACAACTACTGACAATTGCCCAATGGAACGTCAGGACTCTTCTCGACCGAGAAGCAGCTGACCGACCAGGAAGACGTACGGCACTAGTAGCAATGGAACTGGCAAAATACAACATCGACATTGCCGCCCTATGCGAAACAAGGTTCTCAGAGTCTGGTAGTCTCAATGACCTGGAATACTCTTTCTTCTGGAGTGGCAAACCCGAAGGAGAGAGAAGGGAGGCCGGAGTGGGCTTTGCTATCAAAAAGGACATCGTCACAAAGCTGACAGAAATGCCACGGCCAGTAAGTGACAGAATCATGACGAGGAGACTACCTTTGAGCAAGGACAACTTTGCTACAATTATCAGTGTGTACGCTCCAACAATGACAAACCCAGATGATAACAAGGAGGCCTTCTACAACCAGCTGGCAAGTACGCTCAGTGACATCCCTCACACGGATAAGCTACTGCTGATAGGAGACTTCAATGCAAGGATAGGAAGAGACAATGACAAGTGGCCCTTGGTCATGGGCAAACATGGAATCGTGAAATGCAACTCCAATGGTGAGCTCCTACTGGCTTTGTGCTCTGAGTTCGAACTGATAGTAACAAACACCATGTTCAAGCAAAAGGATGAACGCAAGACCACTTGGATGCATCCTCGTTCCAGGCACTGGCATATGATCGACTTCATCATCACAAGGTGCCGGGATAAGATGGACATCCACAGTACTCGAGCCATGCGTGGAGCTAACTGCTGGACCGATCACCAGATGCTAAGGTCAAAAGTGGCATTCAGAATACGAGAAAAACACAACAGGCAAGGGAGAAATAAACCGACAAAGCTCAACACAGCAAAATTAAGTACCATCAGTCACAGGGAGAGCTTCAAGCGGGAGATGGACAGCGCTCTCGCACAATGGGAGGAGAAGGAAAGCCCAACACCAGATGAGGAATGGGCAGCGTTGCAGCAGGTTGTATACAACACAGCTAAAACTTACCTCGGCAAGCCAGACAGAAAACATCAGGACTGGTTCGACCCCAACAATCAGGAGCTACAGAATCTTATGAGCAGAAGAGACCAAGCCCACCAGAGAGTGTTGCAGACCATGAACACTAGATCCACCACTGCAGCATACAAAGATGCCTGCAGATTGCTACAAAAATGCACCCGTGCATTGAAGTCAGACTGGTGGGAAATGAAGGCAGAGGAGCTGCAGAGAGCTGCAGACAGAAACAACATGAAGGGCTTCTACAGCGGACTGAAGGAAGTGTGGGGACCCGTCAAGAAGGGAGCTGTTCACCTGAAATCAACAGATGGAACGGAGACCTTTTCCGACAGCAAGAGAGTTGTGGCAAGATGGAGCGAACACTTCCAGAAGCTACTCAACGTCCCTGGTGACATAGATCACGAAACTCTGAACAACATCCAGCAGCGCATTACCAAAACATGCCTCGATGAGATTCCAACCATGGATGAGATGGCTAGAGCAATCGCCAGCCTGAAAGATGGCAAAGCACCTGGGGGTGATGGAATTCCTGCCGAGGTATGGAAGCATGGAGGAGACAATCTGCTCAAAAGACTGCACCAACTAATCACCAATGCCTGGGAGAAGGGTTCTGTACCCCAAGCATGGAAGGATGCCAGCATTGTAACCATCTACAAGAAAGGTGATCGAACAGACTGTGGGAACTATAGAGGAATCTCTCTTCTTTCCATAGCAGGGAAGATCTTCGCCAGGATCCTACTCAACAGACTATCTATTCCCATAACACCTGGTGTAGTTCCAGAGTCACAGTGTGGCTTCAGAGGTAACCGGAGCACTGTGGATATGATATTTTGTCTCCGACAGCTACAAGAAAAGTGCATTGAGCAGGACCGACAACTGTACATGGTATTTGTCGATTTCACTAAGGCCATTAGATACAGTCTGGGAGGACCGTGCTATGGCAGCTACTGAGGAAGTACGGATGCCCAGAGAAGTTCACAACTATGATCGAGGCTCTACATACAGGAATGATGGCGAATGTTAGTGCTGGAGGGGAAGTCTCGGAATCGTTTGGGGTTACCAATGGTCAAGCAAGGTTGTGTACTGGCCCCCACGCTCTTTTCCATCTTCCTATCAGCAATGCTAGACGAGGCTTTCCGAGACATGGGGGATGGCATCTATATACAGTCCAGACAGAGCGCTGACCTATTCAATGTCGCACACTTCAGAGCGAAGACCAAGACTACTCAGATACTGGTGAGAGAGCTACTATTCGCTGATGACAGTGCACTGGTTGCCCACTCTGCTGAAGAGACCCAGAAAATAGTGGACGCTTTCTCCGATGCATCAAAGAAGTTTGGCCTGAAAATTAACATCAAGAAGACGGAGGTGCTGTACCAACCCAACTCTACAAGAACCCGAGAGGAGGAGATCATGGTTGACGAAAACAAGCTGAACTCTGTTCACGCATTGATGCTGAGATACAGAGGAGGATGGCCAAGGCTAGCGCATCTTTCGGCCGACTACGCCAGAGACTCTGGAACAACCACCATGTGTCCATTCGGGTCAAAGGTAAGATCTACCGCGCAATCGTGCTATCCACCCTACTATACGGAGCCGAGGCCTGGACAGCGTACAGACAGCAGGTGAAAAAGCTGCATGCCTTCATGATGCGACATCTGCGTTCAATCATGAGGCTAACCTGGAAGGACAAAGTGACGAATAAGGAAATACTCGAACGGATGGGGCTGCCCTCTATGGAAGATCTTCTGATCAAAAAGAATCTCCGGTGGACTGGACACCTCATGAGGATGTCATCAGACAGGCTACCAAAGCAGATCCTCTATTCTCAACTGTCTTCTGGCTACAGAAAGAGAGGGCGCCCCCGTCTCCGGTTCAAAGATACCATCAAGAGAAACCTGAAGCTGAGAGACATTAAGACCGACTCATGGACACAACTCTCACAGCAGAGAGCTAAATGGAGAGCGGCAGTCAAGTAATGAAAGCAGTCTTTCTCGCATCGCGACCGACAGCATGATGATGATGTTTGTACAAAGACCCTATAATACCAAGACAGCTCACTCAGCCTCTACTGTGTAATCAAAATGATTTATATCCGCATAACAGATTATACTTCCTATATATATATATATTATTCAATGGTACAATTTGTACAGTGGTACACTTGGTACAGTGGTACAATTGGTACAGTGGTACAATTGGTACAGTGGTGCAATTGGTACAGTGGTACAATTGGTACAGTGGTACAATTGGTACAGTGGTACAGAGGGTGAAAGTAATGGCCACTGAGGCGTGGGCGAGTAGGTGGCGCCACATGATCAGGTCATGAGGCACTAGTAGATGACCTAATGAGTAGGTGACCAGGCGATGACTTACTGGCTGGGTAGTAGATGAATCTTCCGGCTTATTATACTCGAATAATGTCTTATACAGCATATATATGATGCATAACGTATTATGCAAGCTTAAAGGTGCGACAGGTAATTATTATCATAATATACTTTATTATTGCACGATTAGTCTATGTCCTGCCTCCTCAACACCAGCGACGTTAGCCACCCGAGAGCTCAGGGAAGAGTGATTGGTGGGTGAACCCAAAAGAGAAAACAGGAAACGTAGCCTCGCTCACAAATTATTTATATGTTAGCATGCACAAATCCGTCAAACCCAGGTTGAGTCAAACCGATAACTTACAAATTTATACTTGTCACTTCCTAGTCTGGTACTCGACATTATTAGGATAAAGTAAGGACTGGTTGGCTCGGTGTCCGTATAATGTTAATATGGTGCTGCTGGCCTGGTCTCCCAGTGGCGCAGCATCTTTAAACTCACCACAAGTATGCACTGTCACAATCCAGTACCCGCCCTGATATGACAGATGTTGGCAGGAAGTAAACCTTCAACAACCAACCAACCAATCGAAACCCAGGATGTCAAATGCGAAGCCGGCGTTGAGCTCATTTGGGCATCTTGTCTAGTAATACGGATAGTTTGACTCCCGCTGGTGTTTGACTGAGTAAGGACTGAATCTGAAGGCCCTGTCACACTACAACGTTGTGGGAGAAAGTTTGACGGGTTGCAGCGTGCTACTGGTGTGTTGGTGGCGCGTCTGTAACGGCCCCTCCAATGCGTTGGCGCGCGTCGGGGCATGCCAAAAGTTTTGTGCAAGCACAAAACGATCGGTGCGACCTGACGTGCGGTGATGCACGGCGACGCGTGGCGACATGCGGCGACGTGTCCATTCACACGTTGCTATCACTCAACGTGTACCGACATGTACCGACCCGCCATTAATGCACCGGTAACGCGCGCGTAACGCTTCCCGACACATGCCGACATTTCGCCCAAGAAGGCAACACATCGGCACACGTTGGTGAGAAACGTCGTAATGTGACAGGGCCTTAAGCCCCAGTGTCCCATGTCACAGCTACAGCTTCCATAGCGGAAGTTGGTGTTGTCGCTCCTCTCAGCGATATCCTTCATTATAGACCATATATGTTAAATGCATTTAGCACCTATAACCACATGCCTCCTGTTAGTGTTAAGCAACTGCGGTATGATTCTTGCCATTGTCTCGAATGAAAATCGCTGTGAAAAACACCCTAGCAAATATTCTACATGAGATGAAATATAACTCCACGTAATCCGGTCGATACGCATTCACCCCACCCACCTCCACTTTCCGCCATGTACGCTAAAGCTGTAACCTGGCAGATGCTGGTATCAGCGTCCTTCCTTCCTGAGGGACCAGCGGAACTTGCAATACGCGTATTGGCTGCAGCGGAACTCAGAATCCCCGTATTGCTTATTATTACTTTCAGGGATTTTGGAGATTTATGGCTGTAAATAGTTGGTAAAGCGTTCTCAGGCTCTAATTGGAATTTGCTAATTGGAGTGCAACTGCCAATATTTACCACATCACGAGGCCTGAAAAAAAAGTTGTTATCCAAGAATTCCCGACGAGGACTTAAGAAGCAGTAGGAGAATGCGCAGCCCAGCGACTAAACATAACCCGCCTAATTATCCAACGTTGATTCCTGAATATTGTAATTTCGATATTTAAATACCCAAAGCAAACTCATTGCTTTGTTGGTGATTGGCGTAGTGGGTTCAAGATCTATTGTGATTCGCATGAGGGAAGCCGAAGACCATGTGGCAGTTCAATGGCGGTTTATTGAGAAAAGAGGTACAGGTTTATGGTACATCGAGGTGGAAATCAGTCCACGTCATCCTAATCGAGGGAGATCAGCTGGACCTTGGAGGCCGCCAGAGCCGACCCCTACGAAGTAGTCCTTAGAAAGAGGGTGGGTGTGGAAAAATGTTGTTTTCAAAACAGTGGAGCGAGGCCAAATGGCAGTTAGGCGGATGGAGATTCATAGGTCAGTGACGTTCATTCAATCCGCTGGGGGCGTGCTGGATACCCATCTCCCCTCCTCGAATCAACCACAATTCGGAAATTATTCCCCAATTCTACCAGCTAAATCCGGAAAAGTGACATTTTCAGATTGCTCTAAATAATCCCAGACTAGCTTTTGTTTGCCTGGATGGTAATTGGTAACTGCTGATATCTAAAAATGTCTACTATAATTATTCCACCACAGTCCAGAATGATATATTATAATGCTTAGAAAATAAAACCTCTTGGTTTACTTCTAATTGCTTCTCCCTAGTCACTAGTTTTTAGTTTTGTTGCTACATTCGTTGTTTAAGCAGGGTAAATTTCAATCGTGGACAATTGGTCTTCCTCATTCCACTGCTGCTTGCCTTATCCTGGTAATGCCGAGCATCAGAATAAGTAGCGACAAGTATCAACTTTTAACAGGAGGTGGATGTGCAACTCATTCGCCCATCGTGTCTGGTTTTAATTGATTTGATTTGTATGGGGAAGTAGTTCTTCAACGTGGTAGTGCTGGGATTGTGGAGTAAATTAGACAGTTGTGAATGCACCTTAATTTGCTTGTAACGGATACTTTATAATATACATAACCCAGTGAGTATAATGATATCGATTACAGTCCTTACTATTACAATTCTGCAGCAAACGTTGATGAGCTAATCGTGTCATTCATTGCCGTAATTCATTGCCGTATTGTGTCGTAAATGTATTTATCGTAATTTGTCCACCTCAGTCCTTAATAATGCAAATATTCAGATTGCTTTAGATAATATAACCTTTTTTTTAGCGGCATATATGTGAAGAGTTTAGGCGCAAAACCATGTAAATGCCAATCCAAAAATGGATTCTTACCTGAAAATAATAGTTATTCTCACTAATTCCACTTTTCATATGATCACATGTTTCTGGAGCAATGAACAACAAATTCTACAGGATCGGTGCTATGACTAATACAGGACTGACCAAACTTAGATTATTTAGAATTAACCACGCGAACAAGGAGCCCATGTTATGGATTTTTAATGAACAACATTGTTTGTAAGACAGTAAGTACAGTAAGGAAGAGGAATATGATGACAGTTTGAATGTTCGAGTCAGGTCCTCAACCCTGTGCATATGAATGTTCGTTTGTAGGGTTGGGTGGGCGGCTGAGTGTAGTGGTCGGCTGAGCTGCTCGTCTGACTGCCAGGTTGGGAGTGAGTGAGAGGGTTGTGAGCTGCTCTTATATATAGGTCCTGTGACGTCATAATCTCCGGGTTGCGAGATCGTGATGTCATAGTCTCGGGGCTTGGTTCTGAGTGAAGCCGGCAGGCGAAATGCAGGGGGAACACTCCAGGCAGCGCCATGGTAGGGCTCCCTGTTCGCGCACAAATTATCCATGTTGGCGAACCATCATGAACAATGTCAATTCCAATAGTAAGATGGCCGGAAGACCAGTGCTCTGGCGCTGACAAATGTCATATTCAGATGAATAAGATACCTTACCAAAAAAAACAACCCAAAACAACATTTTTGAGGGTTTGATGCCAATGTTTATCTCTATTTTTGGATTGGCGCTTACATGGTTTTGTGCCTGAACTCTTCATGTATTCTTGAGACTATGCGCTTTATATTGTAAAAGATGCATTCCTATCCAGAGTATGTGTGAATGACAACTCAGTGTAAACCCAAACAAAAACTGTCCTGGTATGATCTATCTATAAGCACACTTCGATGGTCCTTGTTCCAGTGATGAGTATTAATACATATTGATGCACAGTAGTGGAACTCAGAGAGACTGCAAACAAAAGCAAAATGGCAACCACCCAGTGCTGTTGATTCAACCTTTTCAGTATATTAATCTACACGAGTTCAGAAATTATTCAACTGAAAATACCAGGGTATGATAGATAGGCATTTGAACAATATAATTACCACATTAGATTGAGAAATAATGTGGTTCTTTCCATAATCCAGCCTTCCAGTGCTTTTTCTGTGAGGTTTATCCAGCAGCCCTGTCACAGAAAAAGTACTGCCGGAGCAACAGGTTTATGCTTACTGACTTGGAAGGGCTCTGACATGGCATAACCCCACCATTGATTGGTGCGAATACCAACATATTAATATGCTGATTAGATAGCCTGGAGTAGGCCGACCACGCTGCACTAGTTTTTCAAACAGAAGGAAGGCAAAGCTTTGCCTATACACTGCTCCTATTGTTGTATGAATGAGATCACTGGTGGGATTCTTTCATCGCATGACCTAGGGGAGAGGTCATGGTGACAGCAGCCTGGTCTCCCGGTGGTGCAGCACTATAATGTCAGGGCTTTGATTTCGCCTTTGTCTTCTGCCGGAAACTGCTTATGACCTTCGTCATAGATAAGTATGGAACCATTTATTCAGTGTGTTGAACAATAACGACGGTCATCTGAAACATACAGTAATACAATGTATAAGTACTAGTACCATTGCTAATGAACTTAGTGAGAACACAGTCATAACCCTCTAGTTTCCATATATGCAGTATGCGACATATTGACATTTGCATTTGCATTCTCATTCACATTCCCACTGATAGGTCCATTGAGTGATCCTCTTTGCAACATTCACATTTGCAACCAGACATATGGAAGCACCAACGTGCATTTAAACGGTTTTCCATTTGTTGTTGCCTTCGCATTCACATTTGTATATCTCAAAATGGAATCTTAGCTTTAAGATAAGATTCCATTTATGTGGTATGCGGCATGTAAATGAGAACGCATATGTGGCAAGAGTGCCATTTTCAGTATTTATTGCTCAACATTTGCGAAGGAAAGTCAAAGTTCCTGTTTGTTCTATGAGCTGGATTCGCACCGAGAGGTCCATGGAGGATTCACATTCGCATCCAGAGATATGGAAGCACCATTGTGCATGTACATGCTTTACATCTTTTGTCGTATTCGCATGTATATGGAATCTTAGCTTTAGGCATACGCCCCACCTTATGCATTCATGGAAGTATCGTGTTCACATTGCAGGAATCGTCCTTTTATAGGCAATACAATCCCGCATTCAAAAACGACATCAGAATAGGTTCAGCTGATCACGGACAGTATAGTAGACTCAGCATAGCAGACAGTAAGCAGACACAGTCGTAAACCGGTCTGTGGGGATGGGGATGTTGGGGTCGCGGGTGGGGAGTTTGGCGTTGGAGTGTGAAGGTTGGGGGGTGGAGGTTGGATGGCGGTGGGGAGGTTGGAGTCGCGGGTGAGGGTTTGGTTGGGGAGGTTGTGGTGGAGGTGGGAAGGCGGAGGTGTGGAGGTGCGGGGGTGGGTGACGGTGGGTGGGAGGTTTGGATGGGGTGGGGTAGTTGGTCGGGGGTGAGGGATGGTTGGGGGAGTTGTGGTGGAGGTGAGAAGGCGGAGGTGGGGAGGTTGGGGGATGGGTGATGGTGGGGGTGGGAGGTTGGATGGGGTTGGGGAGGTTGGAGTCGTGGGTGAGGTTTGGTTGGGGAGGTTGCGGTTGGAGGTGGAAGGCGGAGGGTGGGAGGTGGGGATGGGTGACGGTGGGGGTGGGAGGTTGGATGGGGTTGGGGAGGTTGGAGTTGCGGGTGAGGGTTTGGTTGGGGAGGTTGTGGTGGAGGTGGGAAGGCAGAGGTGGGGAGGTGGGGGGATGGGTGACGGTGGGGGTGGGAGGTTGGATGGGGGTGCGGAGGTTGGAGTCGCGGGTGAGGGTTTGGTTGGGGAGGTTGTGGTGGAGGTGTGAAGGCGGAGGTGGGGAGGTGGGGGGATGGGTGACGGTGGGGGTGGGAGGTTGGATGGGGTTGGGAGGTTGAGTCGGGGTGAGGGATTGGTTGGGGAGGTTGTGGTGGAGTAGAAGGCGGAGGTGGGGAGGTTGGGGGATGGGTGACGGTGGGGGTGGGAGGTTGGATGGGGGTGGGGAGGTTGGAGTCGCGGGCGAGGGTTTGGTTGCGGAGGTTGTGGTGGAGGTGGGAGGGCGGAGGTGGGGAGGTGGGGGGTGGGTGACGGTGGGGGTGGTAGGTTGGATGGGGGTGGTGAGGTTGGAGTCGCGGGTGAGGGTTTGGTTGGGAAGGTTGTGGTGGAGGTGCGAAGGCAGATGTGGGGAGGTGGGGGTGGGTGATGGTAGGGGTGCGTAGACAGTGTTAGTTAAGTGTTGGCATGATAGATGGCGCTGCGAATGGGTTAATAAAGCTGTTTGATTGGTCGATTACTCTGACACCTAATCATGTAAGAGTTATTGTCCACTGTTAGATGCCGGCCCTTACATTATTATCCCCCAGTCCCCTGAGACAAATCACTCTGTGGAGTCCCCCTGGTCCCTCAGTCTATGACTCATTCCATGCTGGGTATTGGCTAATGTAGTAAGGGAGGATTTGTTCCATAATAAAGCATAACCAGGGCATATATTAATCAAAAGAAAAAAACAAAACAAGACCCGACCGATAACAAAAAGAATGCCCTGACAATGCTCGCTATAATATAAGACTAATATGAGTATTCCGAGTTAGTGTTATCTGGTTCCTGAAGCTGTGACCTGGTGCCTTTACACAACCGGAAGTTGGTAGGCTGTCCTTTGCAAATCTATCATTCAGAGTAATTTCTAGTTTATAAAGGCCTTTTAAAGATGGCCGAATGAGTGGCGGGATGGCCAAATGAGTTAGAGCATCCATCTCCCATGCTGGTAGATCGTGGGGTCATGGGTTCGAATCCTGGTCGAGTCAAACCAATGACTTAACAATTGATACTTGTTGCTTCCTAGCCAGATGCTGGGCATTACTAGGATAGGACAAGGAGCAGTGGAATGAGGAAGACCAGTCGTCTGCGACTGAAATTTCCCCCCCTTAAGCAACTAATGTACAAACAAACAAAAAATAGATATGAACATTTGGTTCTAGATGAGGAGGTATATTAGGGTTTTTGACCTACATTTGGGTCTGACTGAGTTGCAATGATATTGTTCTAGTTGTTATTTAATATTTAAAAGGGATGTTAAGTTCATGTATTATATGTAGGTTTAGTATCGGGCAGTGTTGAAGTCAAATCTTCTTATATGCCAAGACGCCATCATATGGCTGGGTTATGAGGACATGGCTGTGAAATAACCCGAGAGAAAAAGGCTTGGCCGGCTGGGTTATGGGAATAGTTATATTAATTTAATAGTTACATTAATGTAATTGGCTGGGTATATTGTTCACCTATGTAGCCCCAATAGTGGATGTGACTTTGCTGTCCTTGGGGGTCGTTAAACAAACAAATGTTCACCTATGTATCCATCGCAACTTGCTGCTTTGGTCGTAATGCGAAGCATTTCGTTTGATGCGAGGGGAGGGAGAGCGACTCCCCCCCCCCCCCCCTCTACCCGCTTTCACCCAGCACTCGCGCCTCGCGCGACGCCCGCTGCTCACCCTCGCCCTCCCCCGGCCCTGAGCGACTCACCCCCCCTCCTGCCACTGCTCACTTCCCCCCGCCCCTGAGCGACTCACCCCCGCCACTGCTCACCTCCCCCCGGCCCTGAGCGACTCACCCCCTCCTGCCTCTGCTCACTTCCCCCCTTATAAGGCCGCCCGCCGGCCTCCCTCAGGCACTCAGCCTCCAGCCGCCTTCCAGCTCTCTGCCCCTTTTCTTCCAGACCCCCGCCACCTCGGCGGATTTTTGATCCGCCGGCCTCCCCCTGGCTGGCCCGGGGGGCATAGCCCGGCGCCTCACCCCGACCATTCCCGACAGCTCCGCAACGCCCACCGACGGTCCCCCAGCAACACCGATCGAAACGCCGCCCAGACGAAGCCGAGGATCACCACCTCGCACCTCACACCTCAGACGACTCAGCCCAGCCTCACGGGAGACCCCCCCCCAGACAGCCCAGCCACCGACCTACACGGCACCGACCTTCACGACACCGCCTTCATGAAGCCGCCCGACCCGACCCCCATTCCCACCCAGCCCAGCCCTGAGGAGTTCGCTGCCCCCCTGCTCGACCCTCACCGGACCTCCTCCCCCAGCCCTCAGGAGCGGGCCTACCCTTTTTTGGCCGCCCGCTCCCCCTCCACCTAGACCCCGGACCTTCCTCTCATCCTGGCCTGCCTCTCCGGGCCCCGCCTCGGGCGCCCCGCGCCCCCGCCTCGGGCGTGCCTCGAGCCCTCTCCTTACTCTTTGGCGGAGGGCTCCTCGGCCCCCCCTCTACCAACTCTGACACTGCTCCTTATGAGCCCCTCACTATTTCATCCTCTGCTCCTCATGAGCCCCTGACTCTCTGCTCATCGCGAGCCTCCTGCTCCTCATGAGCCCCTTGTATTGCGCTGTGCCTCCTCAGCCTGTGTTACCTCCTCAGTTACCCTGTTTGTCCCCTTTACCTTACCTTGTCATTGTTTGTTTATTCTCACTGTTTCTCTGTATGTTGCCCGAGGCGTCACAATAAACGCCTCAGTTTTCCCACCTCCGCCTCTGTTCTTCCTTCTCGCGCATCGGTCGTAATGCGAAGCATTTCGTTTGATGCGAGGGGAGGGAGAGCGACTCCCCCCCCCCCCCCCCCCTCTACCCGCTTTCACCCAGCACCCGCGCCTCGCGCGACGCCGCGCTCACCTCTCGCCCTCCCCCGGCCCTGAGCGACTCACCCCCCCTCCTGCCACTGCTCACTTCCCCCCGCCCCTGAGCGACTCACCCCCGCCACTGCTCACCTCCCCCCGGCCCTGAGCGACTCACCCCCCTCCTGCCTCTGCTCACTTCCCCCCTTATAAGGCCGCCCGCCGGCCTCCCTCAGGCACTCAGCCTCCAGCCGCCTTCCAGCTCTCTGCCCTTTTTCTCGGCTCCTCGGCCCCCCCTCTACCAACTCTGACACTGCTCCTTATGAGCCCCTCACTATTTCATCCTCTGCTCCTCATGAGCCCCTGACTCTCTGCTCATCGCGAGCCTCCTGCTCCTCATGAGCCCCTTGTATTGCGCTGTGCCTCCTCAGCCTGTGTTACCTCCTCAGTTACCCTGTTTGTCCCCTTTACCTTACCTTGTCATTGTTTGTTTATTCTCACTGTTTCTCTGTCTGTTGCCCGAGGCGTCACAATAAACGCCTCAGTTTTCCCACCTCCGCCTCTGTTCTTCCTTCTCGCGCATCTGAAGTGTACCATTTAGGAAATCATGTAGAATAATAGAATTCAATGTGTGTACTTAAGAGAATCCAATGCCCACGATCTTGCGTTTGGGTCATTCTCTGCCAGTTCACCAACCCTACACCGATATAGATAATCAAGGTGTGTTGGAACCAGAATTGGAATAGCTTCTTTAATTTAAGGTAAGTTAAAGTTGCATATTCTGATGGGTTTGAGGTTATGTCATCTTCTGAAATCAATCGATCGTTATTATCTTCCTTATTTTAGTTTGAAGACACCTCTGTTTCAAATGGCTAACATTATAGATATTTGAAGTGGAAACAAGTCAAATTAATGTTGGTTTGCATGCCAAAGCCCTGACGCCAGAGCCTTTTGGAGTAACATCTTCTATTATTTTAATTCAGAATCCCCTTCTGTGTGGTGACAGATGCTTAATAAGTGCAATAGTAACTACATTTTGAAGTGAGAGCTGGAAGACAGTTGGAATCTGTTCCCAGGAAAGGGGAAGCAGAGAGTGCCCGGTTACAGGGGGGCCTGCTGAGAATAAGGGGTGTTGGGAAGCGAGAGGTGCCTGGATGGGAGCACCGAAAAACATTATGGACTATTCTTTATTTATATTGACATAATGAATTATATAGCACATAATCAAATTTAGATTGCCAGCAGTCGGCCCGTGTCTTCTACCTCAGCTATAGCCCAGTTTCCAATCTCAGCTCTTCTTTTTCCCGTAATGCCTCACGCCTTTGCTCGGAAATCAATAGTTTGCTAACGGATGATTCCAAATCCGCGACGTCGCCCTTCATAGCGGATTTCGACTGTTTCACTAACGACAAACTCCCGGTAGTTTTGTTCATCCCTACCGTTGTTTTCTTCTTCTGTTCACAAGAGTCCTGATCTATCAACTCGTGGTTCGCTCCACAAGAGCCACACGCGTGTATGGACATAGTCTAACTACTAATAGAACCTACTCGAACCAGAGTTTGAACACTGTTACTAATGTGATGGGTCCCTTGTTGGCTGCCCGGAACTTGACCCTCACGCAGTGGAACCTACCTAAGCAAAGGAGGAGGAATGAGTATGCTTGCTTTCACACATCTTTATTGGTTCCTCACCTCACCGCAGCGTCCACGATCAAGTGACCCACCCCTGCCATGACAGGTCCAACGTCCTACTACCATTCATCATATACAAAAGTCTCAGATGACATTATAACCACATGAAAGTTTGGTTTAACCATACCGGAAGTGGCCTGTGGCCCAACAATTTTGTTTGGATTAACCGATAATTTGGAATTAACCGACTTTGGTTTAACCAACTTTTTTATATGATAAATAGTAGTATTTTGACGGGCTGCCGACAAAAGTTTGGATTAACCTATCGTTTGGCTTAACCGAGCTTGGTTTAATGGGGTTGTACTATAGTAGGTTTGCCTAATGATGGGTCAGTATGCCTAGTCATAGAGCTACATACTGAAGTAGACGCTTGGTACTGGATAGTTGATTGGTTGTTGGAGGTTTACGTCCTGGCAACAGCTAAGGTCATATCAAGATGGTTACCGACTTCTGACAGTGAGCACTCATGGTGACTTTATTGTGCTGCCACACTAGGCACCCAGGTCACCATCACCATGACCTGATATCCCACTCAGTCACATTATCCAACCACTGAGCCAACCAATCCTTGCCCTATCCTAATAATGCAGAGCATCAGGCTAGGAAGCGAAAAGTATAAATTGTTAAGGCATCAGTTTGACTCGACCCGTGGTGGCAAATCCCAGGATCTACCAAATCTGGAGACGGACGCACAACTGATTCGACCATCACGTCTGGTGCTCATCGAGGATCAGTATACATAGGTATAAAGCCATGACTTTTATTGGGTATCCCCAATGGGGAATCATTATTGGTAATCACAGAGCTATGTATTGTATTGGGTATCCCCAATGGCGGATCATTATTTGTAGTCATAGGGATATGTCTTGTATTGGGTATCCCTAATGGCGGATCAGTATTGGTAGTCATAGAGCTCTGTCTTGTAGTGGGTATCCCTAATGGTGGATCATTATTGGTAGTTATATAGCTCTGTCTTGTATTGGGTATCCCTAATGGGGGATCATTATTGGTAGTCATAGAGCTCTGTCTTGTATTGGGTATCCCTAATGGGGGATCATTAGTGGTAGTCATAGAGCTATGACCTGTATTGGGTATCCCTAATGGCGGATCAGTATTGGTAGTCATATAGATATGTCTTGTATTGGGTATCCCTAATGGGGGACCATTATTGATAGTCATATAGCTATGTCTTGTATTGGGTATCCCTAATGGGGGAGCATTATTGGTAGTTATATAGCTCTGTCTTGTATTGGGTATCCCTAATGGTGGATCATTATTGGTAGTTATATAGCTCTGTCTTGTATTGGGTATCCCTAATGGGGGATCATTATTGGTAGTCATAGAGCTCTGTCTTGTATTGGGTATCCCTAATGGGGGATCATTAGTGGTAGTCATAGAGCTATGTCCTGTATTGGGTATCCCTAATGGCGGATCAGTATTGGTAGTCATAGAGATATGTCTTGTAGTGGGTATCCCTAATAGCGGATCAGTATTGGTAGTCGTATAGCTATGTCTTGTATTGTCTATCCCTAATGGCGGATCAGTATTGGTCGTCATAGAGCTATGTCTTGTATCGGGTATCCCTAATGGTGGATCAGTATTGGTAGTTATATAGCTATGTATTGTATTGGGTATCCCTAATGGGGGACCATTATTGATAGTCATATAGCTATGTCTTGTATTGGGTATCCCTAATGGGGGACCATTATTGATAGTCATAGAGCTATGTCTTGTATTGTCTATCCCTAATGGGGGATCAGTATTGGTAGTCATATAGCTATGTCTTGTATCGTCTATCCCTAATGGGGGATCAGTATTGGTAGTCATAGAGATATGTCTTGTATTGGGTATCCCTAATGGTGGATCATTATTGGTAGTTATATAGCTATGTATTGTGTTGGGTATCCCTAATGGGGGACCATTATTGATAGTCATATAGCTATGTCTTGTATTGGGTATCCCTAATGGGGGACCATTATTGATAGTCATAGAGCTATGTATTGTATTGTCTATCCCTAATGGGGGATCAGTATTGGTAGTCATATAGCTATGTCTTGTATTGTCTATCCCTAATGGGGGATCAGTATTGGTAGTCATAGAGATATGTCTTGTATTGGGTATCCCTATTGGTGGATCATTATTGGTAGTTATATAGCTATGTCTTGTATTGGGTATCCCTAATGGGGGATCAGTATTGACAGTCATATAGCTATGTATTGTATTGTCTATCCCTAATGGCGGATCAGTATTGGTAGTCATAGAGATATATGTATTGTATTGGGTATCCCTAATGGTGGATCAGTATTGGTAGTCATAGAGCTATGTCTTGTATTGGGTATCCCTAATGGTGGATCATTATTGGTAGTCATATAGCTATGTCTTGTATTGGGTATCCCTAATGGGGGATCATTATTGGTAGTCATAGAGATATGTCTTGTATTGGGTATCCCTAATAGCGGATCAGTATTGGTAATCATAGAGCTATGTCTTGTATTGGGTATCCCTAATGGGGGATCAGTATTGGTAGTCATAGAGATATGTCTTGTATTGGGTATCCCTAATGGGGGATCAGTATCGGTAGTCATAGAGATATGTCTTGTATTGGGTATCCCTAATAGCGGATCAGTATTGGTAATCATAGAGCTATGTCTTGTATTGGGTATCCCTAATGGGGGATCAGTATTGGTAGTCATAGAGATATGTCTTGTATTGGGTATCCCTAATGGGGGATCAGTATTGGTAGTCATATAGCTATGTCTTGTATTGGGTATCCCTAATGGCGGATCAGTATTGGTAGTCATAGAGCTATGTCTTGTATTGGGTATCCCTAATGGTGGATCATTATTGGTAGTCATAGAGCTATGTCTTGTATTGGGTATCCCTAATGGCGGATCAGTATTGGTAGTCATATAGCTATGTCTTGTATTGGCTATCCCTAATGGGGGATCAGTATTGGTAGTCATAGAGATATGTCTTGTATTGGGTATCCCTAATAGCGGATCAGTATTGGTAGTCATATAGCTATGTCTTGTATTGGCTATCCCTAATGGGGGATCAGTATTGGTAGTCATAGAGATATATGTATTGTATTGGGTATCCCTAATGGGGGATCATTATTGGTAGTCATAGAGCTATGTCTTGTATTTGGTATCCCTAATGGCGGATCGGTATCCGTATTCTAGAATATATACTTTGTAGTGTAAAGATATATATATATCCTCTATTTCTTTTGTTTGTTGTTGTTTTGCATGCTAGCAAGACCAGGCCGCCAGCACCATGACCTGATATCCCACTCAGTAATATGAGCCAACCAGTCCTTGCCCTATTCTACAAATGCCGAATGCCAGGCTAGGAAGCGACAAGTATACTATTGTAAGTCATTGGTTTGACTCGACCAGGGTTCGAACCCACGATCCCACGGTCTACCAACACCTGAGATGGATGCTCTAACCCATTTGGCCATCCTGTCAGGTTCCCTTATTTCCTACTATATGGAATAGCTGATATCAGATATTACAACTTGTCATGGTGCAAATTGTCTATTCAACAGGTATTGTACACCTTATTCTATATACCTTTTGTGTAAATAATCCTGAATTGAAAAATGGCTGGAAGACCAGTGCTTCGGCACTGACAAAAGTCTTATTCAGCAGAATAAACATATTTACCCAAAAAAAACACTCGTCAAGGCAGACAAAGGAAGAGCTGGGAAGACAACATCAGGGAATAGACAGTCCTGGATTTTGAGAGCTCCTAAATCAATATAATAATTTATAATAATTCCCTTCCGTGCCTTTATACTCGCATAATTCGTTCTACATTATATATATATATATATATATTTCAGTTGTACAATATGAAAGGCCCTCTGGAGTGTAATGAATGTATATATATATATATATATATACATATACATATATATATAGGTAGATAAACCTATATATTACCCTGATATTACCACATGGTCTTATGCTGCCGGCATATATTCATATACAATCTAATCACCCGTGCTGTGGCGATAAGACAAATGACTCAACCTCTTTGTGGCGGGAATTATTGTATGCAGGCGCATCAGTCCTTAATGTTTTTTTCAGCTGAGGAAGCAAGATATAACAAAAAGCCACTAGTAATCTTGCGCATGGAAGATAACGCAGACAACAATGCTTCATAATCGAGGTGTAGGCAATTATACACGGCTCCGTTGATTAATGTCTCCATTGGAGACAATACCCGCCAATCAGAACCTGAACCAAATGGCCAAGTATGAGCCGTATACCGGATTATGTGAGTATTAACAGCGAATACCAGTGTACCGCTATTGTGTGATGTTATTCACTGTGGCGGCAGACTATAGAATACCACACTGTTTGTGCCACATAGGGCTTGGATAACACTGCTGGCGCCACATGTGTGTACGGGCGGAATTAACCACTGCCACCGGATACGGTGGTCGAATCGGTAGAACTCAGGCTTACTGTGCGGAAGGTCATGAGTTAGAATAGAAACCTATCCCAGTCAAATGAATGACTAACAACATGGACACTTGCCTATTTCTAGGCGGGCGCTCGCCATTACGACAATGGGACAAGGACTGCTTATCTCTGTGTCAGGATAATGTGACTCAATGGTGTATCGAGCACCATCATTTCCCCACATATATTGGGTTATTAATTACACAGTAAATAAATTCCACAAGAACAAGATACGTTAGTTACACGACAATGATTCGCACACATCATATATGTGGCGTAATACGTTCCATTAGTTACACTTGACTAATCTTACACATCATATATGTGGCACATAAGAAGTATGCAAATATAAATAATTGGAAGGTTCTAATGTTTATTACGTTATCCTCGAATCGGCTTAGTCTCTGTCTTACTCCTAAGTTGTCGTGATGTCACATCCCAACACCAGCCCCGGCCCCGCCCATCCCTAATTGGCTGTGCCGTCACACTCCAAAACCAGCCCTGCCCCCCCCCATCCAAAATCGGCTGTGACGTCACACTCCAATACCAGCCCAGTCCCGCCAATCCCCAATCGGCTGTGACGTCACACGCCAACACCAATCCCGGCCCCGCCCATCCCTAATTGGATGTGACGTCACACTCCAACACCAGCCCCGGCCCGGCCCATCCCTAATTGGATGTGATGTCACACTCCAACACCAGCCCCTGCCGCGCCCATCCCAAATTGGCTATGACGTCACACTCCAACACCAGCCTCTGCCACTCCCATCCCGAATTGGCTATGACGTCACATTCCAACACTAGGCCCCCAACCACCCACCCCCTCCCACCCAACCCCACACCAACCCAACTGCCACACGAGGCGCGATCAGTGTCATGCGCGAAGCTGGTTCCCGCTTCAAACAGAAACAACTTCCGGTGGGACAAGAATAACATGGCCGCTGCCCGGTGGCTGTCAACACGAAGGGGTGGTGGTGGGGGTGGGGGTAGGGGTGGTGGTGGGGGTGGGGGTGGCCAGATCGGGGGGGGAGGGGGGCTGGGTAGGGCGCGGTTGATGGTCGGGGAGTGTGGGGGAGGTCGGGGGCGGGGCCGGTTGTTGATCAATACGGCCACCAGGGGACAGGCCGGGCATTCTTCTGGCGGGACTCCCTGCGTCCCAGCAGGTATCTGTGACGCCATGTTTGTTCTGCTGCCCGCCAGGGTTCTACGATACACCCGACTGAGACGTGAGGAGAGTGTGCATGTTGCCCTCATGGCGGCCATTCGGCGGTGTTTGTTTCCAAAGCAGGGACTCTTTACATCTGTTTTCGCAAACAGGAAACGCTTCATGCGCAAACTCTTTAATAGAGTGCCATGTACACCTGTTCAAGACTGTGTGGCTGGACCAGTTGAGCGTCCGTCACCTGTGTTGGTAGGTCGTGGGATTCGGTCCCCTGGGTTTGAACCCTGGTCGAGTCAAACCAATGACTTAAACATGTATACTTGTCGCTACCTCGCATATCGCGTGTCTGGATATGTTCATGCTGGTGTGAGACCTATTTGCTCCCAGAGAGAGTGCCGCTGGTAACTTGCAAAAGCCAGCAGCACTTCATCACTTGTGCAGGCAGCTTTCATGAAATGTACAATCGCACAAGGAGAGGGACAGTCAAGTAATGAAAGCAGCCTTTGTCGCATCGCGACCGACAGCATGATGATGATGATGATGACCTCGCATTGGTGCTTGGCATTATTAGGATAGGACTAGGAGCAGTTGAATGAGAAAGACCAATTGTCGATGTTTGCAATTGGCCCTGCTTTATCAACTAATGCTACTAAATAAATTGCATAGTCCGATGAGTTTAATGTTCTATCAATTATTTACTGAAGTGTAGAACATGCTATATCAAAAGAGTATTAACATGTGGAGCATGCTATCTCAAAACACTATAAACGTTTAGTACATGATATATGGAATCGTTATTGAAATTAAGTAAGTAGACATTGGTCGGGAGTACATGGCATATCAAATATTTAATGAAGTGCAATTCATTCTATATAAAATATATAGTGAAGTCCTGTGCATTCTATATCAAATAGGTAATCACCGATGGTAGATGGTAGTTCTTGTAGTTATTGAAGGTCAACATTTTATTTTGGTAAATGATCATTATTATTCAGGGAATAAAGGTGTTTTTTTCAGTGCCGAGGCGCTGGTCTTCCAGCCATATTGTGTTCCATTCATTGACATATATATATACAGTTTAAGCTAAACCAAGGTTTGTTATAAATACTAGAAAGAATATTGAGATAACTGTGAGATAACAGGGTGTAAAAATATACGGATTTTCGGTTCGGAATTATATATTGGGAGAGAACATTATTATTCTTGGGCGACGGAGTGGGGACAATGTTATGTAAACTAAAACTAATAATATCCCACTCCCATGATGACATCATATAAGCTGTGTGAAATATATATTCATATCTTATGCCTGAGATTAATGAAGAAATGTTCCTATATGAGATTCAGTACATGATTGTTGAAATGTTTCTCTATGCATCCATAAAGAGTGCAATTGGAGAAAATATCATTTTAACAGAGATCTATTGTAACTGTATGCAGCTACCTGTCCCTACATGACCACTGGGTGGGCACACCAGCCTAATTTGCATATACACACAGGACACCACCTGCAGCTGGGTTGAGTGACAGCCACCCCTACTGGGGGGGGTGCCACCCACCCAGACTGTGGAGGTGGCTGATTGGCTGGCTGTGGACTGCCCAGTCACCTGCACCCCATTGGCCCTCTGACCACACTAGCCTCACTTTGAGAGAATTATTCTAGACTCTGCTTCAGAAACACTGAAGAGAGATCACTCTACTCCTGGCTCTGGAGTGAGGCACACCTACTCTAGAGCAGGAACCCCAGACACTCTGTCTGCTGCTATCAAAATTCATCTATTCCAATTGAGTGTGTACACAGCCATAGGACTCCTGTCCCATGGGCTGTAGGCACTGCTATACAGGCTAAAGTAGTAATGAGATTTTGTGTGGCTATAGGTAAGGGGTGTGGATGCTAGGTCACTGGTAGGTGGACAGGAGTTGGTGTTATTAAAGCACAACTTCTCCACTGTTTATCTGTGTGACTTGTCTTCATTCTTCCTTAGCATTGGTTAATGAGTTGATAGATAGGCGATATGAAGGGGAGAGTTTTATGGTATTATCTAGGGGCTCATGCGGCCGAGTAACCCCAGAAATACTATAAGGGTGTATATTATATATTTCCAATGTCAAGGTCAAGGAAGACCTTTTACTAATATACACAGTGAATATGAAGGTATTCTGTTAGTACAATCCGGTGTAGATAATATCATATGCATCACGGGAGATTTGACAAACAGCATAATACAGTATAACTCCGTTACAGCAATCTCAGTTAAACCAAACGATCGGTTAATCCTAACTTTTGTTGGCGGCCCGACAAAATACTACCATTTATCATATAAAAAGTTGCTTAAACCAAAGTCTGTTAATCCAAACTATCGGTTAATCCAAACAAAATTGTCGGACCCCAGGCCACTTCTAGTACGGTTAAACCAAACTTTCATGTGGTTCTAAGGTCATCTGAGACCCCATCAAATTTGTTTGGGTTAGCCAACCTCGGTTTAATGAGGTTATACTGTATATACATAAAAATAACAATAATCAAAGTGTCCACATACATTGTATATTACATTCATAATGGACCCGCATTTTTGCCAAAGCCAAGTCAAATTCGAAGCCAACTCTTGGTTAAACAAATGATCGGTTAATCCAAACAAATTTTTAGGGTCCCTTCAAATTTGGTTTAACAGGGTTATACTGTATGTTGTTTGGTATGATATCCTTATGGTTAGAACTAGTTCAGTTCAGTTAGTGCTATCTCAGGTTGTTGTTGGTGAAGTGTCTCATTTTCGATACCAAGTAGTTATTGACGTGCATTGTAAGTTATATCAAGTAATTATTAAAATGCACTATAGGAAATGGTTGTTGCACTCTAGTGACTAGGTCAACTGACATCCTGTTGCGGGCCATTGAATAATTTGAATAGGCGACAACGAACACACTTGCATATTCTGGTTTTGAAAATACTATGCCTCCACCACATTATGCACCTTTAACATATATTTGGCGTATAGCATATTATGCGAGTATCCTTATTAATAGTATATTGTTATATTACTTGATACCATTGTTATTCTCCGTAAGACTCCGCACTTGACTGGTGGCGCCACCTGCACCCACCTCCCCATCACATGGTGTCGACAAGTGTCAGTCGCACCAGTATAATCTATTATAGTGATATAAACCAACGGAGGAGCTCATTCTCTGTATTATTGTATTTATTATTGTATTTATTATTTAAGTTATTTGGAGTCGCGCACCCACCTTGATATCGGGTTAGTTAATTATTATATTTTATATATATATTATATATATTCCTCATCACTGGTTCCCTATCCTCCATCCTCTGTTCTCATTCCACCAGGGGGCTCTCCTGTACAACCCCCTTCCGGTTCGAGCATGGGTAGCTCACGTCCTCGCTATCAAAACGATTCACCCTAAGCCGCCCGACTGCGGCACTTCCTGTACGCTAATGGCGCCGGTGGGACTTCCGGGGGCGCCTGTAGCGGGGGTAGGGGGAGGGGTAGGGGGAGGGGGAGGGTGTGTGTCATATGATATATTTAATATGGTGATGGCACTGAACAGACAATGGGAAACACAGCTAACACGGCTATGGTCTCGATGGGATAGAAAGCGATTGAATGGGATCTAGCGAAAGGTCATTGACCTAACGTAAATACAACCAGGAATGGAGGAGGGTTGTTATCTGTACAATGCCCAGTAGGGGGCGCTGCATATAGTTAGTCCCAGTTGTAACGGGACATAAAGCATGTCTTCAATTCCCCACTAAATTGTAGAAGTTTATGATGTATAAGCATTATGGGGATATAAAGGCGGCGTTATTGTTGACCATTATTATTACCGAACGTGCTACTCTGTGGATTGGTTTCCCACCTCATATCACGTGACTAGTTGGACCACAACTGGTCTGACTACTATCTAACGGATGTGTAATTCAATTTCAATTCAATTCAATTCTTTATTTCAGACTCAGGATTATGGAAGTTACATAATTTGGTCCATAGTAGGTAGATAGACAAATTAATTTGAATAGCATATAAGTAATAGTATGAATACTACCATACTAACCAATATCAAACTGTTGGTCTAGATACAGTAGTTTGTACCAATGCCTCCATATGCCAGACATACATCTGAGATCACTCTCTTCTAGTTTTACAATTCCATGTACTATAACATTTTCTGACCTGTCAAGTCTAGTAATAAATTTGAATATTAGATTCCTGATAACAGGCTGGAAGGCTGGCACATCAATATTGGCAAACAGCTGACTAGCACTGTGATACCTAGGTAGCGGGAGTAATAACCTCATAATTTCATTATATGCTACATTCAGTTTTCTAATGCTATACATTCTATAGTTTCACCAAATCTGGGCAGTATGCAAGGGAGTACAGAAAGTTCTAAATAAATTTACCTTCACATCAGCTGTACACATCTGAAATTTCCTGATGGGCATATTTCCCTGAGCATATAACTTGCAACAATGTCTATTAATATCCCTGCCATCTTTAAAGACAGCAGTCATAAAGTGTCCTAAGTACTTGACTTCAGTAGAGATTGACAGGGGAGCACCAGTTAACATAAAATCAGGAATGTATATGTATATAGATAGAGTGAGTGGGTGGTTAGTCCACCAGGTGGCGTGGTATCCCTAATCGCTGTAAAATATTCCGATAATAAGCATTGGTGGGGGAATGCAAATGTGCTTGATTGATAGGTTAATAGACATAGTAGTGCTGGCAAGACTGTGTGTAAGTGGCACTCAGAGCCTTACACACTACCCCCTCCCCCTCTGCTAGTCAGGATCACCACACACATGCTCAAGGCAGGTGGTGGCCAGGGGAGCCACACAGCTTGGTGGTGGTGGGAAGATCACTGGTAACCATGGGGACAAGGAATGCTGGATCCCTATTGGTAGAGCTAGAAATGCTTGTTTCTCATTGGGAGAATGGGGTGGGGTGATACTCTATACTGAATCCATGCACCATGTGAATAATAAACCAGAGGGCTTGACTCTCTCTCTCCTTTCACACTTTATACTCTTCCTTTCTCCTTGCCTGTATTGATGTCACTATATCCTGCCTACATAACCACAGATTCGAGCAGTATACTTTACATTGCGTCATTGAGGTATGGTAGGGGAGTCAGGTCCCAGAATAAACCAGTACCTATCGAGCACTCAGCACGTCCAGTCCTTCTTGCGTTACAGAGACCTTTACACTTTTTATTTATATACGATAGGGCATCATATTCCCAATGCCCGAGAATATGTCTGTTGTTCGTTTACGTCCTAGCAACATCTAAGGTTATATCAGGACAGGTACTGACTTGTGACAGTGGGCACTAATGGCAACTTCATAGTGCTGCCCCACTTGGAAATCAGACTGCCAGCACCATGACCTGATATCCCACTCAGTCAAATTATCCTAACACTGAGTGAACCAGTCCTTGCCCTATCCTATTACTTATTAGTGTCGAGTTGCAGCCTAGGAAGCGACAAGTATCAGTTTTAAAGTCATTGGTTTGACTCGACCGGGAAACGATTTCCCGAGCTTCCGCATGCGGGGCCTGGTATATCATATGTACCCACATCCCTTGGTTCTCGATTCTGTACACAGTAGGCGGTCTTTATACAATATATATATGAGTCAGTCTCGTGAAAATAGACCAATCAGGGAAAGTTGTCGGCATCGAGCATTGGATGTTGGGGTTGAACGGCATAATTATAGTTTAGCATTGACAGAGGTGTTGGAAAGTTCTAAAATGTATTCTGAATGTAAAGGAAGAGAAAATACAACAAGCCTGTTTGTTTATAGGATAATTTAATATGAAATAAAGAAATGCGCTACACTTTAACAATTAGGATGCCAACATCTTAAATTGACCACCCATAGCTCCATTTTCATGAGACCGACTCATATATATACTGAATATGCTCAATATACCAAATATATGAAGCGTTCACGCACAAAACCACCTAAACGTAGTATAAGAAATATTTGTACATGAAAATAATGTTACTTCTCACGAATTCCACTTTTCATATGATCACGTGGTTATGGAGCAATGACCAAACGTGAGGAAATATGAAAAAAAATAGTTGTTGAGGGGCTGATTCCAATGTTTATCTCCATTTTTGGATTGGCGTTTACATGGTTTTGCGCCTGAAGTCTTCATATTAAATATACTCAATATGCATGGGATCAACAGTATAAACACCGCATAAAAAAACGGACACAAAACCCCATGGGATTGGGCTCTTTGCAGTCTGGATTATGTATAGACATGGCTCTGAGGGCCAATTTGACCTACATCTTGGTCCAACACTGGCTGTTGCTATTTTACATCAATTTAAAGTTCTAACTTGAATAAGCAATTCAGAGGGTCGCCTGAGATGACGACAATAATCTCTTCAATCAGCTACGCGTGTTCTCAATAGGCAGGGAGGGATTTGATACTGGAGGCAGTGTGCACTGACCTCCCAGACAAGGAGCCGGATAGAGAGGTGGGCGTGGATAGGAGGATTGTACCAGGGCGTCTAGATAGTGTAATGGTTAGGACACTAGCCCATGAAAGGCTAGAAGGGTGGTCTTTGAATCCTGATCCAGGTGCATGTACAACCAACATGTCGATGATACTGGTGTCATGACCAGGATCCTGTACAATATGTGAACTCACATAACTAATTACACTAGAGTAACACTAGTATATTTCTAACAAGCTGACATGTATATACCGTTTACCTAACTGCAACTGAACATTAAAACTTACTACAAATTTATCAACTGAATACAGAAGATAACTTCTGCTTACATTCTAAATACTATGTAAATACTCACATTGATCTGACTAATATTGATCTAGTTATATAAGACTACTGTTATCATATTGCTGTGGAACTATTGTGTTACATAATTTCATTGCGTTACATGCTGCAAATCGTGTATTTAACACTTATTGTATACCTTATTATATATACCTTTTGTGTAAATCACCGTGCATCGAAAAATGGCTGGAAGACCACTGCTTCGGCACTGACAAAAGACTTATTCAGCAGAATAAACATATTTACCACACACAACAATGTATGCATGTATGTGTGAATGCATTGCCTGTATGTCTGCAATCTTATACATTAAATGACGTACGGATACACACCATTTCAAAGACTTGCGACTCCAAGGGGACAAGTGTAATAGTCTGCACTGATCGCTCACGCAAGGATCCACAAATACTGCTAGGTATGAGTCGAGTGATCGCATCAGGGAACCTAGATAGACAGTCTGTACTGGTTAGGATGTTACCCCTGGAATAGAGATGCGCGAAAAGGAAGAGAGGAGGCGGGGGTGGAAATAAGGCGTCTTTATTTACGCCTCAGACAGAGCATAGAAGTCAAACAGGGTAACAATAGGACAGTAGAAGTAAATAAGCAATGATTAATAAAGTAAAGAAGCTCATGAGGAGCGGAGTAATAAAAGTAAAGTTCAGTTCATCAAGTGTCAGTGGAGTGAGGGGGTGCCGAGGAGCCCTCCACCGGAGAAAGGAGTAGGAGGAGTGTAGGGTGGGTGGGTGGTGAAAAAGGCAGAGAGCTGGGAGACGGCAGGAGGGCGAGTGCCTGAGGGAGGCCGGCGGGCGACCTTATAACGATCGCACGAGGCGGGGGCGCGGTTCCAGGCCGGGCAGGGGGCCCCTTGGGTGTCCCTGTCGTAGGTGGCGCGGGCGTCGGCTTGGACTCGGGGGAAGTGCGCGCCTCGGTGGAGAGGGTCGAGTGGGCGGGCGGGGGTGGCGGTGGCTTGGTCGTCGGGCATGGCGAGGCAGTCTAGTCTCAGGAGGTTAAGCGCTACCAGGTTCTGCCACCCCTGGGGGAGGGTTCCGTCCGCGATAGAGGTAAACACGGTCTCGGAGTACCGGCGGACGGTCGCCCAGGGGTAAATGAGGTTATCCCGGCAGAGTGCGAGGTGGTGGTGGTGGAGTCCCTGGGCGGAGTGGGCGGGGAAGTCGGGATGGTCGATGAGGGTGAGGAGGGCGAGGGTATACTCGTCCTTCGTCGCCTCCCCCCTCTTCACCGGCTTCCTCTCGGGCCCTCGCTTTACTAGGTCGGAGGGGAAGATGTAATTGGCTGGGATTCCTTGGCGCCTGACGGAGTGTCGCGCCTCGGCGGATGCCAAGATGTCCCGGACGGCGTCGGCCGCGGAGGCGGGGCTGTGCCGGGTGTGCCCCTCATGGTAGGCCGGCGACGTGATGGGCGGTGTTTGTGTTGAGAGGTGGCGGTACCTCTCGTACTCCGGGTGAGCGGCTCCGGGGAGGGCCGCCTGAGGCGGCGGCGGGGGCCGGGCCGGGGCGGTGGCAGGCGCCCGAGGTGTCTCCAGGGAGTCGATCCGGGCGTGAAGGTCGATCGCAGCCTGGCGCGCGTCGGCGGCGGACTGCTGATGGTCGAGCTGGATGCGCTGGAGTGCCTCCAACACTGTCGACATCTCGGAGCCCGAGGTGCGGCCCGAGGGCGCCGCGGGGGACGCCGGGGCGGAGGCCGGGGAGTCGTCCCGGCCGGGCGCTGAAGAGGGCCCCGGGGTGCGGGGGGCGGCCCGGGATCCCTTCCGTCCACGTCCTTTTCCCTGAGGCATGCTGAGGCTGAGCTGGGGCAGCGGTCCGAGGTGGAGGAGCCAAGGCAGGAAACAGGCATGAAAAAGGCAGAGAGCTGGGAGACGGCAGGAGGGCGAGTGCCTGAGGGAGGCCGGCGGGCGACCTTATAAGGGAGGGGGGACGGGCGACAGCAGGTGAGGTGTGAATGCTGCCGGCCCGGGGGAGGGCGTGAGGTGGCGAGCAGCGGGCGTCGGGTGAGGCGCGAGTGGTGCGCGACGCGGGGGGCGGGGGAGGAGGCGGCGCGCCGCGCCGTCTGCCGAGGTGAGAAAGCAGCGCGACAGCGTGGGGCGGGGGGAGGGTCTCTTCCTCTCCTCGCATCAAACGCAATGCTTCGCATTGCGACCAATGCGTTTGGATTCTAATTCTGCTCTAGCTGCGATGGTCCATCATGCCCCCCCCCTCACACACACAAACACACACGCTACCTACGTTAAAGCCTAGGTCACACCTACCCGGATCAGGGACCGGACGCACCCCGACTCGTGATCCAGCGTGGTCCATGGCGATCCGGCGTCATCTGTGCCTGTGGCTGGTCCTTGGTGATCTGGCATCATCTGCTGTCGGCCCCGGATGTTTTAAAATGTTTAAAACATCCGGGGTGATCCGGGGAATATTGCAATCTGGGGTTAACCGGCATCATCCGGGTGTGATCCGTGACTCATCCAGGTCGTCCAGGGGTCGTCTGTGGCTCGTCCAGGGCAGTCCGGGTAATTTTATACACCGGGAGTAGTCCGGGGGTTGTCCAGGGGCCGATCCGGTGCTGATCCGGCACTAATCCGTGGCTGTGGATTGTGGCTCATCTGGGTAGGTGTGAGAGCTAGGCAAAAACGACCAAAAATACCGATTTTATCTGGGGCGGTTCGGGGTGGTCTGGGGAGTGGTCCGGGGGTGGTCCGGCTTAAAATCCGGGGCTCCTCCGGGTAGGTGTGACTTAGGCTTAATGAAATGCCAAAGTTATTACAAAATGGAGTGTTTCATTACATACTGTTAGTATATGTATACACCCATTTGTGCTTAACAGAATACATTTGTGAATTTATTTATGTTGATTCACATACTTTTTCCTCCTGAATATACAAAAAAACATTAGCTCTACGCAATTGTTATGTTGGCATTTGTAAAAGGTATCTCTGAAAGTTAATCTAAATTTGCTGTTGTAAAATATTCTGATATTCGACAAGGAGGGAATGCAATTGTTCTATTACTGATTGGTGTACTTGACCAGGTGCATATATATATATCTATGGGTTGGTGGTGCCTGAGTGGGATGTAAATAGACATAGTGGTGCTGGCAAGTCTGGGTGTGATTGCACTGAGGGCCTAGCCCTTCTGCTGGGATAGGGATCACCAGGTCAAGGTTGGTGGTTGCCAAGGGGCCAGACAGCTACTGGTGGTGGGCAGACCACTGATATCCATAGAGACCAGGAACGCTGGAGTCCTATTGGTGAAACCAGGAATGCTAGATTCCTATTGCTGGAAGGAGGTGGTATGATATCCTACAATGAACCCATGTAACTATATAAGAATAAACCAGAGGGCTGGACTCTCTCGCTTATACTTTACCCTCTTCCTTTCTCTTTGTCTGTATTGTTTTCCTCATAGCCTACGTACACAGCCACATATCCGAGTATTAGATTCTGCACTGTGTTAAAAGAAGGACGTTGAATGTTTCTCGTGAGCAGGAATTTCAGTATGGAGGACATCATAGAAAGGGATTGTTGTTTGTTTGTTGTTGTTTTACATCCTACCAACATCTAGTGTCATATCATGATGGGTACCCACTTGTGACAGTTCACACTCATGACGACTTTATTGTGCTGCCCCCCCTAGTAGACCAAGCCGCCAGCACTATGCCCTGATAGCCCACTCAGTCTCATTATCCTGACACTGAGCCAACCAGTCCTTGTCCTATTCTAATAATGTCGAGTGCCTGTCTAGGAGGTGATAAGTATCAATTTTTAAGTAATTAATTTGACTCGACCGGGGTTCGAACCCACACAACCATGGGTTCGGATTCCCCAATCTCCCAAAACAGGAGACATGCACTCAACTCATTAGGCCGTCCCGTCTGGTGTGAAAAGGGAAGACTTGGATAAGGCATCTGCCTCGCTGCCAGACTGAGGGCAGAAGCCGTTGGCAGTTGGATTGATAACAGTATGGCTAAAAGACATATTTGTCTGTGCCTCGTTTGTACAATATATGTCTGCGAGCTGATGCTCTGTAGTGAAGTAAACCCTTGCATATTGTCTTAATATATAACGCTGTTTGTTTGTTAGAATTGTCCTAGCAACAAGTATGGCTAAACCAGGATGGGTACTGGTTTGTGACAGTGCACACTCATGATGACTGTATAGTGCTGGCCAACTAGGAGACCAGACCACCAGCGCAAGGACCTAATATCCTACTTGGTCGCATTATCCTGACACTGAGCCAACCAGTCCTTGCCCTATCCTAGTAATGTTGAGTGTCAGGCTAGGTATCGACAAGCATCAATGTTGTAAGTCACTGGTTTGACTCAACCTGGAATCAAACTCCTGACAGTCCGTGTGGAAAGCCGCGGTTTTACTGATTCAGCCACTGCGTCCGGTCTGCCGTCTGTCTCAAGCGTTATTATATTTGGTGCATAATGCCAGTTGCAGCAGCCTGGAGAATGTGTCTCAAGCAGAAATGAGGCAGTGGCTGACCAGCTCACATATATGCAGGGATCATGCAAAAGATGGCGTTTTAAATTGTTAATCTAAATCATTTCAAGGATGTTCTGTCTCCTAGATTTGGTGAACTGAGAATGTGGTTAAGCTCATCGGCGTGGTGTCAGTGGTGTCTGTCTGTGGGGGGTGGGTGGGAGGGGGTTAGGTAGTCCCTGCCTAACTCCCATCAAATTCTACACTTTTAAACTTTGACATGCAACTGGTGACTGGGTTCGGAACCATCAAACCAAATTTGACGGCTTAGCAAGAAATCTTCAGCAGCAAGGAGATGGATGGCTTTTTATATGTTGAGGTGAAGTCTAACTTCTGGAATGGTCATGATTGCTAAAGGAACTAAGCAGAGTATTGACAAGGATTTGAAAAATGGCTGGTTACACAAACAATTCACTCAATTGTTTTGCAGTGAAGAAAAACAAGGGTCCCTACTTCATTACCTATGTCCCTAAAGAAATAAACATGACGGCAATATCCAAAATCCCGCTAAAGAATCATGTATAGTCTGGATAGGATGAACAAGTCCTGACCGATCAATGCCGATGATGATGATGATGATGAGACTTAATGAATGAAGATATAGAGATCTCGTCGCAAGACATTGCTCACTCAAGACAATGTGTATTGTCTAAGAATGTGTGTTATCTAACGTTACAAACAAAGATAGACATAGTTAAAGCTGCATCGTCCGATGACAACATCAAATTTTGAAAACCAAAACAATTATCTAGGTTTGATTCTACATATCGAGCTTAGACACTGGTGCACTTATTAAGTATTTGCCGCCACATAGAAAGGCACACTGAGGCGATTTAATTGAACATGTTACTGCAGAAGCCTATGGTGTCAGAGTTTTGGAATGCTTGCCAAAATCAATTTTGCATGATTGTACTTCAAATATCCCAGAAGTTAGCCATTTAAAATAAAAGTTACTTCAAACTAGAGTAAGGTAGATTATGACGACCAACCTAATACTTTTATCCCAGAAAATGACTGAAACTCAAAACCATCAGACTATGCACCTTTAATGGGAGATAATGAAGACAGATACACCACCGGGGTTGAGTAGAATATAATCTCACGCAAGATTATTGAAGTTGCATAGTGCGATGGTTTTGAGTTTCTGCCATCTCTAGACGCCTTTCAATGTTTATAAACATTGTGTATGCGTGCGCACCTTAGCTGCAGAACGAAGGCACACTGCCATTGAGTTTGCCGATATGCACAGTGCAAAACATCAGTTGTATTCCAAATTAATAGAAATGCAGATTCCTAACCTTATACATTTAATATAATCTGTTTGTTGAACATGTTGTATGTTTGTGTTCCAAGCGGTTTGTTTCTAGGTGGTGTGGTCTAAGAGATATTTCACATTTTCTGTAGGAAGATTGCTCATAGCCATTGACAATGCATTGAGTTTCAGTTTGCCGGTACGCACAGTGCAAAACGTCTATTTTATCCAAATTTAATAGAAATTCAAAACTCTAACCTTATAAATTTAATATAATCTGTTTGGCAAACATGTTATCGGTTTGTGTGCGAAACGGTTTATTTCTAGGTGGTGTGGTTTTAGAGATATTTCACTTTTTCTGGAGGAAGATTGCCTAAATACCTGTGCTGATGTCATATTGTAGAATGGCTAAAGCTCGAATATGTGGTTGTGTAGGCAGGCTATAGTGAAATCAATACAGACAAAGAGAAAGGTAGAGTATAAAGTGTAAAGGAAGAGAGAGAGTCAAGCCCTCTGGTTTATAATTTATATGGTACACAGGTTCATTGTAGAGTATCACCCCACCCTATTCTCCCAATGAGAAACAAGCATTCTTGGCCCTACCAATAGGGATCCAGCATTCCTGGTCCCCATGGCTACCAGTGGTCTGCCCACCACCACCAAGCTGTATGGCCCCAATGCCACCACCAACCTTGACCCTGAGTGTGGTGATCCTAACAGCAGAGGGGGAGGGGGTAGTCTGTGAGTGACCTTAGACCAGTCCTGCCAGCACAACTATGTCTATTTACATTCCACTCAGGCACCACCAGTGCTTACATATATATACACATACATGCACTTTGGTCACATACACCTGTTTCATAATAGAATATTTACATTCCCCCTGATGCGGTAAATCAGAATAGTTTCCAATATGAACTAGGTTAAATATATTGGGTTGATCATTAATATCGATGTCTTTCGTTTGAAGTCACATTCTATTTCATAGATAAGTTTGCAGATAAGTAAAACGATGCAAAGTTAATTTTGTTAATTATAATAATTTAACTTGAATTTACTTTAACATGCAATAGCCGATGGTAAACATCAATGTGTATAACTGCAGGAAACAGGTTTCCTCCAAGAAATATGTCAGAACGACCATATATGTTTGACGTCCAATAGCAAATGGTAATAATCAATGTGTTCAAGAGGCGTCGTTAAATAAAACTAATTTTCTATGCAGCACCAAATCCTGAATAAGTGCACCCGAATCTAAGTCAGATATGAAGGATAAAATCCACAGAATGGTCATTTTGTCAATGTAATAATGACCCAATCCATGCTGAATGTTGGGTCAAAAATGATTCGCTTCTCAGAAATAAGCGCCTGTACAAACTAAAGACAGAATGGCTTCTGTGGTGTTTGCGCCTCTTCTGACTCCTGCTACTTGTATTCATGGGTTAATTGTCTAGTGTTAAATCCTCAGCAGTCTTGAATCAGAGGCACTGCTTCTAAGTAAGTCAACTAAAGGTTGCTTCTTAATGTAACATAGTAAAGGCTTTGGACTTCCATCCAATCTGCTGTTTGTGTGCAGTGGCGCTTCTTAATGTAGCCTAGTAAAGGTTTTGGGTCGCCATTCAATCTCCCTTGTGTGTACTTTGTAGCTTCTTAATGTAGCCTACTAAAGGCTTTGGACATCCAGGCAATCTGCCTTTTGCGTGATGTGTCGCTTCTTAATGTAGCCTAGTAAATGCTTTATACCTTCATCCAATCAGCCTTTTGTGGGGTGTTTCTCTTCTTAATGTAGTTTAGTAAAGCATATGGCACTGCTGCCCCTAAGTAGATCAAGTCAAAGGGCCTCGAGTATCACCAGAAACCAGTTATCAATCACTTGTTAAGCCAAGCTAGTTGGCTTCAGCTCTAATAGCGGGTCTCTATTTGGAACTGCGCAAATCTTTGGTCCTCCATCCATTCTGCCTCTTGTGTGCTGTCTCGTTTCTTATTGTAGTCTAGTGAAGAATATAGAATAGCTACTCCCTAAATAGGCCAAAGCGCATTGAGCACCCCATAAAACCAGCTATCAGTCAGTTATGTGTTCCCTTCAAGTCTACCTGTGGTTCTTTATTTGGAACTGAGTAAAGCCGCTGAGCATCCATCCAATTTGCTTTCATGCGGTGTCGCTTCTTAATGTAGTCTAGTAAAGAATCTGGCATAACTAACCCTACGTTGGTCAACCCAAGGGGCCTCGTGTCTCACCAGACCCCAGTGATCAATCACTTCCGAGACCAAGTTACTTCTCTTCAACTCTAACTTTGTGTGTTTATTTAGAACTGAGCAAAGCCGATGGCCCTCCATCCAATTAGGCTATTATGGTGTGTCACTTCTTAATGTCGTCTAGTAACAAATATACTATAGCTGCCCTAAATTACCTCGAGTATCACCGGAAACAAGTCATCAACCACTTCCGGAACGAAGTTACTTCTTTTCAACGCTAAGTGCGCAGTCTTTATTTGGAACTGTGAAAAAGCCGTTGGGCCTCCATCCAATCTGCCTTTTGTGTGCATTGTCACTTATTTAGATAGTCTAGTATTGTATGTGTTTTTCCCATGGAGAGTGGCAAGCAATATATATACTCTCCATTCCAAACGGACATCCAATTAGAGCGACTGCTGCCTTGAATGTTCCTGCAATATATTTTTGTTCACTTTCCTCCTCAAGCCGTCCTTTGATCACAACTCCTTTACCCATTGCAGATGGTTCTCTACTTACAGCAGGCCCACTGTGGGACACATCCTGTCTGTTTGTCCCCTCACAGCAGGACAGTAGCTTCCGCACAGCACGCCTATAACATCACACTGCTGGTGGTCGTGTATACTCACAGCAGGACAATCGATGCATTAATGCATCCCCACAGTACGACACTGCCTGTCTTAAGGTATCCTGACAGACACCAGGACATTGCCTCTATTACTGTATCCTCACAGTAAGACAGTACTTGTTGCACAGTATGCCAACAGCAAGACATCGCTGGCAGTAGTGTTTGCACACAGCAGTACGTGCATGTATTGATGTACCCTCACAACAGGACAGTAACAGCACCCAGCTGGCAGCAATGGTTGGCCACATCAGGACACTGCCTACATTGATGTATCCTCACAACAGGATACCACAGCGACTTACAACACAACAACATCCTGGAACTGTCTGCAGGAATGCATGCCCACAGCTACCATTGTATGGCCTACAGCACACCAACATCAGCACACTGCATGCATCAATGCATCCTCACAGCAGGACACCATCTGTATTGTAGTACGTCAATATTAGCAAACTGTAGGCATTACTATAGCGTCACATTATGATACTGCCTGCATGAATGCATTCTCACAGCAGAACACGACCTGTATTTTACCATGTACAAATTAGCATACTGCCTGCATTAATGCATCCTCACAGCAGGACATTAGCTGCATTAATACATACTCACTCCCTGTCTTATATCACGTCAAAATGAGCACACTGGAGGCGTTAATGTGTTATCAAAGTAGGACGCCAGATTGTGTTATAACCAACAATACTACACCAACTGTGACAAGCCATCGCCACAGCAGCACACTGACTGAATTAATGAATCCTCACAGCAGGTCCCAGTAGCAGGACGCCTCGAGCATTAACGAATCCCTCACAGCAGGACGTTCTCTGCTGTAATGTACTCCCCCCCCCCCCACAATCACTAACCACAGGAGCTGGGTACCCCCCCCCCTCCCACACACACACACGGGTACAAACATTTAATGGATCCTACCCGGATAAATGCTTCTACATAGTAAAAACACTTGAATTAGTGCATTAACATAGAAACCCATCAAAAGGTCTAAATTTAGAAAAGGACCATTTTTTTTTTCAAAAGCATTAAATCTTCGATATGTGGAATGAATAATTAACAATGCAGAAAAGGTATCAGGAATATTTCTCTATAAAACAGAGAATAATCCCTTACGTGGCTTTGTACTCGCATTATGCTTATACATCATATATATATATAAATTTGCCTACATACAAACAAGGAGAGAAGCGTACTTGATATAGCAATACTACTATTACATTTTACTAAGGTAATAAATACACAGGTATCAGTTATTATTATATCTTTTTCGCTGAGACTGGTATATGAGGTGAGGAGTGGATAGTGAGGTGAACACACACAGATGGCGCCACCACTCGAGTCTGACAGAGTCACAGAGCGAGGCACTGGAAGACTGAAATGAGTTTTTACATAACGTCTCGTATTCATACCTGTATAATCCTTATGCATCATATATATAAATATATATATATATATATATACTGCATATATATATATATATATATATATATATATATATATATATATAAATATATACATATATATACACTCTATTGTCTACTATAATGCTAATCGAAAACCACATATGCATCCCTATCTGATGCCATAGTGGCGCCCTCTAGCGATGCACGGCTGAATAAATGGCGGCACTAATGCAGTCGTGAACCGCTAGGCGGCGTCGTGAATGGGTTAATGCTATTTATAACGGAAAGAGCTGTCGCGATTTAATTACTCCATTCCGGAGTGCCCACCACCCCCTTCCCTTCCCCCTCCCCTCCCTCTCCGCCACCCCCCCCCCTTCCTTCCTCCTGTACCCCTCTCCCACTGCACGCCGCCGCCCACCTCCCCTCCCCCATCCACAGCCTCCAACACCACAACAATTCTTTTCAAGCATACACAGATGGGAAGCTTCCTTTGAAACAGGACCTGCCTACTTTAGTCCAGACGCTATGCTGTGGGGAATGTTTGTTGTGGATCGTCATTTGGCGACGAAAGAGGGGTGGAAGGGGGTGGTGTTTGAGGGGCAGCGAATGTCGGGTTATTTCGGGGGGGGGGGGGCTTAGCAGTGTTCAGGACGTGTTTGAATGGTCTTTGACTGGGGGGGGGGGGGGGGGTGTTGAGCGGTTTTTGACGGTGTGTTTGAGGGGGTATTTGAGAGGGTTGTTTGAGAGGTGTTTAACTGGGTGTTTGACGGGTGTCTGACTCGTTGTTCGAAGTAGTCATTTGAGTGTTTCATGGGGTTGAGGATGGTTTGATGGGTGGGTAAGGGTTTTGTTTAGGGGTGTCTCGGAGAGGTCTTTGAAGGGGGCTTTGAGAGGTGATTGAGTGGTGTTTAACGAGGATCTGACGAGTGTGAGGATGCACTGACTGGTGTTTAAGTGTGTTTGAGGTTTCTGTTCACGGGGATTTGAGGGATGTGTTTGGCAGGGTGTTTGCTATAGCAGTTTGTGAGGTGTTTGATGGCCGTGTATGAGGCAGGTGTTTAGGGCTAGTGTTTGAGGCTGGTGTTTGAGGCTGGTGTTTGAGGCTGGTGGTTCAGGCTGGTGTTTGATGCTGTTGTTTGAGGCTGGTGTTTGATGCTGGTGTTTGAGATTGGTGCTTGCTGCTGGTGTTTTATGCTGGTGTTTGATTTTGGTGTTTGAGATTGGTCTTTGAGTGTGGTCTTTGAGGGTGGTGTTTGGGGCTGGTGTTTGAGGCTGGTGTTTGAGGCTGGTGTTTAATGACCGTGTTTGAGGCTCGTGTTTGAAGGATGTGCTTCAGTAAAGGCTGTATTTCAGGGCGCTATTGAGGGGATGTTTGTGAGGGGCATTGAGGGATACTTGACGGGTATTTGAGGGGTTCAGTTTATGGGTATTTGAGGGAGGTGTTTTTGCCGGGAGTTTGTGAAGTGTTTGATTGCCGTGTTTGACGGTGTTTGAAGGCGTGTCTGAAGACGGTGCTAATACTTGAGGGGGGTTGGAGGAAACCTGTTTGGGCGGATTGATTAGGCAGGTGCAATACGAGGGCTGTGTTGAGGGTGTATTGTTGAAGGTGTGTGTTGAGGGTGTGTTTTGAGGGTGTGTATTGATGGGGTGTAGATGGTATGTGTTGAGGGTTTGTGCTGAGGGTGTGTGCTGAGGATGTATGTTGAAGGTGTGGTTGAGGGTGTGTGTTGAGAATGGGTGATGAGGGTATGTGTCGAGGCATTGTGTTGAGGGTGTCTGTTAAGGGTGTGTGGTGAGGGTGTGTGTTTACGGTGTGGTGTGGGGCTATTTGAGAGGGTGAGTGTTTAGGGGGTGCACTGGCGGTGTATGCTGAAGGTGTGTATTGAGGGTGCATGCTCAGCGTGTTTGTTGAGGGTGTGTATTTAGGGTGTATGCTGAGGGTGTTTGCTAGAGGAGGTGTGCTGAGGGTATTTGCTGAGGAGGTGTGCTGAGGGTGTGTGTTGAGGATGTATGATGAGTGTGTGTGTTGATGGTGTCTCCTGAGAGGTGTGTTGAGGGTTTGAGTTGGGGATCTGGGTTGAGGGTGTGTGTTAAGGGTGAGTGTTGAGGGTGTGTGTTGAGGAGGTGTTTTAAGGGGGTGTGTTAAGGGTATGTGTTAAGGGTGTGTGTTGAAGGTGTGTGGTGAGGGTGTTGGTTGAGGGGAGTGTTGAGGGTGTGTGGTGAGGGTCTGAGTGAAGGGTGTGTGTGTGAGGGTGTCTGCTAATGGTGTGTATTGAGGCTGTCTGGTGAGGGTGCTTCTTGATGGTATGGTGAGGGTGTGTGCTGATGGTGTGTGCTGAGGGTGTGTTTTGAGGCTGTGTGTTGATGGGGTGTTGAGGTTATGTGCTAAGGGTGTGTGCTGAGGGTGTGTGTTGAGGGTGGTTGTTGAGGGTGTGTTGAGGGTGTGTGTTGAGGGTGTGTTTTGAGGGTGTGTGTTGAGGGTGTGTGTTTAGAGGGAGGATGTTGAGAATGCATCTGAGTGGAAAATGCTGATGGGGAGGTGCTGGGGGCGGATTGCTGAGGCAAGGGCAATAGGAGGGGTATGGCCTCTTGAGGGGGAGTGAGGGTGTGTTGAGGGCGAGGATGGTGAGGGGGGAGGGTGTTGAGGGGGGATGGTGTTGACAGGGATGGTGTTGATGGAGTGTCTGAGTAGGAGATGCTGAAGGGGAGGTCCTGGTGGTGAATTGCTGAGGTAGGGGCGATCCGAAGGATGCAATTCCTGTATGTAAGACAGGGTGTGTGGAGGGTGTATTGAGGGCGAGTGTTGATGGGGTGTCTGAGTGGGAGGTGTGAAACCGGAGGTGCTGTGAGCGGATTGCAATGAGATGGGTTTTATGACGGGGAGTGCGCGTGTGTGTGTGTTGAGGGGGCGTGTTGAGGGTCTGTGTGTGTTGAAGTGGGTGTGGTTTATTGCCAAAGGCAGATGCCTCCGTCATAGATTTGTAGTTTTTTGTGTGTTTGTTTTATCCGCCCCTCTCTTTACTGTGATGGCAAGTTAACAGGTTAAAGCCATTAACTCGCTGCATCCACCCAATCTGATGAGAGGAGCCATAACGACAGCAGGAAAAAATGGTGACCACCCCCCCCCCCCCCAGGACACCCACGCCCCCTCCGCGTCAGTCTGCCCGGCGCCACCCCCCTCCACATACACACATACCCTTCCTCTCCAGGACACACCTCCCCAACCCTCCCCGCCCGCCTGCCCGCCGCCAGCCCGACAACACACACACCCCCCCCCTCCCCAAGGAACCCCCGCCCTACCCCTCCCCGCCCGGCGGCGCCTCCCCACGGAAGTACGTCCGCTGCAGGCAGGTTATGGTGGACGGTCGGCCGGTATTGACTGCTGCCCTTACCTAGACCCAACCCCCTTACCCCCATATACGTACACCTTCATATTCCACCCCGACCCCGCTCCCTAGCTCCCCTATACCCTCCTTACCTCCCCTTTACCTCTCCTTACCTCCCCTCCACCCCTCTTTACCTCCCCTCTACCTCTCCTTACCTCCCACCTCTACCTCTCCGTACCTCCCCTCTACCTCTCCTTACCTCTCCTCTACCTCCGACATATCTCCCCGTACCTCGCTCCTATCTCCCTCGTTTACCCATCCTGCCCCTACACACACCCTACTTACACCTTCACATTCCACCCCCCCCCCACCCCTACACACCCTACTTACACCTTCACCTTCCAGCCCCATCCCCACCCCTACACACCCTACTTACACCTTCACATTCCACTACCACCCCACCCCAACACACACCCTACTTACACCTTCACATTCCACCCCGCCCCTACACACACCCTACTTACACCTTCACATTCCAACCCACCCCTACACACACCATACTTACACCTTAACATTCCACCCCCACCCCACCCCTAAACACACCCTACTTACAACTTCACATTCCCCCCCACCCCTACACACACCCTACTTACACCCTTCAATTACACCCCGCCCTACCACACACCTACTACACTTCACATTCCACCCCAACCCCTACACACACCAACTTACACCTTCACATTCCACCCACCCCACCCCTAAAACACACCCTACTTACAGCTTACATTCCACCCCCACCCTACACACACCCTACTTACACCTTCACATTCCACTACCACCCCACCTACACACACCCTACTTACACCTACACATTCCATCCCCCACCCCGCCCTAACACCTCACTACTACTTAACCTTCACATTCACCCCCACCCCGCCCCTACACACACCCTACTTACACCTTCAATTCCACCCCCACCCCGCCCTACACACACCCTACTTACACCTCACATTCCACCCCCACCCCTACACACACCCTATTAACTCCTTCACATTCCACCTCACCCCCACCCTCTACACACACCCTCCCCCTCCCTCCACCCTCCAGGTTTACCCGCACAACACACCCCATTACACACACTGACAATGCCCTGTTGGCCCTCCCTATCTCCCCCCCCCCTAGCTAACGCGTTTACACACTTCACCCCCTGCGTCCTAACTGACGTTTCCCTCCCATTCCACCCTGCTTCCACCTCATACCGCTTCCATCCATCTACCGCGCCTTCCCATCTCCAACCGCTACAACCGCTGCCTCTCCCTCAACGCACAATCCCACCTTCCCCCTTCCCCTCCCTCTCCCCGCCCCTCACACTCCCCCCATACCCACCTCCCCCCCCCCTCCCCACCACTCACAACCAGTCCCCTCCCTCACCCTCACCCTCTCACAACTCCATCCTCAACCTCCCTCCCCCCTCCGCCCGCTCACAACTCCACCCCCTCCCTCCCCCTCTCCCCCTCAACCCGCCACTTACGACCCCCACCCCCACCCCCACCCTCCTCTGCCCTCATAACCCTCTCCACACATCACCCTCCCCTGCCCCTTCACAACCCTCCCCCATCTCCCCCTCACGATCCCCCTCCCCACCACTCACAGGCCTCCCTCACCCCCCCCCCCCATCCCTCACCCAGAACCCCTCCCACTCCATTCACAACCCCCACCCCTCACCCCCCCCGTCACCCACAACTCACAACCCTACCCCCCTCACTCACCCCCTCACTCACACCCCCTCCCCTCTCCTTCTCCCCGCCACACACATCCCCCCTGCCACCACCCCTACCACCCCCACCACCCCCACACCCCACCACCCCCACCACCCCTCCCCACTCTCTATTTAATCCACCGAGAACGCCCATGGTCGGCTCCCCATACACTCTACGCGGTCACGTGACTAATCACTGTTTCTCGCGCGATCCCCTGGGTGGCGCCACTGGGAGCGATGACAGGGGACCGGTCAGGTTTTTGTGTGCTTCTTCTATTATAACGACAAAAAAAAAAACGCGCAATAAATGAATGGGATAATGGGATTAAGGCTGCCGTCGCCAGGGGTGGCTGGCCAATCTGATTGATTGGACGATTTGATTGATTGGCCAGCTCATTGCTTTGGGTGGGGTCTTACGTACTAGCAACATCTGATGTGCTATCGTCAGTGGGCGACTGCATTGGAAGGGGGGGGGGGGAGTGTGCAGGTGAGATCTCGCTTAGTATTCTTTTCAGTGCTGCTCATTTGGCGTACCATGCCATAAACACATCAGCGATGTGGGGTGAGGTGGGGTGGAGGGGGGGGGGGATATGCACACCAGTGGAGCTCATGTTCGGACTACTACAATACCATTTCATCATCTCTCCACAAATAATTATAATGTACTGTAAGAGCTATGGCTGGCAGGCATGGATCTTGATGCTTGAGAAAAGAGGCTATTCAAGTAGAATAACACAACAATATTGAAATAGCACCCCACATACATCAACTTCAGTGTGAAATCAACTTCAGTGTGAAATAAAATATGAACTACAATAAAATACTATTCAATAATATACTAAACAAAAAAAGTCATCAAATGGCTGTCGCTGGTATGGCATAAAGGAATTAGTTTATTATGGCTGCTGTGAGGAAAACAAGCATGGGCATGCACAATGAGGTACCGCCAAGTAATAACCAGCATTAACACGTTGTCAAATATTCCGGCTTTTTAGGTCCGGTTCATAAATAAAAATTAGTTTAAATACATTCTAAAATATTTCCTTTTCACAAAACCCATATGTGAAGCATTAAGAAAACTGTTTTAATCATATTTAAATCATCCAATTATTTCTTTAAAATCCTTATTTTAATATTCCAATTATATAACTAGCCCGATAAAACCGCTCGATTAATATGTAATTCATTCTATCATGTTGGTAAATACATATGCCTAATATTCAAAGCAAGTTGTGAAACCATGGTAGATTATGTATATTAAGTGAAGTGATAATTAATATCAGATTGTTCTAAGGTTCTACATGAAATATAACCACTGGAGATATTACTGTATTGGTATATTTACATGTATTACTGAATTGAAGTCTGTTGGTATTATACATTGTATAAAGGGAGGTAAATGCTGAAACTAAGGACAGCATATACAGTTGATGCGAACTGTGCTTTCTTCATCCAGAGAGTCTGTGAAGAATGCCACAGAATGGGTACAATAATTAAGTTAAGAAACTTGAGTTATGTGTGCCTGTTATGGTATGACTTACATATAGCAGTATCTAAGGTAGTGGTAGCATACATGTGACAATGCATGGGGGCCATGTGTGTGTGGGAGTGTGTGCAGGACCTGCCAAATACAGGTGTCAAGCTGGAGTTGGGAGGTGGAGTGTGTGTGTGTGTGCTCAACCTGGTGGCAGTTTGCATAACTAAAGATGATGCAATATGTAATTCTCAAAGTAAGGCATGTAGAAACTCCTACTATTTTGGAGTTGTCGCAATCTTGGGGACTGGTGATCACAGGTGTTATGTCAAGATAAATAGGGTTGATACTCCCATGTATGTGTGATTGGTGAACCTGACGGGACATATATGTATCTGACTTGGGATGGGTTAATTGCCCCCCCCCCCCCTGCACTGCCTCACCCACTCCCACCCTGCCTCCCCCGACCACTGACTGGAGGAGTTCAACCATTGAAATGCCATGTTACTGTCTCAGACTGAGGAGACTCCCAGCAACTGTATACCTGTGTTTTGAATGTGTTCCATCTGAATAAAAGAGCTTTGCAGGGGGTGTGGCAGGCAGATGACCTGGAGACAGCACCACAGGAGGAGCCAGCCACCCCTCCCTACTAGACTTTCCCGCATGGGTTACTATTTCTGATGGGTTACTATTTCTTGGAACTGACATAGTAAGCAGATATAGTAAGCAGATGTAGTAAGCCTATCATCGCTTGAGTAATATCATACATTGGTGCTTTCCGGCCTCCACACACCTTAGGGCTCTATTTCCTATAAAGATTCTAGCGTGTAAAATATTGCTTGTTAACAATGTGATCGAAATGGAGGCTTGCACAGCATTCACTCCTATATTTCGAGCGCAATGTGGCAATGTGTCATATTTGCAGCTGGTCGCGTTCCTTTCAGTGGCTGATGACAATGTCATCACAGAGCAGGCTGCAAAGTAAATTACTATGCACCACTTTAATATGTGCTGGTTGGTTGCTGGAGTGTTATGTCCTTGCAACATCTAAGGTCATATCAGGACGGGTACCGACTTGTGACAGTTCGTACTCATGGCGTCTTTGTAGTGCTGTCCCACCATGATCTGGTATCCCACTCAGTCACATTATCCTGACACTGAGCACACCAGTCCTTGCCCTATCCTAATAATGCCAAACACTTGGCTAGGAAGCGACAAGTATCAATTTTTAAGTCATTGGTTTGACTCCACCAGGGTTCGAACCCAGGACCCCACGATCTACCAGCACGGGAGACGGATGCTCTAACTCATTCGGCCATCCCGTCAGGTCTAGCTAACATTGGGGAAGCTGTATACATTAGTAAGAGCAGGAGCTAATGGAGGCTTATGTTAGGTGGGAGCATCAGGGCTGTCAATCATAATTTGACACCGACACAGCATATAAGTTTAAGGTTGATTTATTTTTCAATAACAAATTTCTAGTAAGCACAATGTTTAGTTTCAAATGAGTTAAGCACAGTGAGGTCGACAGCATTTAACCCCATACTCCAGAAAGATGTCACAAGGGGTGGGTGGGGTGGCAGTTCAAAAAGCCAGTCAGTGTCCTCCAGTGGCGTTCGAAGTGAGCTCACCGCCATAGAATCAGTCCTTATATAGGCGTTGAAGGCCAATAGTTCAAGTAAACAACTGCAGATGGCAGGTCAGCAAAGTTATTAGTCAGCATTAATCAAGTTTCGTATTAAAATGTGAATATAGGCGGCGCTGACGCACAAGTCATATGGTAATGTCGCCGTTACTCGATAGGTGGCAGGATAAGGCTTTTTCTTAACGCTATGAGGCATGCTGAGCATCACAAACAATTATGCGGGTGGAGCCTATGGTTGACGAATGGCTGTACAAGCCAGCATCTACCTGTTGCCAGAAGGTGGCATCAGAGTAAGGCTGATTGAAAACATCTAAAAGCCGCTGTTGCCAACTCTCACGAAATGCCCCGCGAGAGCCACGGAAATTGAAGGTTCTGATCAGTGACATAACACGTCATGGATCGACCACAACATCCCTCCAATTTCACACGAAGGCACTAACAACAATACCAAAGATAAATGTACACACATGCGGGCCGTGGACATATACAAAATAGGTAAATCGACTAGAGTATGGAATGGTACAAGTTGAATCTACAAATAGCTACAACCGATGAGAAAAAAATCACAAACAAAATCTGGACGTGTTATGAGATGGAACACCCTTAACTACCGCCACTGCTACTTTATTGTGACATTTCCCTTCATTTCACTGTCACTTCAACTTCATCTCTGCCAGGTTTGAATCCTGGTCGAGTCAAATCAATGACTTAAACATTGATAGTTGTCGCTTCCTAGCCTGACGCTTGGCACAATTAGGATAGTGCAAGGACTGGTTGGCTCAGTGTCAGGATAATGTGACTGAGTTGGATATCAGGTCATGGTCCTGGTGGCCTGGTTTCCCAATGGAGCAGCACTATAAAGTCACCATGACTGTGTGCTGTCACGAGTCGGTACCCGTCCTGATTTGACCTTAAATGTTGTAGGACGTAAAACAACAACCAAACAAACAAATCATCTCTGCCATGTGATTCCTTTGTGAGGGGCATATTATTGAGTTGCCTAGCTAGGGGTACTCTTGTCAATACTATGCGTATAAGTAGGCCCTACTGATGACCATAATGAGTTATGTTTCAGACTAGATTTCATAATGGGGGACTATGACTTAGATTGCATACCTTGGGAATTGTATCGGGTAAAGCAGGTAACCTTAATTGAAGTTGGGGTTATATATTTCTTCAGAGTCAGTAGTAATATGATTTACATAACCGAGGTGAAACGAGTAAAAGTATACAGATTTTATACAGCCATGGTACCAAAGACCCTATAATACTAAGCCGGCTCACACAGCCTGTACTGTGTAATCAAAATGATCAAACGCACCAATTGGTGCGCTGAATGTTCTCTTGGTTAAACAGGTGCTATATTATATGTATAAATGTATATATGAATGTGAAAGATGTGTGATGATGGTGATGATGATGATGATGCTGATGATGATGTGTATTTGTTCATAGCAATTTCATATTGATGTGTATTCATACTTACCTATCTCATGTATAATATAATTGTATGTGTTTACATGTGAAACACAAACCAGCAGCCGGGCTGATCAAACCCACCACAAGGTGGCACTGCAAAATTTACAGGTGGGTGTTGGGTGGGTGTTGGGTGTGTGGTAAGGGTTTATCGGTGTGGTGGGGATGTAAGTACCATCAGTCACAGGGAGAGCTTCGAGCGGGAGATGGACAGCGCTCTCGCACAATGGGAGGAGAAGGAAAGCCCAACACCAGATGAGGAATGGGCAGCGTTGCAGCAGGTTGTATACAACTCAGCTAAAACTTATCTCGGCAAGCCAGACAGAAAACATCAGGACTGGTTCGACTCCAACAATCAGGAGCTACAGAATCTTATGAGCAGAAGAGACCAAGCCCACCAGAGAGTGTTGCAGACCAGGAACACTAGATCCACCACTGCAGCATACAAAGATGCCTGCAGATTGCTACAAAAATGCACCCATGCACTGAAGTCAGACTGGTGGGAAATGAAGGCAGAGGTGCTGCAGAGAGCTGCAGACAGAAACAACATGAAGGGCTTCTACAGCGGACTGAAGGAAGTGTGGGGACCCGTGAAGAAGGGACCTGTTCACCTGAAATCAACAGATGGAACAGAGAGCTTTTCTGACAGCAAGAGAGTTGTGGCAAGATGGAGCAAACACTTCCAGAAGCTACTCAACGTCCCTGGCGACATAGATCACAAAGCTCTGAACAACATCCAGCAGCGCATTACCAAAACATGCCTCGATGAGATTCCAACCATGGATGAGATGGCTAGAGCAATCGCCAGCCTGAAAGATGGCAAAGCACCTGGGGGTGATGGAATTCCTGCCGAGGTATGGAAGCATGGAGGAGACAATCTGCTCAACAGACTGCACCAACTAATCACCAATGCCTGGGAGGAGGGTTCTGTACCCAAAGCATGGAAGGATGCCAGCATTGTAACCATCTACAAGAAAGGTGATCGAACAGACTGTGGGAAGTATAGAGGAATATCTCTTCTTTCCATAACAGGGAAGATCTTCGCCAGGATCCTACTCAACAGACTATCTATTCACATAACACCTGGTGTAGTTCCGGAGTCACAGTGTGGCTTCAGAGGCAACCGGAGCACTGTGGATATGATATTTTGTCTCCGACAGCTACAAGAAAAGTGCATTGAGCAGGACCGACCACTGTACATGGTATTTGTCGATTTCACTAAGGCATTTGATACAGTCGGGAGGACCGGGCTATGGCAGCTACTGAGGAAGTACGGATGCCCAGAGAAGTTCACAACTATGATCGAGGCTCTACATACAGGAATGATGGCGAACGTTAGTGCTGGAGGGGAAGTCTCGGAATCGTTTGGGGTTACCAATGGGGTCAAGCAAGGTTGTGTACTGGCCCCCACGCTCTTCTCCATCTTCCTATCAGCAATGCTAGATGAGGCTTTCCGAGACATGGGGGATGGCATCTATATACAGTCCAGACAGAGCGCTGACCTATTCAATGTCGCACACTTCAGAGCGAAGACCAAGACTACTCAGATACTGGTGAGAGAGCTACTATTCGCAGATGACAGTGCACTGGTTGCCCACTCTGCTGAAGAGACCCAGAAAATAGTGGACGCTTTCTCCGATGCATCAAAGAAGTTTGGCCTGAAAATTAACATCAAGAAGACGGAGGTGCTGTACCAACCCAACTCTACAAGAACCCGAGAGGAGGAGATCATGGTTGACGGAAACAAGCTGAACTCTGTTCCGGAATTCACCTATCTCGGAAGCACTATATCAAGTGATGGACGCATTGATGCTGAGATACAGAGGAGGATGGCCAAGGCTAGCGCATCTTTCGGCCGACTACGCCAGAGACTCTGGAACAACCACCATGTGTCCATTCGGGTCAAAGGTAAGATCTACCGCGCAATCGTGCTATCCACCCTACTATACGGAGCCGAGGCCTGGACAGTGTACAGACAGCAGGTGAAAAAGCTGCATGCCTTCATGATGCGACATCTGCGTTCAATCATGAGGCTAACCTGGAAGGACAAAGTGACGAATAAGGAAATACTCGAACGGATGGGGCTGCCCTCTATGGAAGATCTTCTGATCAAAAAGAATCTCCGGTGGACTGGACACCTCATGAGGATGTCATCAGACAGGCTACCAAAGCAGATCCTCTATTCTCAACTGTCTTCTGGCTACAGAAAGAGAGGGCGCCCCCGTCTCCGGTTCAAAGATACCATCAAGAGAAACCTGAAGCTGAGAGACATTAAGACCGACTCATGGACGCAACTCTCACAGCAGAGAGCTAAATGGAGAGCGGCAGTCAAGTAATGAAAGCAGTCTTTGTCGCATCGCGACCGACAGCATGATGATGATGATGATGGGGGTGTAGGTGTGTGTGGTTGGGGGGTAGGTGTGTTGGGTGTGTGGTGAGAGTTTAGGGGTGTGGGGGGGTTAGGTGCGTGTGGTTGGGGGGTAGGTGTGTGGTGGGTGTGTGGTGAGGGTTTAGGGGAGTGGAGGGGGTCTATGTGTGTGGTTGGGGATTGGTGTGTGGTGGGGGTTTAAGGCTTTGGTGGGTGTGTAGGTAGGTGGTGTGTGTGTGGTAGGGGGTGTAGGTGTGTGGTGGGGGTGTAGGTGTGGTGTTGGTTAGGGTGTAGGTTGTGTGGTGAGGTTTAGGTGGTGGGATGTGTATGTGTGTGTGTGGTGGGGGTGTAGGTGTGTGTGGTTGGGTTTAGGTGTGTGGTGGGTGTGTGGTGAGGGTTTAGAAGTGTGGAGGGGGTGGTGTGTGGTGGGGGTTTGGGAGTTGTAGTTGTGGCTTCTTTTGTGGTTGGTCGGTAGGATGTGGGGGTGTGTAGTAATGGGGTGTGTGTGTGGTTGGGTTGTAGGGGGTGTTGTGAGTGACGTGTTAGGGGAGTGGTGTGTGGGGGTGTAGGATGGTTGTGGGGTGGCAGTGTGTGTGGTGGGGGGTTTTGTGTGCGTGGGGGAGTATGTGTGTGGTGGGGGCGTAGGTGTATGGTGTATAGGTGTGTGGTGGGGTATAGGTGTGTGGTGGGGGTGTAGGTGTGGGGTGAGGATTTAGGTGTGTGGTTTGTGTTTGGTGGTGTAGGTGTGTGGTGGTGTTTGGTGGGGTGTAGGTGTGTGTGATTGAGGTGTAGGTGTGTGTGGTGAGGGTGTATGTGTGTGGTTGGGGTGTAAGTGTGTGGTTGGAGTGTAAGGGGTATTGGGGTATAGGTGTGTATCATGGGGTGTAGGGGTATAGGTGTGTGTGGTGGAGGTTTAGGGATGTGGTGAGGGTGTAGGTGTGTGGTGGGGGTTTAGGGATGCTAAAGATTGTGAGGTGCCACTCTGCAAGACACCCCTACACCTCCACCACAATCCACCTGCACTCCCACAACACACACCGTCAACCCCCACCACACACACCATGAACCCCCACCACACACACCTACAACCCCACCACACACACCTACACCCCCACACACACACCTACACCCCCACCACATCCTTAAGCCCCCACCACAAACCCCTAAATCCCTATGCACCCCCACCACACCCACCCAAATCCTGACACTTGATAATAGAAGGAACTGCTTCTATCCAACCAAAGCATTACAAGGACCGGCATGGTGTGCCATATGAGACTCATGCAAACTGAAAGGTCCTCATTATTTGATTGCTACAAATAAAAGAAAGAATTAATGCCACATGCCAAGGACAGGCCACAGAAGAGGGTGCACATCGAACCTATAAATACACAGCGATCTGGAGTACTGGGAGGGTCAGAAGAAATGAGGCCATAGTCCACCTTCGTATGTGTTCTGGCACAAATCATGGAAGGTACGCACGGACGAACCATGCTCACCAAACCCAACCTATAATACACCATGGCATGAGAAAATACCCCAACCCGCCACCAGGTCGCAGTCCCGAAGGGTACCTGTGTGTTCTGGTGCACCTGGGTACCAACTAGGGACAGGGCACAGATGAAAGGAAGATGGTAAACCAAACAGTCAGGTACAATGCTGTTAGAACTATGGATAACAAATTAACACACCAGCCGACCCACCTGGTCACAGTCCCGAAGAGTACGGATGTGTGCTGGCACATCTAGGCACTAACAAGGGACAGGGCACAAGTGAAAGGAAAGCTGCAAACAAAAAAACTAATTCTGGGAACACTTGCTCATCCAAAAGCCTGTTACCATCTCAATAGATGTACATACTAGGCTAAGATATTAGTTATATGATAGGAAGTTATACCCAACAAACACCCAAAAAACTAACATAGATCTAACTGTTTAAATAAATGTTGGTGGAAGTCCCGGATACCAACCCAGAACCAGAACCCGGGCATACACCATAGCATTCCTCACAGCTGTTCAGCATTGAAAAAAAGCACCCTCGCAGGAGATTACGTGCCATGGGCAGAATAAATATGGAATACAAAAAAAAATAAAAAAAATAAAGAAGAAGATTACCATCGTAACGCGGAAACAAAATAGATTGTGCCTCGTTTTAGAGAATTATCCATTTATACATCGCCATATTGCCACATAACCCTTGTGTGTTCCCGCCAGGCAAACCCCCTGCTTTGTGGGAAATTGACGGTAAACCAGACGACACTGCTGCACAGTTGTGTCATCAATAATCCCCCAACACCACCTCCCGACCACCCCACCTCCCAACCAGCCACTCCCTCCTCCCTCTTCCCTCCTCCCACCACAGCCGTCACCTACATATTCATGACACTCACGGTGTGCCATATTCCAGGCGCATGAATATGCACAGTGGCTATCATTCGCCCATAAAACTGCCAAGTCATGGCCCGCCCAAGCTGTCATTGAATTAGAGTGTGACAGCTTGGTGCTGAACGCGCTGTCACCGATACTGACAGCACCGACACCTTGACACTTGTGGCATTTGTTTTGGATGGGTTCGACTCGCTGGTACATATAGGCCACTGCGGGATGGTAGGCGTGGCACCAAGTGCTTACAAATGCTGGTGCACCAGCAGCAGCGCTTGTTTTGGTTAGTGAGAATTTGAAGAACTAGACCAGGCAGCACCGCTCCATTTATAATAATAATTGCATATTAAAATGTATTAAACACAAAGCTGCACTAGCACTATGTTTTGAAGGTAGGGTCGATTATGATCACACATGTACGGCTGTGCCCCCACCTCTGCCAATTTGGATTTCCACCGCTGTGTATAACTTACAGCGTCATCAAAGGCCGGTTGCTCTCATATCATGTCCATGTGGTGTGGGAGGGTAAAAATCCCTTGGGTCGGTAAAAGTGTAGGTTCAGGCTTTCTATCGACAAGCAGTGGAGTGGGGAAGACCAGTCGTCTGTGACTGGGATTTCCCCTGCTTGGTACAACTAATGTACCAAAAAGAAAATGAGAGACAAATAAGTGTTCACACTTCCTGTCTACCATTCGCTATATCACTATATCGCTATATGTTCATGTCCAGACACACATGCGCTGTGTATAAATCAAGTCATGGTTAATGTTACTTCCTGTCTGCAGCATCCGTCACTGGTCAAAACTAGTAAATATGACATAACCATGTTAACGGTGTCACTTATCGGCTACCTAGCCTGGTGCTCAACAAGACTAGGAACAGGCAAGGACTGGTTGGCTCAGTGTCAAGATAATCTGATTGAATGGGATATTGGGTGTAGTCATGGTGCTGGCGATTTGGTATCCCAGTGCGGCATTGCTATAAAGTCGCTATGAGTGTGCATTGTGACATGTTAGTACCTGTCCTGATCTTAGATGTTGCCAGGATTTAAAACTCCAACAAACAAAGAAACAAACGACCACCACCAGCATCACCACCCACCACCAGCACCCACCACCACCATCACCACTACCAGTACCACCACCACCACTACCACTACCCCCCACACACACCACCTCCACCTCCACCTCCACCACCTCCACGCCCCCCCCCCCGCACACACCACATCACCACTACCACTACCACCACCACCACCACCACCACTACTACTCCCACCCTCACAAGCCACCTCCACCACCACCACCACCTCCACGCCCCCCCGCACACACCACCATCACCACCCACCACCAGCACCCACCACCACCATCACCACTACCAGCTCACTCACTCACTATGGGTTGTGTCACTCACGCCACCTAGCGGATAGTTTTCTACTTCCAGCTGACAGTACGGCCAGCTCACACGCTATGAGTGGTGTCACTCACGCCACCTATCGGGTGGTTTTCTACTTCCAGCCGACAGTATGACCAGGTCATTCAATGTGGGTTGTGTCGCGTACCCTGGCTAGTGGATGGTTTTCTACTTCTATCTGACAGTACAGCCAGCTCACTCATTATGGGTGGTGCCACTCACGCCACCTAGCGGATGGTTTTCTACTTCCAGCTGACAGGACGGCGAGGTCACTCACTATGCATGGTGTCACTCATGCCACCTTGTGGATGGATATCTACTTCCAGCTCACTCACTACGGGTCATCTAACTCACGCCACATAGCGGATGGTTTAATTTCGCCACCTAGCGGATGGTTTTCTACTTCCAGCTGACAGTAGGGCGAGGGCACTCACTATGCGTGGTGTCACCCATGTCACCTAGCGGGTGGTTTTCTACTTCCAGCTGACAGTACGGCCAACTCACTCACTATGGGTGGTGTCACTCACGCCACCCATCAGGGGCCATATGTATGAGCAACGTTTTATTGGCTCTGGTGTTAAAAGCGGGTCCCGGGTTATCTAACGCCAGTGTTCCAGATGTGTCACGGGACATGTATGAGTCCAAAGCGCGGCGGGGTTAGTTAACTTTTCAGTTTTTTAGCAACTTGGGGGGCCCCTTTACATTCATCGATTCGACAGTATTAATATCGCCGCCAATGCGGCGGCAGCGTTAATAACTGTTCGAATGTAGGGTTAAATTGATCAAATTCCACTTATTGCGTATGTAATTCTGTTAAATATGATCGCATTGAATAGATTTGGGCCTAATTGGTCCCTAACATCAACCTTAACCATCCTATGACTTGGGGTTAGTGCAAGTGACTTTAAGCTCACGGGGTTTGTCTAACGCCGACACATACATACAGAGTTATCACCGCTAACCTGGTAAACCCGCCGAAAACCAGCTTTGCAGTGCTAACGTGGACACATGCATATGGCCCCTGATGGTTCTCTGCTTCCACTGGACAGAAAGAGCGGCACACCTACCACCCTCTGGATGGTTCTCCAGATCAGTTCACTCATTATGGGCTGCATGGTCATTATCGATCATGCCTCCAAAATATAGTACTAGTGCAGCATGTTGTGTCCTCTCTTTTAATATATTAATATTATTACTAATGGAGGGGTGGTGTGTGGTCTAGTTCAATGAATCCTCACCAGCCAGAACTGGCGCTCCTGCTAATCCACGGGCATTGGCGAGGAAAGGGGGCAGCACCTGCCACTGCAGGAGCAGTCACCTCCCGACACACATCACCACTTGTCAGATTTTGGCGAGCAATTACATGGATGCTGCAAGAATTTGCACAATAATTGCGCAATGACTTCACTATCATATCATATGTGACACATCATTTTCGAAATGATTCAAATTGATAATTACACCATAATGACATGGATATCATTATGCACAATATGACCTGAATATAGAATATTTCACCTGTTAATACACATATACAATCGTCCATCTATTACATGGATTCTTTTATATATCTGTACCATAACACTAATATGGTTCCCAAGTCCCACTCACGTCAAATTACCAGACATCTAACTGCTAATAAATGCACCACAAATCAGGCTGTGTCTCTTTGCAAGTGTAGAACTCATTAGGCTCATCATCATTTGTCAGAAAGGTTATTATCCGGAATAACCGAAAATAAAGCCGTCCATTGGTTCCGACCGACTGAGAGCAAGTTAATTAGGATGTAGGGGCTTCATTGTCCTGTTAGTGGAACATTTAAACAGATACACACAAACAAAATCCACCTATTGTCTTGTTTCAGTTTTATCTCGGAAGCCCTTGGATGCAATTGTAATCATCTAGTCACCCCCCCCCCCCACCCCAAAAGTTTGAGTTTTGAGTTATATTTAGCCACCAGCATGTAGTGCGGTCACTGTATGGATTCCGACAGGGGAAGGAGTCGAGCCGAGCAAACAAGGTTTCATTAAATTAAACTTCATATTCATGCAAATTACACCAAATTGGCAATTTACATTTTCACCTAGACAAAGTTACAGAGCACTGTGATTGCATGAATCAGCCTTTGTAGAAGTTGTTGCTATTTCAGCCACATCTGCAATTGAAATCTTTACCTAAAATCAGATGTCCCTGCATATACATATATTATATATATATCAGTGTATACATTTCAAATGCAAATTCCAGTGTGCGAGTGACAGTATTCGTGGCACGGGGGAGGTGGGGGTGGTGGTGCCACCTGTCCCACCATGAAGAGGGGTCATCCATAAAGTAGTAGACAACATCAGAGTGGCCAATAGGGAATATTCCCATACGCGCCTTTAAACTCGCATAAGTTTTATATATCACATATATATATATACATCGCTATGGTGAGTGAGCGGAACGGCAGCTGAGGCGTGAGCGAGTAGGTGACGCCACATGGCGAGCTGGGGTTGTATCAGTAGATGCCCTAATGAATAGAGGTAACTAGCCGATGACTTGGTGGCTGGTGGGGAGTAGTTAGGATCTTCTGGCTTATTATAGTCGTATAATGGCTTGGCCCTGTCAGCCGACGCCGGCTTGTTCTTACCTCTCTGCCTGACAGTTCTGCATTAGCCACTGAAACCATTCAACAATAATGGCTGCAACATGTTCTGTAATTGGGCTTAATGTGTAACCAACACCCCTTCCCGATCTCCGCTGAATAAAGTGTGTTTTTGTACGTGAACATTTTTGTGAGCAGCGTGCTATCGACACGGCTTGCTCTTAAACGGTCACGTGTCTCGTCCCGTGTGGAGAGCTAGGTATTTGTGGTGCATGATGGGAAACATGAAGCCCAGTGTAGTAGTCTGACAGGTGTTTGTGACAAGGTGGAATTACATGAGAGGCACAGGCGCAGGCACATGCACAGGCACATGGGCAGGAACAGGCACAAGCACAGTCAGAAGCACATGGGCAGGCACATGCGCATGCACATACACAGGCAAAGGCACATGCACATGCACATACACATGCACATGCACATACCCATGGGAAGGCACATGCACATGCACATGCACAATCACATGGGCAGGCACACTCACACCCCCATGCATGGGAAAAGGCACATGCACATGCACATGTACATACACATATGCATGCACATGCGCATGCATATGTACCCACCCATGGGCAGGCACATGTACATGCACACGTACATGCACATGCACATGCACTGCCAAATGAACATGCACATGCACATGTGAATGCACATACAAATGCACAAGCACATGCACATGCACATGCAGATACACATGTACATGCCCAGGCACATGTACATGCACATGCACATACACATTGGCATACACATGCATGGGCAAAGGCACATGCACATACACACGAGCAGGCACATATCATGCACCTGCACCCACATCATACAGAGGCACATGCACATGCACATGCACAGGCACACACCCATATCCAGGCACATGCACATTCGCATGCACATAGCCATACCCATACACAGGTGCAGGCACATACACTGGCACACACACATGCACATGCACATATACATGCACATGCAAATGTGGATGCACATACCCATACACAGATGGAGGCACATACACATGCACATGCACAAGCACAGTTACAGGCACAGAGCCATACCCATACACAGGCATGTGCGCATGCACAATCACAGGCACATGCGCATGCACAGGGGGAGGTGGAGGTATAGGCAGTCCGAGCACTAACGCACCAACCAGGTGTGCAGAAACTCTTAAAGTAGAGGCAGGACATTTGGCTGAGGGACATTTGGGCGAAAGACATTTCCCCTGGCGGACATTTCACTAAACGGACATTTGACTGAACGGACATGTCACGGAACGGATATCTGACCGAATGGACATTTTACCAAATAGATCCATGGTCATTTTACAAATCTGTTCGTTATTTATTGTTGGTTATTTCCTTATTGTTGTTATATCCTCTTCGTACCTTCTTTACATAACAAACTATAAACTCACTAAAAGGATAACATCATTGCATGATAGAAAACTCGTTATGGTACAATTAACAACATTCACAGAATAAATACCACTACATTTTCAGCATCATTGATATCATGTTGAGAATGAGATGTGGTGTTCTCTATGGTGGGGTGGTTAGAGTGTCCGACTTTTTTCTAGGTAGGACTCCTAATCTGAAGGTTGGTGGTTCGATTCTCTGTAGCTCCCAGCTCTGCCAATTTGGATCTCCACCGCTGTGTATAACTTACAGCGTCATCAAAGGCCGGTTGCTCTCATACTATGTCTATGCGGTGTGGGAGGTTAAAAATCCCTTGGGTTGGTGAAAGTGTAGGGTCGGGCTTTCTATCAACAAACTTACTAATGGTGAATTCAGACTTATCCATGATAGGCAGTATAAACCTTCAAGAAAACATCATGTGGATTCATGAGCAATAAATCAATCTATCAATTTTACTGAGAGACAGGGCACAGGTGAAAGGAAGATGGTAAACCAAAAAGTCAGGTTCAATGCTGTTAGAACTATGGATAACAAATTAACACACCGGACTCATTTTGCATGTTTTCCATTGGACTAAAGAAAAGCGCCAAGGTTTCGTTAATGGATCCTTCCTCCTCAACAACTGTAATTCCAACTGGAGACAGACAAGAAGTGCGTCTGCGCCGACATCTACCGTAAATACGCGAATATAAGTCCACTTCCAGTATCAGTTCAGGGTATTTTTTAAGGAAATATCTGGAATTAGGCCTTACGTGACTATAGGTCGAGCTTCATTTTATTCACTGACAAATTAAACTTGGTTCATACACATGCCCAACTATTTAACAAGATGACAAGATGGCTGCTCAAACACCTTCAAAGTCAGACTCGTAATCAAACTCCTACTGTACCTGCTCATAACTAAGAGCATCACTGTAGTATTCATCACCAGCGTCAATGTCAATATCCTCAGAGTTATCATCACTGACTGAGCCAGACTCATCTTGCCACAAGATGTCGTCCTGGGGGCTATCCATGCTCCATCGGGTGTAGCGCGGGTGTAAGACGATCTCAGAATAGGAGACTTTTGTAGTGGTAAATTTCCTTGACTTATATTCTTGTATATACGGTAATTCAGTTGAATAAAACTACTTGAAAACAAAACAATGAAGAGTAAAACCATACCATTCAAAATTCAACTTGCCGGTTACAAATCAGAGTACAGGTGAACATTGAGAATCATTGTCAAAATTGAGACGTTTAAAGTCTGTCGATATTGGACGCTTTCCAACATAAACTTTTAAATAATCTTCAACGTTTCTTGTTAAGCCCCAGTCACACTACGGCTTGCGATCACTTGCAACAAATCTGCGACCACTTTGGACCAAAGTATCCACCACCTTGCGGTATCCTTGTGATCAAAGCAATGGTCACTGACTTCGGAGCTACCATTTTGGATGCAGGGAGGGTTTTCGTGCAGTAGCTGCAATTCCAAAATGGTCGCAAGAAGGTTAGCGACCACTGAGGAGAACTTTGTCACCACTTTGACACCACTTGCGACCATTTTGTGATCATTTCCGACCTCTTTTCGACCAGCCCTTATTTAAGGTCACATACTGGTCGCAAGGAGAATTGTGACTGGGGTACTAAATGATATTGCTTCGAGTCAATGTTGTTAATAAGGAAATGGCTTTCCATTTATGAATATTAAACTATACAGATGACCTAGATGGAATGGCCGAATGAGTTGACAACCTCTGTTTTAAATGTTGTAGGACATGTGTTTGAGCCCTAGATGATGAGTTAAATGTGTCGAGGGGGTGATGAAAATGGGAAACATTGTGGCTAGAGCGGGAATCGGATCAACATCCTTTGCATGCCGGGCCAGTGCGTTAACCATTACACCACATAGGCTCTCTGATGTCACCACCCTACACACGCCTACCTGTCTATGCGAGTCCTTGTGGGAGAGGTCAGTGCAGAATACTATTCTCTTTCTATATTTAATCTTAATCTGCAATATATGTGTATGATATTTATTTCAATAATCTTAATCGTCTTAAGAGACTACAGATATGTCCTGCTACGACATTAATATCAATTGGATCGTTGTGATTGGCTTCCTGGCATTTAGCATTCATGGAGACAATATCTACTTTCATAATTGGGGATCATAAATAAGCTGTAGAATGGCTTAAGCTCGAATATGTGGTTGTCTAGGGAGGCTATAGTGAAATCAATACAGACAAAGAGAAAGGAAGAGTATAAAGTGTAAAGAAGGAGAGAGAGTCAAGCCCTCTGGTTTATTATTTATATTGTTACATTGATTCAGTGTAGAGTATCACCCCCACCCTTTTCCCCCAATGGGAAACAAGCATTCTTGGCCCTACCAATAGGGATCCAGCATTCCTGGTCCCCATGGCTACCAGTGGTTTGCCCACCACCACCAATCTGTGTGGCTCCCCTGTCCACCACCAACCTTGAGCCTGTGTGTGGTGATCCTGCCCAGCAGAGGGGGAGGGGGTAGGCCCTGAGTGCCCCTTACACACGGCCCTGCAGCACCACTATGTCTATTTACATCCCACTCAGGCACCACCAGCACCAACATATATACATACATGCGCCTGGTCACGTATACCTGATCAGTAATAGAACATTTGCATTCCCCCAAATGCCATAAATCAGAATATTTTGCAAAGCATTAATGTAGGTCACAGCATGGCTAGTCAACCATTGTAGTAACAAGTGTAACCATAGCTAAAGTTTAGGTCACACCTACCCGAGTCAGTGGCCGGTCGAGCCCCAACCCCTGATCCGGCATGGTCCGTGGCGATCAGGCATAATCCGTGGCTCATCCATGGCTGGTCCTTGGTGGTCCGTGGTGATCCATGGATGGTCCTTGGTGATCCGGCATCATCCAGGGTCGTCCCCAGATGTTTTAAAATGTTTAAAACATCTGGGGTGATCCAGGCGATCCGGGGCGATGCGGGAAATATTGCAATCCGGGGTTAACTGGCATCATCCGTGTGTCGTCCGAGGGTTGTCCGGGGGTTTCCGGGGTTGATCCGGGGCTGGTCCGGGACTGGTCCGGGACTAATCCGTGGTTTTGGACCGTGGCTCGTCCGGGTAGGTGTGAGAGCGAGGCAAAAACGACCAAAAATAGCGATTTTATCCGGGGTGGTCGGGGCAGTGGTCCGGGGGTGGTCCGGCTTAAAATCCGGGGCTCGTCCGGGTGGGTGTGACTTGGGCTTGAACAATTCAATGGAACCCAACTCACGCTGGAACGACATGGCAGATGTGAAGTTGAAGTTTGACAAAAAGAAAGTCGAGTGAAGAGGTGTAGTGTTAAGTGGAATGCACATCTTTTACGTGATCGCTGAAGCTTTCGCTAAGGCTATATTTCTATAACATGTTAGTTGTTCATTCAATGGTCAACCCTAATGGTGCAGTCACACTATGACGCTTCTCACCGGCGACACGGCAACGTGTAGTGATTGATGGTCGGCGGACGACGTCGGCGCACATTGCCGGTCGCCCAAGGTTTTAAGCGTGTCAACAAAAAAACAACGACCGGCAGCGCGCGCAAATATATGTGTAAGGACGTCAGGCGCGCGTCGCGATGCGTTGGACGCGCCGGAATAACGTTATGGGAACGCTAGGAAGATGGCGCGCACGCGGGAGGGTCGTTGCTCACACATTGCGGCAAACTGGGGCATTTTTGTTTTATGTCCTAGCAACATTTAAGGTTAGATGAAGACGTCGCGCCAAACTTCTTCTTTTTTTTTTCCCCAATACATCGACACACGTTGGCCGCGTGCGCATAATACGCCTCGCTGACACTGATCTTTTTCCCCAAACTGCCGAAAAGTTGGACGTTTCTCGACGCGCAAGATTTTATTTTCAACGCTGACTGGTCGCCGGGAGAAGCGTCGTAGTGTGACTGCACCATAACAAACCTAGCTCCCGCTCTCAATAGTGGCAACGTCGAATCGGTCGAATCGGTAGAGCGCAGGCCTCCCGTGAGAGAGATTGGGAGTTTTGTTGTTGTTGTGAACTTCAAGTGTTTTTATTCTTCTGAATAACATGTTGTCAGCGCTACTGCACTGGACTTCTAGCCCTAATGACAATTGCCTCTACAACAAAATAGATATACAATTATAGGGAAATAATCCAAACATTGGTACATGAATGACAGGTAAAGAACAAGAAAAGAGAAAAAAGAAAATATATGGGGAGGTAACCAGGTTAGACTAGTATGGTAAGCATTAGTAGTGGGGGGGCATAACTGATTATCTTTCTAGTGGTGACATACTCATTGAAAGGGTGCTGGTGGGATGTAGGGTGGGCCGTTGTGTTTGAACTGGTCTTCATGGTAATCTCAGGAGGGGCCTATTAAGGTAGTTAGTAGGTTCATATTGATTAATTGTGTACCTCAGTACAATCCAACTAGAATCATTTCCAGGCTCATTCCCTTGTCAGTGGGTTTTGTGGTCTAGTTGGCTGCTTCTGGTTGATTTTACAGTGTATGTTTGGGGGGAGAGGTGGGGACAGGGAAAGGAATCGCAACACTGACCCCAGTTTGTTTCCCTTAGGACTTACAAAATTGATACTTGTCACCTGATGCTCACCATTACTAGGATAGGGCAAGAACTGATTAGATCAGCATCAGGATATTGTGACATAGTGGGATATTGTGTCATGGTGCTGGAGGCCTGGTCTCCCAGTGGGGCAGCACTGTAAAGTCGTTGGGAGTGTGCACTGTCACAATTCGGTACCCATCTTGATTTGACCTAGATGTTGCCAGGATGTAAAACTCCACCAACCAACCAACCATACACAGCTAAATCTCTGGTAGGTGCTACCTCCACTGTTCCCTCAAATTGTCTAACCTTACCCCCTTCCCACCTACACAAGTAGCTACAAGTCAGTAACCGTCCGGATATGACCTTAGATGTTGCCAGGACGTAAAACTCCAACAAACAACCAACCAAGTCTACACAGGTAAATCTCTGGTAGGTGCTACCTCCACTGTTCCCACTTAATGGCTAACCTTTCCCCTTCCCACCTACATACATAGCTGCAAGTCGGTACCCGTCCTGATATGACCTAAGGTGTTGCGAGGACTTAAATCTGTTATAATAAAACAAATAACACACACACCTAGCCCATGCGTGCGCGGACCGCCCGGCCTGCCTGATGTCCCTAACTGCCCACTGGTCCTGTGCCCACTGGGATGGAACAGAGTGACTGCTCATGTGTGCAGATGACATTTGGCATGATTGAGCGGTAACTGGTTGTTATCAGTGCGCATGTCTGTGTGGTCGGCGCACGGGAACCAATCAAACCAGAACCAGGCTCTGATCCAGTCAGGAAGAGGGAAAGCTGGCCTTGTACTGTCACACAAACAAGTTTGTTTTATTTAATGACACCTCTAGAGCGCATTGATTTTTATCATTGGCTATTGGACGTCAAACATATGGTCATTCTGACATATTTCTTTGGCGGAAAGCCGCTGCTGCCACATATGCTACTCTTTCCCATAAGCAGTGAGGGGGCTTTAATATGCGCTTTCCCACAGACACTAAAGCACATGAAATAGCCTTTGATGGACCAGTTGTGGACCACTGATTGGAACGTACAATATCCCAAACTGCAAATGGGTCCACTGAGCAGGATCGACAGGATGACCCACACCTACACAGGGGGACACGCTACGGCCTAAGCTACGTCCCACTCTGTACTGTCACGCAGTGCCTGGTTCTCAAGGCTGCACAATTCTTAGTGGGAAGTATTTAAATTATCAGGATTATATTGCCGTCAGGTGATGATCAGCACTGTAACTGCAAACTGCAACTAATAAACTCACAAAACTAACCATGTAGTAAGAGAAACACTAGAACATTCCTATTGAACTGACATTTGTATGCTCCTTGTCTCACTCTAACTCCAGCTGATGCAACCGGACATTAAAATATATTACACCTTTTCCAAATGAATACAACAGATAACTTCTGGTTACATTATAATTAGCAACACAAGACACCATTTTATTAGTTAATATTTTTACTTCAGATGGTATTCTTGTTTTGGTATGTCAGTTCATAATTAATTTGTCTTGGCTGTCTGTTCCCAGCGCTCAACCTTGCCTTCTTATAGATGTGTGGGTTGGACGGCTGAGAAAGAAAAGAAGAAGGGCTTTGCAGTAACCAGGCGGCAGGTTCGGGCTCACTGGCGAAAGTGAGCTACTGGGCGCTCACATCAGCAGTGCAGGCCCGAACAGCCAGGTGGCAGTGGCGGCCAATGCAGTTGGTGCAGGGAAAGCGTGTATGTGGTGCCAGCTTCGGCTGCCATAGAGTCCAAGGTTGAGTTGTGCGATTCGGTCCCATGCTCTAAATTACCCATGTTGCCTCCATAACATGATGCCCTGGTCACATGGCCGTTAGTGGACGTAGTTGAGCATAGTTTTATCAGACATCACGGCTGACCCACATTGTGCATGTTGCAGCGGCAACATGGGTAATTCGGGACGCGGGACCAAACTCCCTCAGTCTTGGACTCTATGGACGACCCTGGCGCCACCTACGTTTACAAAGCCTCACTAGCTCCCTAACCTGCCACCTGGTGGATTGTGCATGTACTGGCCAATGGCGGAGCCTGAGCAGCTCACACCAACCAGTGCGCCCAAACCTGCTGCATGGCCACTGGAGCTGTGTTGCCGTCCCACCCACCCATCTAACAGTTTGTGTCTCGTGTTTGAAGTATTACCAAGTTAACATCATGGACAAGTATGGATGCCGGTACTTTAAACTACGTTCAACTACGTTCCACTATGTTCAACCAGGTTAGCCTTCAGTACGTTCCACTACGTTCACTAATGTGTATGTGACCGGGGCAATAATATGTACCATGAAAAGTAAATTGATCCATTTAATATTGATGTAATCATATGACACTTCTGTTGCCATAATGCTGTTGAACTTGTAGATAACAGTCATAATTCCATTGTGTTATATGCTAAAATATTATAGTCAAGAGCTATTGATCCACGAGTCCCAGGATGTAAGGAACGGAGCAAATACATTGCGAAAAGTAATTGGTAATAATGGAGAATACATGGATAATAATACATCCTCTTTCGTGCCTTTATACTCGTATAATATTTATACATCCCATATGGTGCTAGGAGGTAAAATCTCAACAAAAAACATAATTACAGCTTCAGTGCAGTCTCCCCTACTTACTGTCGTGGGGGTCTTCACGAGTGGTCTGCCTCATTAACCATCATGCCTTGCTTCATTTAATTATTGAATTATGTTAATTCCTCTCCACCACCGCAAGGCTCCAGTTAGCTGATGCGCTTAAGCTTATTGAACGGGTTTCACGCTTAATCCAAGCCTATCCCAGACTTCAAATAATGTGCGCATTGCTCGAGGCAATAACGGTTTTTATTCGGCCAGTGAGTGTTTTTTCTTGTGTTTTTCTTCTTCTACTTTAGATTGTCTCCATTGTTAGCAGTAGAAGGCATATACAGTATTAGTGATGGGGTAAGCTAATGGTACGAGTACACTTACTTACTGATTACAAATATTAATATATGTATGAATTTATATAAATATATATCCTACAAATTGAAGAGCTCTTTTCAAAACGCGATAATCGCCGATAAAATAAGAGCTTGTAATGCTAAGGCCATGCTTGTGTTTTGGAAAAGAGCTCTTCCTATATAGGTATATAGGAAGAGGTCTTTATGTATATGAAGAGTTCAGGCGCAATACAACATAAACGCCAATCCACAAATCTAGCTTAAATAAAAGCTTTCTAGCCTGGCGCTTGCCATTAATAGGATAGGGAAAGGACTGTTTTGCTCAGTGTCAGGATAGTGTGACTGAGTGGGATATCGGGTCATGGTGCTGGCAGTCTGATTTCCCAATGGAACAGCACAACAACATTGTCATAAGTGCACACTGTCACAAAAGTCCTGATATGACCTCAGATGTTGCCAGGATGTAAAACCCCAACAACCAACCTATATGCGTTGATGAGCATATTCAGCGTTCCTCATGGGACTCCTTTGGTTGCGTGATAGATTGTCTTCCTCAGTAGACACTCTGATGTATGCAGATGCATGGAGGACATAGTATACAACACTTGTGATTTAGAACACAAGTAATTGAAGTGTCAGTGATGAAGTACACTATGCACACTCAAAGTACTAACAAAGCAAAGCATACAGGATTAGTAGTTCTTAACTGGCAGCCATCTTCTGTTTGTGTTTTTTGTATACGCGTAAAACTGTAGTATTCCGAAGTGAACTCTTCGGCAAGGAGGTAAATCGACACGTACGCGTGGATAGGGTGATTGCATCAGGGAGCCTAGGTGTGATGATGGTTATGTGGGTAGCCACAAATTGCCAAGAGATGGTGGTTTGGATTTTGCTCTAGGGACAATGTTTCCCATTCCCATCACCCTCACATCACTGGATGCCGTGACCTGGATCCTGTACAAGCTATGTGTTGTGTGCTTGATGAACCTATCATGTGTATGTAAATGTGTGTGCGTTGCCTCGAATTATGCAATTGCAAGCATTAAATGACTTATTGACATAGACATTTTTAAAGATCTACAATTACAGGGGGACTATTGCAGTAGTCTGCATGGACCTATTAAGCAAGGACACAGTACAATAGCTAGGTGTGGATAGGATGATTGCATCAGGAAGCTTAGGTAGTATAATGATTGGGACACTAGCCTCGGAATAGGAAGCAGTGTGGGTTCGAATCCTGCTATTGGCGGCAATATTTACCATTTTCATCACCCCATAACAATTGCCTTGAATCACCCGATACTCATATTCCAAGAGAATTATATTGAGACCCAGCAATATGGGTCGCAGCTTCAGCTTATAGACAGAAGATTGTGCCTGAGGCACATCCAAGCCTTATTCTTCAAGTGCCATGGAATTAACACTACAAACTCAATCCGCACCTCTTAATAATGTATCTTGTGATAATACAACATGGTGGCATTTCTGACATGTGTCATCGGGGCCGTAATCGATTAACACAACCCGGGCGATTGGTCAGAATTTCAAATCGAACACCACGAGTGGAGTCGACAAATACACGTGCCATATGCAAAATGACCAGACCCCAGTAACCCACCTCTTGTCTGGGGTTTGCTCGGAGTGATGACGTGACATTTGTGCTGGTACCATCCTGCAGGATAACAGCAACCAGTACCAGTCACACATCTTTCTTAGTGGTAATAACCTAGATTTGTGATATGGAAATATCACTAAACGATGCTATCATACAATTCTTTAAATCTTAGTTATATTGGTTATTAAAACAAAAAAAAAGGCTTTGGATTAAGCCACCATTATTTCCACCCCAAGCGTGGAGAAGCGTATTTGATTATTCGACCCGAGTCTGTAGGATGTGTGCATGCACAAAAAAGTGGCTCGGGTGACCCGAGTTGATTAATCGAAGTGATGACAATTGGAAATATTGCACCGAGTGTTATGTATGTACCGAGGCACAAACCGGGAACCATCCCGTCGGGACCAGCGTCACAGGCGACCAGCGTAGACTGGCGTGAAGGGTAATACATCATTGCGTAACTAGACGTCAACATGTGCAGTCGTTCCTGAGTTCTAACTTTACACCTAGGGCATTGTCCTACTGAATCCAAACCGGCATAATCAGGATCAGGATCGACCCAGTTACCAGGTTAATACAAGAAGTTGAGCATCTGTCTGCCCCGTCTTGATATGACCTTAGATGTTGCTAGGTCGTAAAAGAACAAGAAACAAACAAACAACCCTTGTTGGTAGATCATGGTATTCATGGCCGAGTCAACCCAATGACTTAAGCATTGATACTTGTTGCATACTAGCCAGGTACTCTGCATTATTAGGGTAGGGCAAGGTCTGGTTGGCTCAGTGTCAGGATAATGTGACTGAGTGGGATAATGGGTCATGATGCTGAGAGTCTGGTCTCCCAGTCAGGCCACACTATAAAGTCACCATGAGTGCACACTGTCACAAGTAGGTACCCCTTCTGGTATGCCATTCAATGTTGCCAGGATGTAAAACTCCAAAAACTAACCAATCCACAGATAACCAGTATTAAGGGGGAAGTGCTATGGCGAATCCCTGCACTGATGGCTGGATCTGTGACGCTGCCTGCAGGCTTTCGGATTGAGGCTTTCTGCAGGCATGAAAGTGATCTCCGGTAAATAAAACTCAGAAGTTTATTACACAGATTTCCCCCCCATCAGTTTAGCATTGTTAGTGAAATGTAGAAAAGCGCCGGACGTCAGGTTTCAACTATTCTTGTTTTAACTATATTATCGCACATGCCTAACTCTTTTTTGTTCAAGAGACCAGACGGGATGGCCAAATCAGTTGAGCGTCGGGTCTCCTGTTTTGGGATTGTGGGTTCGAACCCTGGTCAAGTCAAACCAATGACTTAAAAATTGATACGTGTCACTTCCTGGCATGGCGCTCGGCATTATTAGGATAGGGAACGGACTGGGTAGCTCAGTGTCAGGATAATGTGACTGAGTGGGATATTGGGTCACGGTGCCGGCGGCCTGATTTCCCACTGGGGCAGCACTATAAAGTGACCATGACTGCACACTTTAACAAGCCGGTACCCGTCGTGATATGACCTTAGATGTTGCCAGCACGTAAAACCTCAACAACAAACCAACCATCACCACCTACTCTCGGTAGTGCAGACAGAAACAAATCTGGTCTTAAGGTTATTGATATTTCCAGTTCTCGGAACCAGACAATAGGCTACTAGCCCATACCTGAGCCTCACCCCAAAGGACTGTTCTCGGAATGGCCGTGTCCACCAGCATCATGTTGACAGACACAACCACCAGAGAACGTTTATTTAGAGAAGTCCAACTCCTGACCCTGTAATGCTTGTGATTATGGCGCACCAAGCGGCGGTTGTTGAAGAACGCACTTCATTCACTACTGACTATATATGCCGCGAAAAGAAGCACTAGTTGGCTTCAGAATATGCCGGAAATGGAATCCGATTGAGAAAGATATTTCAAATTGGCAAGCATGTTTTATTTACCAACGCTTTTCCTTTTTCAATGTTACATCTAAAATGTAAATATAAAATAAAGTTAGCATTTTAAGCTATATCTATGCCTATGGAACTGGAAATAGTGTTGCGATGTTAAAATAACACGACCATATCATTGGCCCAGTTATATATATACTCCATTAATATGTAGAGCAACTATTCTATAACTGCTATATATACAGTAAAACCTCTCTAACATACCACCTTCAAAGATCGATCCCTCCCCTACATAGATCGCTTTATTTGGGTCCCAACAATACCATTACAATCATATTGTAAAATATTCCGATTTTCAAAGATAGGGGGATGCAAATGTTCTCTTACGAAAATGGTATACGTGGCTAGGCGCATGTATGTATATATATATGTAAGTGCTGGTGGTGCCTGAGTGGAATGTAAATAGACATAGTCGTGCTGGCTGGGCTATGAGTAAGGGGTACGCAATGCCTACCCCCTCCCCCTCTACTGGGTAGGATCACCACACTCAGGGTCAAGGTTCATGGCTGGCGGTGGCCAGAGGGGCCACACAGCTTGGTGGTGGTGGGCAGACCACTGGTAGCCATGGGGACCAGGAATGCTTGATCCCTAGTGGTAGAGCCAAGAATGCTTGTTTCTCATTGGGGGAAAGGGGTGGGGGTGATACTCTACAATGAACCCATGTACTGTATATAATAACTAGAGAGGCTTGGACACTCTCTTCTCACACTCTTACTTTGCTTTACTTTCTCTTTCTGTCTGTCTGTATTGTTTTTCACTTTAGACTACCTACATAGCCACAAACTCGAACACGCAACCCTACAATATTATAACTCCTTAACCCGACCATCTCCCTAAATGGACCAATTAAAGTTGGTCCCAAGTTCGGTCGATTTAGAGAGGTTTGACTGTACTCCAAAAATATGTAGGGCAAATATTCTGAAGAAAATAATTACTCAAAGCAGCAGCGAGAACAGTTGTGCATTCAAACTCCCATGTAATGTGTTCTCGATCGACTCTGTTTACATTTGGAGGATTGTTTTCTTGGGGTCTGTATAATAAAGTGTTTGTAGTTGAGATCGATGTAAGGTTTAATGTTCTGGTGTTTATTTGTTTAATTCTCAATGTTTGGATTTAATAGAGAATCTCAAATACTGTCACAGAGAAGAACTAGTCATATCTGCTATCACCTGTGAAAGCCTGACGTCTGAACACTTTGACTTCTGGATACTGGATGCTTTATTCACCGTCCAGGGACCTGAACCGCCGCCACCCTGTGGCTCTGACATCACCTCATCTACATATTCCTTTGTTCTCTGCTGGTGCCTGGGTGTCTTTTACACATAGATTACATCCCCCGTTCACAAGTATTTTTGAGATATAAACATATATACTTAAAAATGGTTATATGTACATTGGGTTTACAGGTTAAAGGACAATAAGAAAATAACACACAGTGACATAATTCCGTAATGTCTTAGTTATTTACCATGTTTAGCCAATGTCTGCAGCACCCATTCACTCATGTCTTTTGGGTTATTGTCTGACTACTTACGTAGCCTCCCTATGACATAATCTGAACTTCAAAATAAACAATGAACGTATTTTCTGAAAATAAATCTTAATGCTAACATGCACATAGTTTTAGTGTGTCATTACATCTGGTAGCTGTCTAACCTTTAGAGGTCTAGCCTCTCCGCCTGCCTAATCCCTCGACCTGACCTAGTTAGATTAGCTGCAGCTGTTAGATTAGCTGTGACTTGTCACCATGTTCTGTGCCTGTCCGACTGGTTTGGGCTGATAGACCTCCGGTGCCCTTATGATTTGTACTCTTTTTCTATACAACATGTTACCCGACTCGTTTAGAATTTGGTATTCTCTTCCCGAAACTCCTGTACGCCCCAAAATCACCCTTTTTTTCCATTGCCCCGAATGGTTTTTGTATTTGACATTATCACCAGTTCTCAATAGCTTGTGTGCTTTGCCACACTTTTTGTTGTGAAAACTTGTTTGACTCTGTTGACATTTTGTCATTTGTGATTTCTTTGGATTTTCTATTTTGGGTATCAAATTATCTTCTGACATAGGCAGTCTTCCTCTTAGCCTCCGACTGAGCTGGAGAGGCATTAAGCACCGGCAAGGGAGTATTCCTATAGTTGAGCAATGCCAACTGAAAATCTGTTTTTGTGTCTAAACATTTTTTTAGCATGTTTTTTATTGTTTGGACAAATCTTTCAAGTTGGTCGTTACTGTGGGGATACTGGGGATCCAAGTATGTGGCTATGAACCCATAATGTTGTGCAAATTCTTTGTATTTATGGCTCTTAATCGGCGAACCATTTTCCGAAATTACCTGGCTTGGGATACCATGCCTTGCGAAGTTATCCTTCATAGCTTTGATCACGGTGGCGGATGACGTAACCTTCAACAAACTGACTTTAGGGTATTTAGTGTAATAATCTACCGTTATTATGTAGTTCTTATGATTTATTTCGAATAGATCTGCACATATCTTTTTGTAAGGTTGACATGTTATTGGGTAACTTATAAGCGGTTCGTTATGTACACTTTTCCGATTATTTTGGTATGTGTTACAACGACTGACATTTTCCTCACTTTGATTATTGATGTTGGGCCAGAACATGCAGTCACATGCTAGCTGCTTGGACTTAGTGATACTTAAGTGCGTCTCATGCAACGCTTCAATCATTTACACACGGAGCTTTGGAGGTACTATGACATGAGTGCCCTTCATTTCTACTGTGTGTTCGGACCAGAGTGGATGGCTGAATGAGTTAGAGTGTCCGTCTCCCATGTTGGTAGACCTTGGGATCGTCGATTCGAACCCTGGTCCAGTCAAACCAATGACTTAAAAATTGATACTTGTCGCTCCCTAGCCAGGCAGTAGGCATTATTATGAGAGGGCAAGGACTGGTTGGCTCAGTGTCAGGATAATATGACTGAGTGGGATATCAGGTCATGGTGCTGGTGGCCTGGTCTCCCAGTGGGGCAGCACTATAATGTTGCCATGAGTGTGCACTATCACAAGTCGGTACCCATCCTGATATGACCTTAGATGTTGCTAGGATGTAAAACAACAATAAACAAACAACTGTGAGTTTGTCTTTGTATAGAATGTACTGTCATAGACATGGCAGTGTTTGTGCACATGTAGGGTCCCACCCATTTTCAATATGTGTTATTAACATGGACATGGATATATTGTCTTCATACTCTTTGACAATTTTACTTAACAGACTGGTGATTGCATGTCCACTGCATCGACGCTGAGTGTGTCGGCAAATAGATCAGCGTGACATAATTCAGCACCGTGTGCTCTGGACAGCATGTCTGCAAAGAACATTAAGGATCCCTTTAACATTGCATAACTGTATTTTGTAATTTTGCAATCGCATTTGCATTCTTTGCATACACAGTGACAGCTTATGTATCGGCTTCTGCATGATGGGCACTACCGGTTTGTGATCAATTTGTATTTGAACTTCTTTGCCAATGATATAGTCATGAAACCTCTGGCAGCCGAAACATGTTGCAAGCATTTCTTTTTCGATAGTGGCGCTGAATCTAGTGCACAAGATACGAGTGCCATTGGCTTGTTATCCTGTATGATAACAGCACCTAGACCTGACTGACAAGCGTCTACTTGAATGACAATTGGCTTGCCTACATCATAATATGACAATAGAGGAGCAGTTCTCAATTTTTCTTTGAGTTTCTCATATGCAACTTGCTGTTTGTTTTGCCAGTGCCACATGACATCCTTACCAAGGAGCGCGCATAGTGGTGTTGCGATCTCGGACATGTTTGGTATAAACTTGTGAACATAGCCAACCATTTCCAGGAACCTCTGCACGCCTTCCTTGTCACGAGGCTCTGGCATGTCTACAATCACCTGTATTCTGTCTGGATCTGGTTTTACACCTTGTTGGGTAAGTTGATGACCTACATATTTCACCATTGTTTTGCATATCAAAGGTTTGGATCGTTTAATTTTAGATTTACCGACCTGGGTAGGTCAAGCACTGCTTTCAGTCTGTTGTTGTGTTCCTCACCGGTTGACCCAAATACCAGAATGTCGTCTGTCACTATACCTATCCCAGGTATATCGTCTATGACACTGTGCATTTCCTGAATGAAAATGTCACCCGCTGTTTTGATGCCAAATGGTAGACTGGTGTACCTGTACCTGCCCCATGGAATATTAAACGTGCACAACAGCGAAAATTTGCGCTTACGCCATTTTGCCGATAATTTTGTGAATAGTTTTAGTTGTGAATGGTCGTCTTTTGATGGCTTTTTCAATTTTGTTCGATCCAGACATATTCTTATTTTGTTAGGTTTTTTAACAATGGTTATGGAATTCACCCATTCAGTTGGCTTATTTTGTTTGACAATAACACCCATTTCTACCATGCGTTTTAGTTTGTCATGCACCTTATTTTGTATTCCATACAGATTCCTCCTAGGAGGGTCGACACACCCTTTATAATGCTCACACCGGGGGAGGTAAGCAATGCCCCTTTAAGCACAATCCCTCCCCCTTATCTCACCCATCCACACGGTCACCACAGGTTCTGTAATCCCAGATAACTAGGTGGTGGCAGGAGCTGGGTGGGAGTGGGTGAGTCCTGAAGGCAGCCAATGGTGAACGGTGTTTGGGAGTGATCATGCGGGCTAGGAGTGACTGGTGGGCATGAGTCTAATAGCCAATAAGAAGATCTATAACATCCACCGTTGCATGTATCTGAAAACATATATATCCTGAATAAAACTAAGGAGCTAGATCATTAATTATCTACTCTTCTGCTGGTGCTGAACTCGGATCACGTGTTGTGTTGTGGGTGTGTCTCTACTCCTGGGGTAAGCGCTGATATGTAATGCATCTAAATAGATATCAAGACAGGGAGCTATGAACCGTACGCCATATCTAGGATATCAGGACTGTATAGCCTGGTTGAGCAGTACATCTACTAAAAGAGAGAACATAATGAGATAACCATAGCCCTCACGTACCACCTAACTGGATCAGCCATTAATAGCATTCAAATGCCCGCATATAAGGTGGGGACCCTCAAATACAGGATTTCATTTGCAGTCATGTGCTAGCTGCTTGGACTTAGTGATACCTCAGTGCCTCTCGTGCAATGCTTCAATCATATCACCGGGGAGCGTTGGAGGTACCACAACATGATTGCCCTTCATTACCAAGTTATTTTCTACAGTGAGTTGGTTCTGTGCGGAATGTACTACCGTAGAAATGGCGGTGTATGTGTACATGTAGTGTCCCAACCATTTTTGATATGTGTTATTAACATGGACATGGATACATCATTTTCATACTCTTTGACAATTTTACTTAAGAGACTGGATGATTGCATGTCCACTGCAGCGACACTGAGTGTGTCGTCAAATAGGTCAGCATGATCTAGATTAGCAATGTGTGCTCTGGACAATGTGTCTACAAAGAAGATTAGAGACCCCTTAACATGACATGTTGCAATTCTATAATCGCATTCACATTCTTCTGCATCATCGGCACTAACAGTTTGTAATCGGTTTGAATTTGAGACTTGCATTGCCTGCAAGAAGGTCCGGCACTTCAGGAAGGTTTGCAGGAGCAAACACGGCAGAGTCAATGAGTTGACCCTGGAAGAACCCCACCCTCACAATGCTGAGAAAGACCCGGGTCTGGTGGAAGTTAATGTCTTGACAACTGATCTGTTTGTCGGTGCCATCTAGCGCAGCACCGAACGAGATGGCAAACTATGGTATGCGACCGTCTGAGTGAACGGTCATCCAGTCAAGTTCAAGCTCGACACAGGAATGGAGGCGAATGTTCTTCCGAGGAACATCTTCGACAGGGTCGCATCGGTGCGGCTGACAAACACCAGGTTGTTAACTAGTGGTATATTACACGCTAGAATCGTTATAGGAAATAGAACCCTAACTATCCCCGCCGAACTCCTCTGCATTCACCCCCACCCCCACCCCTCTATCGTCACCCCCACTCCCACCCCACCCCTCTACCCTCACACCCAACCCTCTAACCCCACACCACCCCTCTACCTTCACTCCCACCCCTCTACCCTCACCCCCATCCCACCCCTCTATCGTCACACCCACTCCCACCCACACCCCTCTCCCCTCTACCCTCACGCCCACCTCCACCCCTCTACCCTCATCCCTCACCGCCACCACCACAACCCCTCTACCCTCACCCACACCCCTAACAACAGGACAGAGATTATTTCATTTGGAAATCAGATATAACAAGAGACCCTGGGGATCAATTTATAGCTGAATGTATGGTCAGGAAGGCCAGAAACGAGGTGCGAAAAGCCAAGTCTAGGCACTGTTTAGACCAGATAAATAAGTATAAGCAAAATCCAAAGAGACTCTGGCATGAACTGCAACAAATTAACCCGGAAGCAAAATCCATTATCAGCAACCTCAGTAATGAGGAGAGAATACTAGATAGCCTCCTGGCAGAAGAGATTAACAACTACTTCATTGATGTAGGGGAGAATCTTGCCAGAAAGTTTGACCAGGCTGTAGATAGTCAGAACACCTACACGGTCACCACTAATGATCAGACGTATGATTTGACTGAGATAACACAGGAGCAAATCCTCAGAAAGGTCAGTGCTGCATCAGCATATGATGCGCGAAAAGGAAGACACGAGGCGGGAGTGGGAAAAGAGGCGTTTATTGGTGCGCCTCGGGAAACATACAGGGCAATATACAGAGACAAGGACAGTGAGAAATGCATACAGGAATAAGTACAGAGGCAGGCTATGAGGAAGCTACTATAGGAGTCTAGTCAGGCGGCCCAGGGGAGGCCCGAGGAGGCAGTCCGGAGAGTTTATGTGAGGGGGGGCGCCGAGGAGCCCTACACCACAGCTGAAAAGAGAGAAGTGTGGGAGAGTTGGGTGGGTGGGTGGAGAGAAATGGCAGCGTGGAGGAGGCTTGGAAGGCGAATGGCTGAGGGAGGCCGGCGGGCGGCCTTATAAGGGAGCGGGGTGAGCAGTGGCAGGGGAGGCGTGAGTGCGCAGGCGGGGGGAGGGCGAGGGAGAGAGGTGAGCAGCGGGCGTCGCGTGAGGCGCGAATGCTGCGCGACAACCCCCGGGCGGGGAGGGGGGGGGGAGGGTCTCTTCCTCTCCACGCATCAAACGTAATGCTTTGCATTACGACCAAGTTCTCTGGCATTAAAGACATCAGCTCAGTCCTATTGAAGGTTTCAATTACTGCGCTTATAAATGAATTCACTCACCTGTATAACCTAGTGGTCAACAATGGTATTTTTCCTGAAAGCTGGAAACTAGCTACAGTTTCACCGATCCCAAAGGTCAATAACCAAGATACTGTAGTGAGCTGCATCCAATATCTATTCTCCCTCTTCTTGGCAAAATCATATAACAAATAATACATGATGAGATAAAAACATGTTTAGAGGCTTCCAATTACCTAACCACCCACAAAAATGGATTTAGAAAAGACAGATCAACAACTAGGGCATTGGCCTCACTTATGGATGAGTTATTGACCAACATAGCCAAAGGTGAACTTACAATTGCAGGATACTTCAACTTCAAAAAAGCTTTCGGTACACTTGACCATAGAATACTATTTCAGAAAATCCAGAAAGCAGGACTGGGCAAGAAAAGCTGTACAGTCATGAACAACTACTTAACTAATAGGAAACAATGCACACAACTTAATGACAGTGAGTCAACCATCAGGACTGTTAAAACTGGAGTTCTGCAGGGTTCAACCCTGGGCCCCCTTCTGTTTTTAATCTTTATAAATGATCTACCCCAAGTATCAGAGGATCCATCATTCACATTATTTGCAGACGAGGCAGCACTCACAGTACACACTAAAGATTTCTAAATAGCAATGGACCAGGTTTGGACGGTGCTGACCAGGGTTAACCTATGGTGTAATTATCCCTTAACACTAATAAAACTGAATTTATAATTGATGGTACCAAAGCAAGGAAGGCTAGAGCACAACTCATTACACTGAATATTGGTGGAAACCAAATTAAGCAGGCAAGGGCATACCAGTACTTAGGAACAGTGATTGATTCTACCGTAAATGGGAATCAACAGCTGGCTAGACTAACACAATCATTGGCACTAAAATGACTACAATCAGGAAGATGTGGAGCTTCATAAGCGAAAACACTGCCCTACTGCTATATAAATCAACAGTTCTGCCAATAATATACTATAATGATATAATTTATGGATAGCTCACAAGGCAGCAACTGACTAACCTACAAAGGATCCAAAACCGGGCGTTAAGAACAATTTATTGGGGCAAAACACTAAGTGTTCAAGAAATGCATGACAAAGCAAACCTAGATTACCTAATGGAGAAAACATGTAACCCACAACGATTGTTTGAGCTGCCCTGGGTATACATCTACTCGGTGCTGCTCCCCATTTTTGAATGAACCGCAGTGACTGGTGCTGTACATTATACAGCAGGAGTCACTCCCTTAATTCTTCAGGATTGGTGCTGTGACTAATACAGCACTGACCAAACTTAGATTGTTTAGAATGTCAACTCCAATAGTAAGATGGCCAGAAGACCAGTGCTTTGGCGCTGACAAATGTCATATTCAGTTGAATAAATACTTTACCAAAAAAAACAACAACAAAAATGGTTAGAAGAGATTCACCTATCCTATCACTCATGTACAGAAGAGTCAGAGAGGCCTAATATATAGACAATACAAAAAGCAATACTAGATGGGCTTCCACTAACAAACTTCCACTAACAAACTAATTAAAGCACCAATTTAGAAAGGCAGCAAGATGTGGAACAACCTACCAGCCAGAATCAGGGCAGCGTCCTCTTACCTAGAATTTAAAAACTCACTAAGAGTACATGGGATGGCCAGGCCCTTATACAGTCATGGTAAAGTATGTTCTATGGTGTCACCATACCGTAAGTGACAGACCACCGAATCCTCAGCTTCAGTTCTCCCCCCCCCCCTTTTTATTTGTTGCTTTTCCTCTGTTATTTCCAGTCAAGCATATACAATGACAGAGACAGTCCAAATACAAATGTAAAATGTAGGACCTAAATGCACTGGGATTGGTCCCACTGCTTAGCTGGTCACAGACGGTCCAGTGTATTATTAACAACCCCACCCCTACAACATAATTCATAAACTCACATAACTAACTATACTAGAGTATCACTAGAATATTTCAAACAAACTGACATGTATATATCACTTGCCTAACTCCAACTGAACATTTAAACTTACTACAACTTTACCAAATTGATACAGAAGATAACTTCTGCTTACATTCTAAATACTATGTAAATACTCACATTGATCTGACTAATATTGATCTAGTTATATGACATCACTGTTACCATATTGGTATGGATCTTTTGGGTTACAGAATTTCATTGCATTACATGCTGCAAATTGTGTATTCAACAGTTATTGTATACCTTATTCTATATACCTTTTGTGTAAATAACCCTGAATTGAAAATTGGCCGGAAGACCAGTGCTTTGGCTCTAACAAAAGACTTATACAGCATAATAAACATATTTACCACAACAAAAAACACCCCTCTCCCATCACCCCCACCCCCACCCCTCTACCCGCACCCACACCCCTCTACCCTCACTCCCACCCATCTATCCCCACCCCCACCCACCGCCACCCCTCTCCCCTCACCCCACCCCTCTACCCTCACCCCCACCCCTATACCCTCACCCCCACACACTGGTCCTACTTATTGTGTGACAGAGGTGGGGCATCCCGCGTGTTCCCTGTCCACACAGTGAAGTCAGCTCTCAGACTGCTAGCTGTTGGGGGGTTCATAACATTGACGGGTACAGGATGCATAACTCCAGCAATTAGAAAACGGCCCCGATAAATCGGTCCCTTTTTCAGCTGAAGTGTAAACTTCAGTTGGGGCGGTTGTAGAAGGTTCTTTACAACAATAATAATTCCCGTCCATATCTTTATACTCGCATAATACGCTATGCATCCCAAATGGCACAGTGAGTGAGCGTAGCGGCCGCTGAGGCATGGGCGAGTGGGTGGCGCCACACAGGGTGGTGAGTTGAGGAGGCACTAGTAGATGATCTAATGCGAAATAGCGAAATAGCTAACGGTAGACAGGAAGTGTGAACACTTATTTGTCTAATGAATAGAGGTAAACAGCCGATGACTTAGTGGTTGGGGAGTGATGGGATCTTACAGCTTATTATAATTGTAAAATGGCTTATACCGCATATATATATATATATATATATCAGACCTAAACATCAAGCCAAGTCAGCGGCTGCATTGAGAGGTCATGTGATCTGTGTGCATGAGCGATATGCAGTGAGGTCACCAGTCCTGTCCTGGAGCTCGCCCATCATGGCACTCACGTGACCTTGACCTTGTAGTCAAATCACATTCCTCTGTGTGATGGGGGGGGGGGGTGAAGGTTGAGGAGATGGGGTCAGGAGTGGGGTGGAGGAAGTTTGCGCATTGACCTCCACCACTTCCGGTTCCGGCGTTCCTATCTCGCCGCCTACCTCGAGATCAATTCAAACCATCTCAGCCCCTCCCTGTAGACGACGTGTTGCCGGAGGTAGTGAGTGTGTGTGTAAATTTGAAATAACTCTGAACAGACAGGGAGTAGGAAAGCGGAGTATTGTTAAGAGATGGAGCGGTGGTGGCGCCACCAGTCACATCCTGTGAATAATGTACGGAGCTAATACATGACATTCCGTTGGTTGTTTTCGTATAAATATAATAAATGTACACAATACATATCCATTTACATGATACATATCCATTTACACGATTATAAAATACACCCATATATATGTAATGTATAACATACTATGCGAATATAAAGGCACGGAAAGGAACTACTTAATTCTTATTATATTATTGTATGGTCTTGCTTCTATGGCGGTCTTCCTGTACATCCCGCATGTGACCTGTGTCGCCCCCACCGGCTGTCCCCATCCCTAACGGACAAGGGAACCTAAAGCCCCAGTCATACCTCACTGGATTGAGGAACCGGACAGAAACCAGACACTGTCCGGTGAAATATGGCAATGTGCGGTTTATATACAGGTGGCATCCAGGGTGTCCGTTCTGTGTCCGGTGGTGTCCGGTATGTACGGCAACAAATTTTGAACATGCACAAAACTTGTACCAAACAACGCTGGACTGACTTGTATGGTTGATGTCCGGTTTAAGTCCATTTTGTCCGTTTTGTCTGTTTCATGTCCGGTACCCATCCGTTACATCTCTGGTTTGCTTCCTGCAGTGTCCGTTGATGGTGCTGCATGGAATTTGGTCTGTCGGTTTTTGGCACGTCCGTGATCAGTCCGGTAGGTGTCAGGTTGGTGTCTGGTTGGTGCCCAGTTGGTGTCCGTTTGGTGTCCGGTCCGTCCGTTAGACATTCGGTTGTCGTCCGGTTATCGTCCAGTTATCGTCCGATGGCTATTCGTTAATATACAATCCTTGTCCATTTAGCGTATGTTTCGTCCGGTACATTTCAGTACATTTCAGTACATTTTGATACCGAACACCCCCGGACTAGAAAATTCTTTGTCCGGTGGTATCTGGTACTCAGTCCGGTAAGGTCTGACGGAGACTTAACTCGCGCTGGAGGATTTGACTCATCCCACTTAGCTTTCGCATTGTCCCTATTGTGTACTGTAGTATCTCCTTTATAGGATATACAATGCATTTTGTGAGTATAAATCTATTGAAGATTATATTAAGCTGATCCTATGCCTTACTATATCTAACTGCACTGATGGCACCCCCGATATGTGACCTGGTCTACATCAGTTCGAGGCCTGTGTCAATGCTCCTCGGATCATTTAAAATGATTTTAGATATAGAGCATTTAACCTCTTTATTATATCTTAGATATACATATATCTATATATCAGCACATAATATTCTGTATATCCACACACATATATATATATATATGTATATATATATATATGTACATATGTGTTATATAATGTTATATACAGGTAATGAATCTCTTATCTGCCCGCCAGTCATCCTGCATTCCCAGAAAACTGCTTACATGGTACAGCATTATACCTTTCAAGAATGTTAAATGGATTAATAAAGATCAAAGCAGTCACTGCTTTAGAAGTGTAGTAATTTGTATTTGTTAAATGCAATTTAGTTCTTTGCTTTTCCTTGTATATTTTATATTGCATGTATCGGTTTCTCCAGAAAACCGGAAAATCCGAGAACTCCGGGCCACTTCCGGTCCGAAGCTTACCTGATATTTTGTCCGGTACCTATATATATACCTATATATTCAACTCTGTCCTAGGACTGTGTTTGGCCAGACGGGATGGCCGAGTGAGCTTAGCGTTTGTCTCCCGTTTTGGTAGATCATGGGATGTGAACCATTGGCTCGAACCCAGGTCGAGTCAAACAAATGACTTAAACATTGATACTTGTTGCTACCTACCCTGGCGCTTGGCATTATTAGGATAGGGGAAGGACTGGTTGGTTCCATGTCAGGATAACATGAGTGACTGGGATATCAGGTCAGCGTGCTGCCGGCCTGGTCTCCCAGTAGGGGGCAGCACTATTAAGTCACCATGAGTCTGCACTGTCACAAGTCGGTGCCAAACCTGATATGACCTTAGATGTCGTCTGGATGTAAACTCACAACAAACAAACTACATACATATCTGAAGCTGTATATTCAACCCAGTGTCCTCGCACTGTGACGCCCATGAAGCAGTGAACCGATCAGCTGTGAGCCATGTCCTCTCAGGCTATTCCCATAATTCAAAGCCAGTTAAAGTGCCTGTCACACCTTACCAGATTGATTACTGGACACAACTGGACAAAGAATTTTCTAGTCCGGTGGTGTTCGGTATCAAAATGTACCGAAATGTGTCGAAATGTTGCGCTAGCGGGTCAAAGACTGCCGGATGAAATGGACACAAAACGGACAAGGAACGTACATTAATGAATAGCCACTGGACAATAACCGGACGATTATTATTCATTACACATAACAGGATACATGAATGGATTGAGTAGGTACTCTGGCTGGCCACAAAAGACCTACCGTTTATTAAACATCATTACATAAAGAACATAACAGCATAGCAAGAATAGAACATAAGACACTTGTAATAAAAAAGAAACCTAAAACTAAGCCTAAAGCTAGAAATCGGATTCAAATGGGCAGAACACAGGACTTGCCGTTGGGGGAGGGCGGCCGCGCATGCGCCTGCCTCCTTAGTGAGTAGACTTGCCCCCCCCCCCCCGCAGGAGCTGGAGGGACGGAACGCCTGATGGGGGAGGCTAGACTTGCCACCGGCCTCCCCGTGAGCGTGGGGGTAGGAGGTTCGAATCCCCCCCCGCCAGACACATAGAAAGGAAGGTTCCATCACAATAATATTTGTATAAGGTTTTATACCACAAAGAACCGAAACGCCAGATGCCAACCATATATAAACGGGACATTGACGTATTTGACTGGACAGTGTCTGGTTTCTATCCATTTCCCCAATCCGGTAAGGTGTGACTGAGCCTTAAGTTAGTGACATCTATCGGCAGAATCTGAAACCACTCTATTCGGGTACATTCCCCGAGTGCAACTGAGTTCACATGTTATATCTCCATAAAGAATGCTTGGACAAATAATAAAATGTGTGATTATATTCAAAAGTTCATATCGCTACAGGATTCAAGCTCTTATCATTGAAATGTATTATATAATTTATTATGTGGATATAGATAACGGCATATCATTAATGTTTCTCTCTAACAACCTTAACTTCCATGTTATTCACTGCAGAGCGGGCATTCTCTCATCCCGCACCTCCTATACGCCGTGAATGAGCTGTCACTCTGATCACTTTCAAAACACTCTATTGTGTTTTTCATCTGGAATTTCACCGCCGCTCTCTTCACGTATTACACCCCTCCAGTTAAGCTAGTGACATATGTCGGCAGAATCTGGGACCACTCTATTCGGGTACTGTCCAGCTGAACTGGCTGGTGCTATTCTCCACAGTTCAAAGATCACTGGCAAGCGCAACACAAGCTATGTACACTTGCTATCTTCCTATACAATGTCCTTCGAAACAAGCAACGGAGACGGGGGAGGAGGGGGTTCGAAACATTCCCCATCAATCCAGGTAACTGTAGCAACACAAATTGAACAAACAAGAGGTACATGTAGTGGACACTTAATATTCCATTTAGGCGCCGGGATGAAAGTCTGATGTAAAGGAAAGTTTGTTTTATTTAATGACACCTCTAGAGCCCATTGACTTTTATCATCGGCTACTTCTTTGGAAGAAACCCGCTACCGCCACATATGCTACTCTTTCCGATAAGCAGCAAGGGGTCTTTTATATGCACTTTCCCCCAGACAGGACAGCACATACCACAACCGTTAATGAACCAGTTCCAGACCACTGGTTGGAACGGAAAATAGCTCAAACTGCAAATATGCCCACTGAGCGGAATCAATCAAATGACCCCTACCTTCAGAGGTGGACACTATACCTCCTGAGCTACCGTCAAGCTGACCCTAAAATAATCAGATGTGTATTTAAAGTTGCATAGTCTGATCGTTTTTGAGTTCTGTCATTTTTCTGAGATACATATATATATTTGTTTGTTATCGTTTTTACATCCTAGCAACATCTAAGGTCATATCAGGACGGGTACCGACTTGTGACAGTGCGCACTCATGGCAACTTTATAGTGCTGTCCCACTGGGAAACCAGGCCGCCAGCAACATGAGCTAGTATCCCACTCAGCCACATTATCCTGACACTGAGCACATCAGTCCTTGCCTTATCTTAATAATGCCAAGCGCCTGGCTAGGAAGCCACAAATATCAATTTTTAAGTCATTGGTTTGACTCGACCAGGCTTCGAAGCCAGGACCCCACGATCTACCAGCACGGGAGACGGACGCTCTAGCTCATTCGGCCATCCCTTCTGGTCTACAGTAACCCTGTGTCCCAGTCTTGGGCCGACAGCGGGACAACCTCCCCTCACGTCACTCCTATGGAAACTGAGGGGAATTCACTTTGGTCACCAACAGGCGTCCGAAGGATACCGACACGGATGATGAACTTCCCCCCTCATCTCCAGGTAAGTCGATTAATGCTTCTCGACTTTCTTCTGCAGCTGCCCATAGGCGTTCACCCCATAGGCGGACATCTGAACGTGTGGCCAAGCGAAACCCTTCCCCAGCCGGGGCGGAGGGATCTGCGCCACCTACCGTCGCCTTGAAGGCACTGGCAAGGGAGTACGAGTCGGACGAGGAGGGCTCCCCTCAACCCGACCCGACTAAAGATCCCCAGTACGGGACGATGGCACTTCGTCTTGAGCGACTGGAAACGGGTGAGTTGAAATGGGATAGTGATATCCCTGCTGCTACCATCCCAGATCGGTACCCCCGATCCGTAAATTGCGTCTATAACAAGCGCACTCTTGGTTCTGTCCCTATAACTAAGGCAGCAGAATTAGGTATGTTGCAGGAATCTGCAATGAATGCGAGGTACTTCGATCCTCCACGCCCCGAGCATAGCTTGGCCATGTACATGTTGCAACCTACACCGACGGGCAGAAGTAAATTGCGCCTCCCCCTTCTTATTCGGGACAATGGGGAGGATTCTGATGTAGAAGACTGGGTAGATGATAATCAATCCGGCCTTCAGCCATATGTGCAGCAGCTGCATAACATAATTACAGGTGATCACGGGTTAACTAAGTCATTGTATAGACCGCATGACATATCGCACTTGAAATTTGTGAGGCACACCTTCCGCCCTTATGACAAGTGCTTATTCTGTAAGTATTTCGTGCAACGTCGTACAGCGATGCCGGAAAACCTGAAGAACCCCAACCGCCGTTATAAGCGGTGGGACGTGCTGGCTCGTCACATTTGTGAGGAGCATCTATACACGGTCCCTAAATGGTCGTGTGACGAGCACCGTGGGACCGGCTGTTCATTCGCCCGGTCGACGGGGAAACCCTTTTCTACCAATAGAAGAGGGCTCATGTTGAGGCATCTTCTATCGTACGGAATTTGCGCCAAGACGGGTCATAAGCGCCCCCAGTCCACCATCCGGAAACTGGCGCGAGTGGCCAAGGACCCTTCACTGTCGGCTAAATGCCGGTACACCTACCAACCTGAGGTTAGGGTACAACGTGGTCGGCAAGCTCCCGGGGAGACGTTGCGACTACCCAGATCGGCGCACACCCTTGCTGTGAGCCTGTACGGCGGGGCCACATACGGGGAGAAGCAGTACTTCTCTTCCTGTAGACGCCGTCTTCAAATTAAGCAGGACAGGGAGGATGGTATCAACCGTCCTACGGAGCCTGCTGGCAGAGGACAGAAACATCAGAATGGACGTCCTCAGCAGCCTGAACCCCGCCCCTTTACGGCAGGGAAAACAGAGGAAGGCATCTCTTATGCCTCAGCCGTGGTGGATTGTATCCAGGACGATCCACCTCTGGAGAGAACCGCAGAGCAAATCGCTCGCGGCGTGAAGTTACAGCAGTTTGGGGAAAAGGAAAGTGCGCGCCTGGCCGCACTTAAACCCGTCCCCGCAGCTGCTGCTACATCGAAAGCACAGCCTAGCAAACCTGCTCAACGTAGGCACGCTAAGCCGTTGGATCCTTCCCTGCCTACAGTAGGACCCATAACCGCATCAGTCCGTCGTGACTTAAAACGCCGGGCTGCAGAGATGGCGCCACCTCCCCAGCAGGAAGCCACAACCTCAGGAACTCAGTTCTCGCCGGATTTATCTCCGGCAGCAAAGAAGCGCCTGGTAGAACGTTACCAGTGCCTACCGCCTCCCGTCCAAAAGGCGCTGGAACGAGACTCCAGCACGGAGTCCACGGACCTACTTATGCATATGGTGGGCCCCATGGCCACCTTTTGGATGAATCGCTTAGATGCCGTCAAGGTGAACTACACCAAGACGATCTATGACGAGTTGAATGCGGATTTCCAGAAATCCCTGGCTGAGGCTCAGGCCAAAACCAAGGAAGCGGAGGACAAATACCGCTTCATGAGGATGCAGCATGAATTGCAGCTGCGTAAATATGAGGAGATGAACATGGCGTTCAGCTTCGCATTCGGGATGCCTGCTCTCCAGTGGGATGGAGACCCCGATTCCATAGACCTATCGGGGGTCTCGCAGTCCAAGCTTCGCGCTTACTGCAACATGGAGGCGCAAAATGCGCCGGTCACCGCTTCAGGTGACCCTCCAACGACGACGCCAGAGAAAGATGCTGCTCTTCCTGCGCCGCCACCTATTCCACAATGGCTACCGGGGAGCTATAAAACAGTTCCTCGGGCACCATACGTCCCTCCCAAGGTAACTACATCCCCTGTAGTTTCCCATAAAGGGAAAACGTCCAAACCAAAAGGCAAGTCGACTGTGGCTAGCCCTGAGGTTATACCACCAAGGAAGAGTCCTAAACGGACACCCGCGGTGGAAATTGCCGTGCCGGGTAGCATTGATTCTACTTTGGCGCAATTTGCTGCCGCCGTTAACTTAACGGTGAAAACACCAGAGGCCACCAAATCTTCACGACCGGTGGCCGAAGACGTGCATACGCCTATCCAGGCGCCAGCACGACCATCCACCTCCTCGGCCCCGATGGAGGCCCCCTACGACGACTTGCCTGCCTTGTCGCCGTTTTCCTTACCGGAACCCGCCGATGGGCTCGCCCCCCTTAGCGACATTCCGCTGGTGTTTTCCTCCGACGAGGAGGGTTTGTACTCGGACGCATGTTCCGACGTCACCATCGGCGACGAGCCGATGGCCGAAAGGGACTCATTGGCCATGTTAGTCGACTACGCGGCCAGTTACATGCCCAACAGTGGGGAGGAGGAAGTCCCGCTTCCTCCCAAACCACCGGATCCTCCGGTTTCTTAACGACTAAGATATCTTAGTTTCCATGTTTAGGCTTACCCACATATCCATACGGGTCACCTAATATACATAAATATATAATATAAGTTTAATAATATTTAATAAATATATTATTAATAAACACCTTATATGTATATACCTTAACGTTGTACGATAGGGGAGTACAGCTTACTTTAGATAGGTTTGGCCTATGTCTGCTACGTGAAATACTTATTTAATATACGTAACCATAAATATTGTTAATGAGAACAGTAAATTAATGCATACAAGTATATGTATCCGTTATGTAGGCTGCGCCTACAATTTTAGTAAATATAAATGCATACAAGCGTATGTATCCGTTATGCAGGCTGCGCCTACAATTTTAGTAAATATAAAATATTAAATAAATGTTTCAATAAAATCTTCTAAATCTGGGGGTATTCTGATAAGATAATCATTAACTAGAATTCCATATTTTGTACTAAAAAAAAAAATTAATTAATTAATTTACATCAAATCTGTTAGTTATGTTCAAATGTATTAATGTTATATCTCTTTCCTTTACACTTCATATGCATTTTAACGCACAAATACACTGTGCCCGGGAGCCACAACTACCAACAAGAGACGTGCGCGGGTTTCGCGGGGGCAGCAAAAGGCGCATTCCAGGACCACGCCCACCCCCAGCAACCAAGGCGCGGCAAGCGTGGACCTGGAAGACGTACCCTCGCGAAACACTCCTGGGCACCACCACGGGTATCGTTTTGGGCACCTATATATACCTCGGGGGGTGGCGTAAATTACTTAGGCTTACCACTACATACATTTTCACACACCGGATCTAAATAGCTTACAACTCCTTAAAACAGAGAATCAGCTATGTTTAATAAAATCGTCGATTATATTTAGTTAGACCTTTCTTTTTCTCTGAGGGCAACAGCTAGGTAGTAGAAAATTTATTTATTAACGGGTACCTTTATAATTGGGATCTTTAAAAATAGAATATAAATAATAATGTACTCATAAACATATATATATAAAAGTACGAACAACTCTAGGCCTGATGGGGGATGAGGGATTCGTCATTATTAGAGGAATATTCCAAATTATTCACGTCAGGAAAAATCGTTATTCAAAAACTATGTTCCAAAGTTATACACTATTAAATCCTTAGTTCATTGAAAACGAATGTTGCATTGTCCAGACAAAGCCTCACCCATTTATATCAGGCCTAGGGTAAAAATACCAGTAATAAGGTGATACTATTCCAAATAAAAAAAAAAAAAATATATAATACAACCAAAATATATGGATTGCAAATTACTCCTATGGGGAAAATGCTTGGTTCACAGCCATTCTGTATACATTATGATATGGCGAATTTAGAGATAAAAGTAAACCAAAGTAAACTTCATTAAAATTAGTACTCTGTACATACGTGTATATATATTAGCATATTATATTATCCAAGAAAAGAAAGGTGTAATAAGCGTACGCGGAAATCGCGCCGTCGTTGCGTCGACTACGAACGCATTTTGCGCGTGGGAACGACGGTACCTATTAATTGGCAATATGTATGGTGGGAGTGGGCATTTCCCCAGCACAGAGATATATTAACCAATTCCCTCTGAGGGCACCAGCATGTGAGTCGCCATAGCGTAATATAATTTAGTCCGTATTCGATAAGCGTTTGAATAACTGTCAAAATTTAAGTGTAAACACATACCCTGTGCTGCGGAACACACTCCTACCATTAAATATAATATTAACGGGAATAATGAATATGGACAGACATATTAACATTCTAATTTAGCATGAACATTGATATTGTAGTATTCCATTTAGCAAATGCTACACGACTTGTAAAACCTATCGAGATTTAGACGTTAAAAACAAAAAAAACAACTGGGAACCCTGGAATTTACTCCTTCCAGTCTAACTAAAATTAAAGATGTTTAAAAAAAAAAAAAGGATGGTCATGTTTCCTAAAAATGCCGTATTTTCATACATATATCGTTGGTGCCTTATGGCGAGTAAAACGCGTACGTTGACGCGCCGGTGCGCATTTTTGTCGACGACGTCGAAATAAACTCTAATTTAACCTAACCAATAAAGACACTGCCAACGCCTAGTGCATGTACGGCGGGCAGTTACTTAGACGCGCGCGAGCGCAACCGTGTTATCAACTTTGTCGGGCGATCGCCCAAATTTACTGAATAATTAGACTGGCTGTGGGATTGCTGGAATGCTATGGCATATTTAAAGGGAGGAAAGACAAAATTTGCAATTTGCAATTTGCTTCCCCCGTGTTATTCAGTAACCTTTTTCATTTGGGCCTATGCCATAGCTGCACCACCGATAGCTGGCATGACCCACCCTTTTAAAATAGCTTTTCATACATATGTAGAAATGGACGCTCGCAGCTATGGTGCGCGCATTTAATTGTGTGGCTCAGGAACGCCCCTTGGGTCCTAAGGACTATGGCCTACAGCCTGCTCTCTGCATAAGGCACGCAGTTTTGCTGTTTATTTGATAAATCTTATGGTGGTCCCACAATACGGATGCGCGTGGCGAGACCATTACCTGGTCGGGAGTAAGCGTGGTACGGTACCACAGCTTACGGTGCCCACAGTGACTTTACGGTCGGGAGTACAATCTAACTGTATGGTGCCCATATAGTAAGATCCGGTTGGGAGTATTTTATCTATACGGGGCCCGCCGGTCGCCAGTAATGTGCCCTTCCCTTTTGTCTCGCCGAATACTAAGCTATGTGATAGGCACATATAGGCGAGGAAGGAAATCCACCTATGATTTTGGCCAGGGTCGAGTACGCATTGCGCACACACATATTAAGGCGGAATATATTCTACAAATTTGTAGATAGGAAAAGAACCGCCCCCACTGACCCAGCATTTCGCTGTCAGCGGGGTTTTGTCCCCCTGAAGTGTAATCCTACAGCCAGGCCTATGTATGTGTAACAACCCATTGTATTGCAGATGCAGAGACGTCGAATCTGTCGGGGCTTCCTCCACTGTAATTTTATCACTATGACAACCCGCAGCCTCGTAGAATTTGCCCTGAACTGGACCGACAAATCTCTTCATGATGAATCGTCCAGTTCAGTACGTGGCTGCGGGGTGTAATTTAATTTTTTTTTTTTGGTGGTTTAATGTTTTTTTTGTGCTTTCATCTTTGTATTCTCCCCATTTTTTTTTAGCCCACGATTTGGTCAACATGAATTTAATGCGCAGTGGCGTTCAGTAATTCACTAAGGGCAGAGACAGAATTCCATACAGTGGTATTTATTTTTTCATTTCATCTCGTTACATTCAGGTTTGACATTTTGTGGGTGCTAGTCGGTGTGTTTTATGTTCGTCACGTCCCCTCGGGGTTATGGTCCCAGTGATGGTGGTCCTGGGCCGGATTCGAGCCCTTAACCCTTCCCGTTACTCTTGGGTTGAGGTGTGGGTGGGTGGGTGAAGTTAGCTGGTGGAGTTATCCGAACGGCAGCTGGAGGAGTTGTGTGGCCGTGGAGGCGGTTTGGATTCGAACTGGTCACGTGGTGTTTTTGGCGGTAGGGGAGGGTGCGCCTCCTCCTGTGGCCGGGCGGAGGAGGTTCCTCCTTAGCGCTAGGTGGCGCCATCAGCGCTGTGGGTATGGGTGTTCTTTCCCCTGGGGGCATGTGGAGTCGGATGGTTCAGTAGGGGGAGGGGCCGTCTCCGCCCCGCGAATTAGCCATGTTACGTTAACATGCATAATTCACTAAGGGCAGAGACTGAATTCCATACAGTGGTATTTATTTTTTCATTTCATCTCGTTACATTCAGGTTTGACATTTGTGGGTGCTAGTCGGTGTGTTTTATGTTCGTCACGTCCCCTCGGGGTTATGGTCCCAGTGATGGTGGTCCTGGGCCGGATTCGAGCCCTTAACCAAGTAGGGTGGAGAGGGCTCGTGGTCCGGTGGTGATCTGTCTCCTGGGCAGGTAGGTGTGAACGGAAGCTGAGGACCACGTCCCCAGCTCCATGACTTCCTCGAGGGACGCACCGGATGCTGCGCAGGCCTGGGCTCCCCCTCTCCTGAGGCTGTGGAGGGTGTAGTGGGCAGCCTCAGGGTTCCCAGACGCTGCCAGTGCCATCCGGAGGGCTCCCAGGAGAGCTGCTGTCAGGAGGGGTGCCCCGCCCACCAGGATGAATGCGGGTCCATGGGGGGGTGGTCGTTGGTAGGTGACGTATGCCACCCAGGCTGCCAGGGGGCAGCAGGGGGAGCCAGGAATGGCCGGGACTAGCACCCTGTATGCCTGGTGTGCCCTCCATCTGGTCTTAGTGGAGCGCACAGTGATATCGAGACCAGTTGGGGAGGGTAGGATGTCTTGCATCTGGAGAGCATGGCCTGGGTCGGTCGACGCTCCCGTGTGTGCGAGATTTCCCTGGCGGAGGAGTGTGTTGTACCCTATTAGGAGTGCTGCCTTCAGTACTAGTGCTGCGGGTCCTGCCGTGGAGAGGTATTGGACCACTTGGCGTAGCTCGGCCGGTGTCAAGGGGGGTGCCTGTCGGGGTGTGTGGGTTGTTAGGCGTTGCAAGCCTCGCTTCATCAGGGCGACGGGGTAAGTGCCAAACGCAGATATATCACCTCCGAATAACTGGACCCAGGTTTTTGCCCCGCTTAGGTAGTTGAGAGCGGCTCCTGGCGTTGTAAGGCTTTCTTTAAGGTGCACTATGTAGGCAAGTATGTCGTATTGTGTGGGCTCCAGCGGGGTGTTGCTGTGCTGGTTCATGAAGTTGTTGTATCGTGTTGCCTGCACCGACTTGTTCCTCCAGGTACCCATGGTCAGTCCCGCGAAGTACACCTGGAGGATTCGCTCGTGTTGTTCGTCTGTGTAACCTGGGAAGAGAGAAGCAAATGTGTGTGAGCTTTCCAGGTTATCTATAGTCCTACGGTGAGTACATTGTCGAAGTTTACAGTGATCTCAGATATTGCTAGTTTGCGGCAGAGGGCGGCCGCGATGGCCCGAGCCTTGGGGTCTGTGGCACGCCTGCTCAGGGCATCTGCCAGGACGAGTTCGCGTCCAGGCTTGTGGCATATCTGAACGTCGCAGGAGTTGGTGGCGGCAAAGAGCCATATCTCACGGGCACATGCTGTGAGCGTCTTGTCACGACCTGTGCCACTGTCCAGTACCTGCTGGCTTGCAGCATTGTCGGTGTTGATGACAATGTGGTACCTCTCAGGGTGTGGGGGGCAAGGGCCTTGAGGGCTACCACGAGGTTGATGGCCTCGAGGTGGGCGATGTTGGTGGTGCTGCTCTTGAGAGCTTCTGGATAGCGATGGCCATAGTACTCTTTGGGGGAGTATGCCCCGCCCCCTTCGAGTGAGGAATCACATTCGATCACCCAGGGGGTCTTGGGGTCACTTGGGAGGAGAACCAGGCCATTGGAGCGCTTCGCATACTCCAGGAACCAGTTGATGTCGGTCCGGAGGTCGTCTGGCACGTGGTGGTTCCCAGTGAATGGAGTTTGGCGGAGGGCTTCGTGTATTCTTGCCATGAATCGTCTGGCTGGGGTAACACATTTTGCGATGTGTTGTAGGCTGCCCGCGAGCTTCTGGATGTCTTTCCTGGAGGCCTGTCTGGGCGCAGCCCACTTCTCGCACTCGACGAGAGTGTCTTCGAGCTTGTCGTCTGGTATTGTCACTTGCATTTTTTTTGTCTATGACAAATCCGAGCCATTCTATGGTCTTTGTGGGTGGTGTGCACTTGCCTGGGGAGAGTGCTAGGCCAAGCTCGGCCGTGATTGATAGGCAGTCTCGGTATGCCCTCTCCGCTTCTTGCCTCGTGGGTGCCACGCCCACGAAGTCGTCGAGGTAGCAGTATGCGGCATGGCCTCTCTTCCTGAGAAGGTATACAACTGCGTTGGTTGTCCTAGCACAGGCCATCGATGATGTTCGGCACCCGAATGGTGGGGCGACGTCGGTGTAGTATTTGCCATCAATGGCGATACCAAGCAGGGGGGTGGAGAGGGGGCAGGTCCTGAGTTGCCCGTAGGCCCTGGCGAGGTCGGCTCCCCAGGCATAGGCCCCTTTTCCGAGGCGAGCCACCTCATCCGCTGCATCCATTATCCCGGGGAGGCTGTAAGTGCAAGGGCGGCCTTGATAGTACCCCTTCTTTATGCCCGAGTTTACACTGCATCCTCTTGGCCAGCTGAGGTCGACGATGACGCGTCTGTCAGTGGTGTTTTTCTTGGGGCGGGTCATGATGGGACTGACCTGGTTCCAGGGGGCGAAGGGGGGTTCTTGGAAGGGGCCAATGATGGCGCCATGGCCTATCTCCGTGGCTATGTAGGCCCTTATGGCGTCGAGCTGTGCGTCATCCTTGGCGTGGTTAGTCGTGGTTGAGGTGGGGGGCGTGTCCGCGGTGTAGTCCGCCGGCCAGCCAAACTCCAGGTAGTCGACTATCTCGTTATCATGGTAGTCGGCGAGCATCCTCCTCCATTGTGGGATGTCGAGGCCTGATGGAATGGGTATCCTGGCACCCATGTAGTTGGGTACGGCTGTACGGCGGACCTCGTTGTATATTGCGAGGTAGTCAGCATGGCGGCCCCATTGGTCATGGAGTGGGCATGGCCAGATGGCGTCGAGGGTATTGCGGTATTGTCGGGGTGACACTATGGGCAGGGTGGTGTAGCCTCTGTCGGTGTCTCCAATGTCATGGTGGCCATTCCGGGAGCCTTGTGTACCTGTTGATGCCTTGTGCCTCTTGGCTGCATGGTGTGCGTTCACATGAGTGTGGTCGTCCATGTTGTCGCCTGCATCAGTGTGGGCGTGGCTGGTGTGGGGTTGGACGTGGCTGGCGTGGGGGTGGGCGTGGCCCGGGCCCGTCCCGCCGCCTGGCCGACTGTTATTGTTGTTGTTTGCGCCGCCGCCATCTTGGATGGTGGCGCCACCGGTGTTATGGTGGGCATGACGGCGGCTATGGCCGATCGGGGTATGGTGGCCAGTGCCGCCACCTGGTGGTTCGTCGCCGTAACTTTTGTTGGTGTCATCACAGTGTGTTGGGCAAGTCCCACCGCTACATGCCCATGGCCGCTTCCTGCCTCTCCCGCTGTTATCAGCTGCCATGTGGGTGTGGCCTTTGCCAGTGTCACTGTCTTCATTGCTACCATATGACTCAATCGCCCCATCATTACATATACTACAGTCTGACTCGTCCGCGCATATGCAAGCGGAGAGGTCGGTCCGATGGGGCACACTGCTAGGGATGTATTCGGGGGGCCTATGGTGGCTGTCGGGGTGGCGTACATCCATCCCATCCGCACTGTCTCCGTCTGTAGTGTCAGCACTGCCGTTGCAGATCGTGCAGTCCGACTCGTCGGCACACACGCAGTTCATTATGTCCATGGCGGGTACCACCTGGGGTTGGGTGCCGTGGGCGGGGTCACCACTGATGCCACTGCCAGTACGGTCACATATATTACAGTACCCACCCGGGTCACAATCACAGAATGCAGTGTCAGGGTCCGGGGGTGGGCGTGTCCCGCAGCTGGTAGTACTGCCGTCGGGGCGGTCTTCGTCTAGTGGGGTGTGGCTACTGGTGTATTACATACCGTCTCGTGTTTGTCATGGTTTGTGGTGTGGTCAGGCTCCTCATCCATGCCAGTGTCTGGGGGGGCGGAGCCGCTCAGCAAAAAACCTGGTTGGTCTGCTGACTGCCAGTATCGGTGCTGGATGGGGTTTTCCTGTCCATGAACCGTTTCTTGTTCATGCAGGCGCGCTCCTGATGATTGTTCGACCTATGATATTTATTTGCGCACCAGGCACATATGTGCGCCTTACGGTCGGGGTGCTGCCCGTGTGATGCTGTAAAGCCGCAGTCGTTGCCCCAGTTCCAGACATGGCACGGCTTCCCGTCTGTCTCTTTATTAAACTCCGTTTTTGCCTCACTGGTGTTGTTCGTCGCATACGTATTACTTTTTCCGCCACTGTGGGTAGGGCGTTGTGTCTGCTTCGTGGGTATGCGGGTTCCGAGTACACACACGTCCCTTTGGACATCCTTGATTGCGTACTGGTCGGCCCACCCGTGTGGTAGGCGGCCATCCTCTATCATGTCGAACACCTGCTCGGACCATTGCCTGCAGGTGTTCCAGTCCCAGATAGAGGCCATGGTCATGAGTTGGTGATGGTGCTCCAGGATGGGCGCTTTCCATAGCTGGGGGACTGCTGCATCCTTCCCCATCCTGAAGAGTGCCGCACAATACTCGGGCCATGTGGCTTCACCCAGGCCCACCTTCTCCCGCTTTGTACCACAAATTACATAGAGGTGCGGGAGGAATTTGGGCTTACCTCGTTTGCGGCCGAGTGCTGATCCAGCCGCAGCGAGCAGATCGTTGATGGCGTCCGTACGGTCAGCATTTCTCTCGTATTCCGGTGTCGCGTATTGGCCGTACCCCGCCACTATGTCACGGTCCTCCGTGTAGGCATCACTGAAGTGCATGGCATTGTTTGTGGCGGCATGTACTGGGGGGGGAGGCGGGATTTGGTTGTAAGCGGCATCAATTGCTGCCGCACGTGGTGTCAGGGGAAGCGTCGGTTGGTTGGAGGTAGCGGCCCCAGCTGGCGGCCCGGCCGTTAGTGCCTGGCCGGCCATGCCACGTGGCAGCACCTCTGGTGTTCGTCTGTCAGGTCCCGTGTTAGTGTCCAGTCTGGCATCCACTGTTGCTAATATGTCCGTGCGTAGATCCTGCATCTGGTTAGTCATGAGTGCCTGTATTGCCTCCAAGAGGCCGTCACCGAGGCCGCTGGGGCCTGCCGTGGGTTGTGGTGGTGGTTTTGACAGCTGTTGTGACAGTGGTGGAGCCGACAGCAATGGCCGTGCCGTGTTGTTCGTGTCGGGCATGTCATGCGTGTCAGTTGTGTTGCTCGTCGTTCCGTTCCCACCTTGGTTGTTCGTCCTCGGGCGTCCTCGCCCCTTTGGCACATTGTTTTTGTTGCCTTTCTTTGCTGCGTTCCGTGCTGATTTGCGAGGGGTCGGCATGTTATCCGTTGCTTGACGTTACGTTGCGTGGCGTGAGGTTAGCTGGTGGAGTTATCCGAACGGCAGCTGGAGGAGTTGTGTGGCCGTGGAGGCGGTTTGGATTCGAACTGGTCACGTGGTGTTTTTGGCGGTAGGGGAGGGTGCGCCTCCTCCTGTGGCCGGGTGGAGGAGGTTCCTCCTTAGCGCTAGGTGGCACCATCAGCGCTGTGGGTATGGGTGTTCTCTCCCCTGGGGGCATGTGGAGTCGGATGGTTCAGTAGGGGGAGGGGCCGTCTCCGCCCCGCGAATTAGCCATGTTACGTTAACATGCATAATTTAAACATCATAACTATATTCCTGTGGGATGATGCTCAGCGCAAGTAAAATGCGCAGAGGCGTTCAAAATGTATAGTCCGAGGACTAGGGTTAATCAACCCCTTTTTTCAAATATATTCCGTTTTATACGGAATATATCCTCCACCCAGATTGGATATACATAAGCGATACTCCATCTTTGGAGGTGGATATCCCCTATTGCAGTTAATGTTAAAGTTACTATTCGCGCTACGAATCAACAAAAGAAGATCTCTCCGGCCAGCAGCAACCATCCCAAGTACGCTCCCCCGACAAGTCCGCCCAGGAGTATTTTTGGGGGCTTGATCCAGGTAGGTCGGCGGTGTTCCAGGGCAGGGAAGTTTATGTATTAGTTTAATCAGGACACCGCCGACATGTCGGATGTTATGCGCGGAAGCGTCGGCCCGAGCCGGCTACAGCGTCACATTGTTAATATTAAGCGAGCTCACGCTTTTTCTCCTTAGTTGCCTTCGAAAGGAGATTGTATCTTATTTTAATTAATTACTACTGTATTTCGCTGTTGGCCATTGGGCCTATGATCATTAATGAGCATATGCATAATCTTCATCAATATTCTTCGTAAACTAAAAAGGAAATCGCCACTAATGCGCCCTTCCTTCAAATAGTAAATTTGTGATAGGCACATATTTGCGCTCTGGCGTGTTTTCCGTGTTTACGGTTGAATAACTATATGGTTGCGCAATTTGCGTTCTACCTAAATGCATATCTAAATGCACTTATTACATATACCACGACTTTTCATATGCAATTTGCGCTATCGCACAGCTCTAGGCCTTATTGTGCATAACTGCAGGCACTTATTACATATAATGTATGTTTAGAGAGCCTTATGCGCCTTAGCGTTTGCTTAAAAAAAAAAATTGTTTTACGTACTTAAAAAGACGTATTTTTGGACATATATATATATATACGTACTTAGGCACACGTATCTTTGGGTATCCTATTATTAATTTGATAGAAAAGGTGTATGCTCTCTATATCTAATTCGATATAGAGAGCATTAGGCGCGTTGACGCTTTCGAAGTTATTATATATACGTACATAAATGAACGTATTTTTGGTTATTAAAAAAAATATTTAAAAAAATGTATATACGTACCTAAGAGGACATATTTATATTTTTGGTTATTAAAATTGTATATACGTACCTAAAAGGACGTATTTGTGAACATTGAAAATAACAATAAATACGTACTTACAAAGATGTAATTTATATACGTACTTAGACGCACGTATTTTTGGGTATACTAATATTAATGTGTTTTGTACACTATTAGGAAATCAAATAACACAACGAGAAGTTTCTTTTTGCGCCCCGGCACGGACAGCGATATTTTCACTGAACGCGCCGGGGGACGGTCAGGTCTGTTATTATTGTTTAATGTGCTAACACCGAGAACCGTTGTAGCCCCGCCCACTTTTCTCTTCTTAGACGAACATCAATTCTTGTTGTTCGTATGGGGGGGCAGTGAAGTGGGCGTGCCTACTCGCCTAAGCCATTTGCGTGCGTGCAAATTGCGCGTGCGCAAATTGCTAACACTTGTGCACGCGAGGGTTCTCGGTGGTAAAGCGTTGCTTAGCGACTAGCTAAGCAACGATCAGGGGGTCGGGCGTTCGGGGCCAGACCCGGCGGACGTGTTTCTACACGCTCCGACGTTTTCCACCGATATTTAGGCTTTTTAGGGTCAAAATTCTAAACTAAATTATAGAAACAACACGGGAGGGAACGGGAGATCTTTGTTACTATTTATGTTGGTATCCTTGTTAGTCTTTGGTTAAGAATAAATCGTGAGCTCTTGTAAAGGTGAATCAGGACGTTCCTTGCATTCTTTCCTATCCTCCAGTCTTATTGTAGATTAACCGCTATGGAACCTTGATATTCGATTGCTTTCTCTGAACTGAGAGGCCTTAAGCCTAAGTCGGCCTTCTGCAAGTAATGCACCCCTCTGCGGGAATCTAATAACTGACGCATTTACAGAATTAACGTAGTGTTACTTTTAGGCTAGAACCACGACACATAAGGTAAATTAAACAGTAGAGACAGCGGCAGCAACTCGTGCTGGACTGCGCATATTTGGATTCATTTAGTAACATTCATAATATCTCTAACGACGAAGGGGGCAGCCAGTAGTTGAAATAACCTAATATAAATACACTTTAGGCCGATAAATGCGCACGATGGCAAATCTAGTATTTAGACGATACTCTGGCTGGCGCCTATCGTACGGGACAGACACCGACGACGGACTACGCGCACGCGGGCGGTAAGGCTACGACGGCGGCGGCTGGCCCAAGGAAATTCACATGGAAACAATTAATTACATTAACACGTTAGGCTCGCCTTAAGCGGGGGTGGAATACCCAGACGGTTAAATATATAAATAACTGCATATATATGTGAGAGGACAAAAGATAGTGGTTCAGACGTTTTCAATCTCTGGCAAGGAGTATAGGACCTTGCCCAACAAACAAACAAAATATCCTCTGGGTTCAACTGACACCTGTTGACACCCGATGGAAGGGAGGTGGGCACAGGTGGCGCCAACTGTCAAGTGCGGAGTCTTACAGAGAATAATAATGGTAATTAAATAATATAATAATATAATATATAATGGAAACAATTCCCTTCGTATTTTTATACTCGCATAATACGTTATACATCACACATATTACATTTGTTGTTATTATATACCTTACATTAATTTGATAGAATTTCGATTTTAAATTTCTAACTTTTGTGACATCTGAAGTGCAAATATTGTAAATAAATGTTGGCCAGGATGCCAACACTGGCACCATATGCTCCTATGCGGCAAGAAATGCTTCATAAATTCATCAGAATCTAAGTGAGATATGTAGAATTCAATCTAGATAATGGATGTCGTGCTTTTGTTTAATTTGAAGGAAACTTTCTTTAAAATTACTAAGTTCAGAAATATTTGCTGTAGAAACATTCCAAATTATGTTTGGCATGCTTGTCAAAACCCTTCAGCATTAAATGCTTCTAATAAATTGACTTAATATCCCCATTCCTTCCAACTCCAAATGCTTAATAAATGCATTAATATCCTAGTTGTATATGCGGGTTCAAATGTAGGTAAGTGCTTTATTTAAGCAAATTTGATGCCACGATCGGACTCTATACATATTCATTATTCGCTTCCAGAATTGTTCTGCAACGCGAGTTTAAGACAAGTGTGCATGCCTCTCGGAAATCGATACTATGCAACTCTAGGCATACATATCAATAATTGAAATAGGCTTTCAGGTCGACAGGCTCTGGGTAACTGGATACACCGAGATAAAATATGCACTCCTATCTAGAGCAGGAGCTGATGAATTGATTGATTTGTGGTTCCTTTATGTCGTGACAGCAGCATATGCCATATTCAAGGCGGGAACTGTTTATTTGTTATTCAAACCATCGGTTTTACATGTAAGAGCATACAATCAATTATGTGTGAATAGACACTTGTGAATTTGTCAAACTCGCAATCATATAATTTGTGGTCATGGTAAATACAAATCTAGATGACAGTATTATTCATTGATGGGATTTATTTATGGGATCACAAATCACAAAAGAGGAATGATTGATGTTGTATATTCAAGGGGTGAAAAGGAAATGAAGTCAAGGTACTCTGAGGATGACCGAGATTGCTTCATGAGATATTCAGAGGTCATTGTGGATGTAATTCGTAGGCATGAGACCAATGGGTGAAAGTATGGGTAAATGAAATGAACACACTCATTCTTACTTTGACAAGCAAAATATAATCTTCACATATATTTTTATATTTACCCACCACTTTTGATTTTCTAAATAAATTATATTCTGTTGTTTAATAGACTTTAAAAGTTAAACGTTCAGTTAAACGTTCTTGGAGAACTATCTTGCTTATTTAGATATTATTTACATCCTCTGACATTTCACCAACTGTAACCTAATATCCCACCAGCAGGACGCCCAATGGAAGGTAACCATGTCAAAAGTAGCCAGATAACACACCACACAGCTACGTACAAGCCTATGATATGTAAATAGGAGTAGGCTAGTCTAGTAATAAGAGTAGAACAAAATAAAATACATATATGCCAAGAAAATCCATAAAAAAACTAACATAGGCTACTAACCATACCAACCAACTATCTATCTGCTACTGAAATGCAGGCAATCAAATAACTTATCAGCAGCTACTGTGTGGTAAGATAACACCAACACTACAACTGGCCAGCATTGAAAACAAGCCTGTGTCCCCAGGCTTATATGCTATGGACAGTATAAATACAGCCTCAATAACAAAATAAAAAATATATATATATATATACTCAATTTGTGTTAGATCGTTTTTAGACTAAGTTTCATTCACCTCTACTCTTTTAGCCAGGATTCACCCACAATGATTTGGCTAATCATCATTCCTCCCCTACTGGGCATCGGTGGCAGAATCAGTAGAGCGCAACACTCCTGTGCGGAAGATCGATAGTTCAATTCCCGGTAGAGTCAAACCAATGACGTAAAAAATTGATACCTCTCGCTTCCTCTCCTGGCACTCGGCATTAATAGGATAGGGCAAGGACTGGTTAGTTCAGTGTCAGAATAATGTGATTGAGTGGGATATCAGGTCATGGTGCTGCATGGCGGCCAGTGTGGCATCACTGTAAAGTCACCATGTGTGCCCACTGTCACAAGTCGCTACTCGTCCTGAAATGACCTTCGATGTTGCCAGGACGTAACACTCCAACAAATAAACAAACAAACAATCCCCCTTCGCGTCACCATTGTGCATTCTCTCGACCAACTACAAATAAGCGTAATAAAGCCCAACAAAAGTCTGAAGAAGAAAAAGGATAAGGAATAGGAAAAAAAGGCAAACATAAAACCAAGTGCAAAGACAGCAATGCGCAAATTCTAGGCAGGCTCTTTGGCGCCATTTTCAGGTCTGCGTCTTGCCATAAACCAGTGACCAGTGGCCAGGCAATGTCGTAAAGAGCGCAGCAAAGGGGACCGGGTTATGGTTGCCGACGCATGCGCTAACATGACCCGGATGTAGATGGCGGCCACAGTGTGTTGTTGTTGTTGATACTGTACATCTGTATAGCTGTGTGCTTTGTGGTTGTTGATACTGCATAGCTGTGTCCTTTGTTGTTGTTGTTGATATTGTATAGCTGTGTGTGAGTTGTTGTTGTTGATACTGTATAGCTGTGTGTGTTTTGCTGTTGTTGATAATGTATAGCGGTGTGTGAGTTGTTGTTGTTGGTTGCATTTTGTTGGTGTTGTTGATATTGTATACATGTGTGTGTTGTGTTGATGTCGTTGATACTGTATAGTGGTGTGTGTTTTGTTGTTGTTTTTTGATATTGTATAGATGTGTGTGTTGTATTGTTGTTGATACTGTATAGAGGTATGTGTTTTGTTCTTGTTGATACCGCATAGCGGTGTGTACTTTGTTGTTGTTGTTGATACTGTATATATATGTGTGTGTTTTGTTCTTGTTGATACTGCATAGCTGGGTGTGTTTGGTTGGTATTGTCGATGCTGTGTGTTTTGTTGCTGTTGTTAATACTGTATATAGGTGTGTGGTGTTGTTGTTGATACTGTATAGATATGTGTGTGATGGTGTTGTTGTTACTATATAGATGTGTGTGTGATGGTGTTGTTGATACTGTATAGATATGTGTGTGATGGTGTTGTTAATACTATATAGCTGTGTGTGGTTTGTTGTTGATACTTTATAGATGTGCACGTTTTGTTGTTGTTGTTGATACTGTATATATGTGTGTGATTTGTTGTTGTTGTTGATACTGTATATATGTGTGTGTTTTGTTGTTGTTGATACTGCACAGTTGGGTGTGTTTTGTTGGTATTGTTGATGCTGGATACATGTGTGTGTTTTGTTGCTGTTGTTAATACTGTATAGATGTGTGTGTTGTTGTTGTTGATACTGTATAGATGTGTGTGTGATGGTGTTGTTGATTCTGTATAGCTGTGTGAGCTTTGTTCTTGTTGATAATGTATATCTATGCGTGTTGTTCTTGTTGATACTGTGTAGCTATGTGTGCTTTGTTGTTGTTTATATGGCGAGTGCATAGTACTGATAGAAGTTTCTTGTTTTTTACGACCTAACAACATCTAAAGGCATAACAGGACAGGGCGCACTCATGGCGACTTTATTGTGCTGCTCCACTTGAAGACCAGGCCACCAGCAATATGACCTGATATCCCACTCAGTCACATCATCCTGACACTGAGCTAACCAGTCCTTGCAGTATCCTAATAATGCAGAGCGCCAGGCTAGGAAGCGACAAGTATTTTGTTTGACTTGACCATGGTTCAAACCCACAAACCCATGGGTTTGGATCCTCCAATCTCCCAAAACAGGAGACATACGCTCAACTCATTTGCCCATCCCGTCTGGTCCTACCAATTGTGTGTGGGATATATCCTCAAATTAGGTAGCTAGATTTGTAATCTATTTCGAAGTTATTCCTGGTTTGTCAAGATTTATTACTTATAGAGAGATAGTACGGTTTTAATTTTGAAATATCATAAGAAACTTCCATGAAATTGGTTCTCGCTATTTGTCCTTCATTGTAAGTCATCATCATCATCATGCTGTCGGTCGCGATGCGACAAAGACTGCTTTCATTACTTGACTGCCGCTCTCCATTTAGCTCTCTGCTGTGAGAGTTGCGTCCATGAGTCGGTCTTAATGTCTCTCAGCTTCAGGTTTCTCTTGATGGTATCTTTGAACCGGAGACGGGGGCGCCCTCTCTTTCTGTAGCCAGAAGACAGTTGAGAATAGAGGATCTGCTTTGGTAGCCTGTCTGATGACATCCTCATGAGGTGTCCAGTCCACCGGAGATTCTTTTTGATCAGAAGATCTTCCATAGAGGGCAGCCCCATCCGTTCGAGTATTTCCTTATTCGTCACTTTGTCCTTCCAGGTTAGCCTCATGATTGAACACAGATGTCGCATCATGAAGGCATGCAGCTTTTTCACCTGCTGTCTGTACACTGTCCAGGCCTCGGCTCCGTATAGTAGGGTGGATAGCACGATTGCGCGGTAGATCTTACCTTTGACCCGAATGGACACATGGTGGTTGTTCCAGAGTCTCTGGCGTAGTCGGCCTAAAGATGCGCTAGCCTTGGCCATCCTCCTCTGTATCTCAGCATCACTGCGTCCATCACTTGATATAGTGCTTCCGAGATAGGTGAATTCCGGAACAGAGTTCAGCTTGTTTCCGTCAACCATGATCTCCTCCTCTCGGGTTCTTGTAGAGTTGGGTTGGTACAGCACCTCCATCTTCTTGATGTTAATTTTCAAGCCAAACTTCTTTGATGCATCGGAGAAAGCGTCCACTATTTTCTGGGTCTCTTCAGCAGAGTGGGCAACCAGTGCATTGTCACCTGCGAATAGTAGCTCTCTCACCAGTATCTGAGTAGTCTTGGTCTTTGCTCTGAAGTGTGCGACATTGAATAGGTCAGCGCTCTGTCTGGACTGTATATAGATGCCATCCCCCATGTCTCGGACGTTATTTCATTGTAAGTAACGTAAACAAATGCTGTGTAATACAAATACAGAAATTGCGGAGGGGGGGAGGAGGGGTGAATTTATTTACCCTCCCGATAATTGATGAGTCTGTTAACACTTGCTTTCACTGCTGGGCAGCAGTAGTTGAATACAGGCTTTTAAATGCTGTTCTAGTAATAGTTTCCATTTATTAGTAGTAATAATCTAGGTTTCATTGTTTCTTGTTTAGGTCTATGGGCTCTATGTAGATTGCAAACAGTTCAAAATCCCTGCTTTGCCATATGTGACATCTATAATTTATTATGGGAATATAAACGAGGACACAATCTATCTTCAGTTCCCGATATTATAGGTTGCCCACTATCTGCTATCTAAATTATAACTGGCCCTGTGTTTTTACAGTATTCGCCAAACTGGTGCGACATATGAGGCGTCCTAAGCATTATATACCAGCTGCATTTGGCCGTTATCATCAATACACCCGTTTGGACGGTCAATGTTTAACTCCCTAACCGATCACCCCCACATATCGACCAGTCCCCTATAGTGATCGCTTTATTTGGGTCCCCAACGATCACCTATACAATACCTTTGTAACAATAACAAAGCCCTAAACCGATCACCTCTCTAAATGGACCACTTAAAGTAGGTCCCATGGTCGGTCCATTTAGAGACGTTTTACTGTATACATGTAAATGCAAATGTATATATCCTACATATGTGTGTATATATAGAGGGTCTATATATCGAGATATATATATATATATATTTATACACCTAGTTCTCTAGAAGTGGGATCCAAACCGGGTCTGGGATCAGGAGGAAGGGGGCGGGGGCGCCACCTGGCGGATTCGAACCCAACCTGGGAACCTATCGAGAACACCAGGGGGAGGCACTGCGCATCACCTACACCAGCATATCAGGGATATACGCGAGTGTAGTGAAACGCAGGCAACCAAAAATGACAAAGGGTGGTTACCGTTATTTATTCACAAGACAATCGTTCTATATAATGAATCCAACCGTATATGGCTGGGCAAGGCGCCTCTAGAGCACATTGATGTGTATCCATAAATATATACATCGAAATACATCATACACATTGTTGTCACCCTCCCCACACTCGGGCATGTTTTATTTCATGCCCACCATATTGGGATTCAGGATCTCTGATGGGAGGGTGAGAACAGGGTGTATATATATGTGTATATATATGTATATATATATGTTCAGGATCTCTGCTGAGAGGGTGACATGAGGGTGTATGTATATATATATATATATATATATATATATATTCAGAATCTCTGCTGGAAGGGTGACAGCAGGGTGTATATAATAAACAAACTTCCGAGCGAGTAGTAGGAGCAGGACACTCCAGACATTTTTACACGTGATAACAGTCTAATCACTATCCATATATCTGTAGTAGAAGCATTTATACAAATATTATTAGGATATAACCGTTTGACTCGTTTGCTTGTCACAGTTAAGGTTCGAACCCGCACCCTTCATATCAGGGCATGGGCGCTTTGTGGCAGTTACAGCAGCCTGGTGCTTCGAGGTACAGGTTTGGCACGCTTTTTCCAGCATCCAACGGTAATCCCCTGCATTGGGCGCATTTGATTCCAACTCTAGCTTTACGTTTTGTTTTTGTGAATAAATAGGTACGTCTTTTGGGCCAGCCAGAGTGTCTACTCAATCCAGCTTCATATGTCTTCTCTTGTGCAATAACTAATAATATATATATCAGGTTGGAGAGCTTACATCGATCGGGCTATGGTGGTTACATACTTCATTCGAGCCCCGGTTCAATTTCCAAGGTCGAATTTTATATAGGATTAGTTAGCAGGTTCAAAAATATGGTTATGGCACACTGAGTTTTGGGAAGTTTACATGTTGGAATACATCACTATAAAGCCAACAATTATATTTAATTTCCTAGATATTCATAGGACATTTGGTTGGGACAGGACAGAACTGCCCATGTTATAACTGTGTTGGTATAGCCATTAATCCCAAACAATAGAGGAACCTCCAGCCAACAATAGGGGTATTTGCTGGTCTGTCGCCCACTCATGCCACTGGGGGAGGTCCTGTGGGGACTGTTGTGCATCATGTAGATATATTTTTTGCATACCGATATATATATGCATAATAAATAATTCACTGTGATTATGCATCTGATACATAATCACCACAAAGATGCTGGTAGAACATTAAGAAAAACCTACCTTAAATATTATTGTATTTGATTTATTTTATTGTTGTGACAGCATATATACACATATACATATACACACATATACATATATTAATAAACACTTTATCGATTTAAAACGATATGCATAGCCTCTCAGCTTTCCAGTTCCGAGCCTCCCTCCACCACATCCCACATATTTGAATAGAAGTAAAAAGTAATAAACAAAATTAAAATAAATCAAATAAAAATGCCAACCACTCAGCAAATATATGTTTATATATGGATACAATACAACCCCGTTAAACCATGTTCGGCTAAACCAAACGATCAGTTAATCCTAACTTTTTTGGGTGGGCCGCAAAATACTACCATTTATCATATATAAAAGTTGGTTAAACCAAAGTCGTTTAATCCAAATTATCAGTTAGTCGGGTCTGGTAAATTCGGGACGGGTAAAGTTGTGTCGGCTAAAGTCGGGTCTGGTAAAGTTTGGGTTCGGTAAAGTCGGGTCCGGTAAAGTCGGGTCCGGTAAAGTCGGATCCGGTAAAGTCGGGTCCGGTAAAGTCGGGTCCGGTAAAGTCGGGTCCGGTAAAGTCGGGTCTGGTAAAGTTGGGTCCGGTAAAGTCAGGTCCGGTAAAGTCGGGTCCGGTAAAGTCGGGTCTGGTAAAGTCGGGTCTGGTAAAGTTGGGTCCGGTAAAGTCAGGTCGGATAAAGTCAGGTCGAGCAAAAGAGAGTCGGGCAAAGGAGAGTCGGGTAAAGTAGAGTCGGGTAAAGTCAGGTCGGGTAAAGTCAGGTCGAGTAACGTCAAGTATTATTGCCATTTTTATCATTATATATTTGTTATTATTATCATTGTTATTATCATTATTATTATCATTGTTATTATCATTATTATTGTCATTATTATTACTGTATTATTTGAATTATTATTGGCATTATTTTTAGATTTACATATACATGTATGTATACATATAATATATATATATATATATATAAATACAAATATACATATACACATACATATGTGTATACATATAAATATACATATACATATGTGTATATACATATATAAATATTACATATGCACCTATGTGTATATATGTCTATATATACATGCATTCACATCTACATATATGTATACATATATACATATGGAGACCTATATATATGACTACATAATTATATATATATATATATGTGAATACATACTGTATTTAGAGATGACTGCATCACATATTGTAGAGTGGTCCTCCATTTGTCACTGGTAAGTTAACCCATGTGTAGTCTGTTTCACTCTCAGACTTATTGCAAGGGGCCTAAGCTCTGACACTTTAACACTCAGATGTTAACCAAAAACTGCCAAGGAAAGCTTTCACACCTCAGGTTGCCAATGGTTCTCTGGGCTGCACCTCCACTGACAGCTGAGCTCACTGAGTGTGAATGTGTCAGAGCTTATGCCCTTTGAATAGGTGTGAGAGTGGATTGGATTTGGATTTGGTTTATAAGGGTCTGTGCCACAGTGCACTGCACACATATATTTCTGAAGGCACACACTACACAACAGTCAACTTGCTACTTGCAAATGGATTACCATTGTGAAGGATCTGGCACAGTCATCCTTACATTTAGGAACACTGGTAAGTTACTCTTCATATGATATTGCAATATTATTTATATATTATATATAATACATACATATGTATGTGTATATATGTATTTGTATGTGTACATGTACATGTATAATCAAAAATAAATTAACTATAAATGGAATATTATTTAGGGTAATGGCAGTGTTTGGTTAAAATCTGAGTGTGAAAGTGTCAAGAGCTTAGGCCCCTTGCATTGTTGCAATAAGTCTGATAGTGACACAGACTACATATGGATTAACTTAGCAGTGACGAATGGAGGACCACTCTAAGATATGTGATGCAGTCATCTCTAAATACAATATGTATTTATATGCATATATATAGAGTCATGTATGTATGTCTGCATATGTATATATAGATGTATATGTATGTATATATATGTATATATATATGTATGTTAATATATATGTATGTGTATGCATATGTATGTATATGTATAACATTTATAATAGGCAATGGGGGTTTGGGTTTCGGGGGGGGGAGGAGATGGCAGCCTATCGGCGCCGGGAATCCTGGCTTCCCGGCACCAGGGTTCCTGGCCTCCCGGTGCCGAGACTCCCGGCACTAGGCCTCAATTCAGATAATATAAATATAAATAAAATGTGATAACCAACAATAAAATAAATGAAATATAAATGCAATAATATACAGGGTAAGTTTTTATTAATGTTGCTGTACCAGCAAGAAATGCCATATTCATGGGGATTATGCATCAGATAATTGTATGTGTATGTATGTATATGTATGGATATGTATGTATATGTATGTATATGGATGTGTATGTATATGTATGTATATGTATATCCATTCATCCAATTCTTTATTTCAGACTCATGACTATGGTAGTTACATAATTTGGTCCATAGTAGGTAGATATACAAATGGATGTGAATAGGATATAAGTAATAGCATGTATGTATGTATATATGTATATGTATGCATAAGTATATATATGTGTATGTACATGTATGTACATATATGTATATGTATGTGTATGTGTGTATAAGAATATGTATATATATGTATGTATATGTATATATATGTATGTATAGGTAGGTATATGTACATGTATAGCATTTATAATAGGCATACAGGGTTCGTGTTCGGGGTGGGAGGAGACGGCAGCCTATCGGCACAAGGAAGCCCGGCTTCCCAGCGCCAGGGTTCCCGGCCTCCCGGCGCCGAGACTCCCGGCACCAGGCCTCAATTCTAATAATATAAATATAAATAAAATGTGATAACCAACAATAAAATAAATGCAATAATATACAAGGTGAGTTTAATGTTAATGTTGCTGTACCAGCAAGAATTGCCATATTTATGGGGATTATGCATCAGATGCATAATTACAGTGTTATTTATTAGCAGAGCTTACTGGCCTCCCATCCCCAGGCCTTCCGGCATCGGCCTTCCCTTAAATAATATGAATAGAAATAAAAAGTGATAACCAACAATAAAATAAATCAAATACAATAATATTTAAGGTATGTTTTTCTTAATGTTGTACCAGCAAGACAAGTCATATTGTTGGTGATTATGCATCACAGTGAAGTATTTCTTATGCATATATATATATATTGGTATGCAACAAATATATCTAAATGATGTACAACAGTCCCCACAGGACCTCCCCCAGTGGCAAGTGGAAATATATGAGTGGGCCACAGACCAGCATATACCCCATTGTTGACTGGAGGTTCCTCTATTGTTTGGGATTAATGGCTATACCAACACAGTACTGTCATGGGCAGTTCTGTCCTGTAGACATGTGTTGTAACTCCTGAATTATTTCCTAATATTCACTGTAAATTTACTCAATCCGGTCCCAACTAAATGTCCTACGAATATTCAGGAAATTTGATATCATTTTTTGCTTTCTAGTGATGTATTCCAATATGAAAACTTCTCAAAACTCAGTGTTCCACAACCATATGTGTGAACCTGCACCTTAATCTTATATGAAAATCGACCTTGGAAATTGAACAGGTACTCGAATTAAGTACATTTACCACCGTAGCCCGAACGAGGTAAGCTCTCCAACCTGATATATATATATACATATAAGGAGTATAATATATTATGCATATATAAATGCCGGAGTTAAAGTTGTCTTATTTATTATTATCCTTTGAATAATAATTAATTATTGTCATATTGTCCAGTCAATGGCCGTTCTTTATTTAGCCCGGCGACCAGACGGGATGGCCGAATGAGTTAGAGCGTCCGTCTTCCGTGCTGGTAGATCGTGGGGTCGTGGGTTCGAGTCCCGGTCGAGTCAAACCAATGACTTTAAAATTGATACTTGTCGCTTCCTAGCCTAGCGCTCGGCATTATTAGGATATGGCAAGGACTGGTGTGCTCAGTGTCAGGATAATGTGACTGAGTGGGATACCAGGTCATGGTGCCGGCGGCCTGGTTTCCCAGTGGGGCAGCACTATAAAGTCGCCATGAGTGTGCACTGTCACAAGTCGGTACCCGTCCTGACATGACCTTAGATGTTGCTAGGACGTAAAACAACAACAAACAAAACAAAAATTATTTAGCCCGGGACTGCACTACAGTGGCGCCAAAATGGCGGGTTCGGCAGCCGGGCCGCCATATTGGTCATTGTTCGCCCAGTTTTCAAACTGCTTCGTTTCCTCCTTTTGATGTAGGCACATTTATATATATATATATATATATATATATATATTCAGGATCTCCGCTGGGAGAGTGACCTTAAAGGGTGTACGCCGCGACAGTCACGGTTCGCTGCAGTTCCGGGTGTAGACGTGCATCAGTCCATGGTAGGAAAACAAATTGCACAACACAGTAAAACTTCTCTAACCGAAGACATCTTCAGATAAACACTGGCCCTATCCCGATCGTGTTATTTGCTTCCTAAACGATCGCCCAACGATACCAACAAAAAATCCCTGAAAGGACCACCTCCATAAATGGACCATTTAAAGTTGGTCCTATGGTCGGTCGATTTAGAGAGGTTTTACTGTAGTTTGTTTGGTGTTGTATGGTGTCCTAGCAACACTTAGGGTCATACCAGGACATGTACCAACTTGTGACAGCGTGTACTCATGGCAATTTATTAGTGTTGCCCCACTGGGAGACCAGGCTGCTGGCACCAGTCATATTATCCTGATACTGAGCTAACCAGTCCTTGTCCTATCCTATTGATGCCTAGCGCCAAGCTAGGTAGCAACAAGAATTAAATTGATAAATCATTGGGTTGACCCGGCTGGGGTTTGAACTCCCGACCCTCTGCAAGGGAAGCCTGTACAATATCGATTCCTTGTCCTTATCCTATGCTATTAATGCCGAGAGCCAGGCTTGGTAGCGCTAACTATAAATTCTACAAGTCATTGGTTTAGCTCAACTGGGATATGACCGCTCAACTTTCCAGAAGAGAACCCTGCACTTGACTCATTTGACCACCGCATTCCGTAATTCAACAGTAAGATGCCACTTGCTATCCGGGCCGCACTTTGTCCAAACCTCTTCTTCTCCTCTCCGCTGTGCCCAGCTCATCCTTGATTATGTCTGAAAAGAGTTCCAGGAGGGGGAGCCGGCCAGCATTTCACTTTCTAGCTGTTACTCCGCCATTGTCTCGGGGTTGCGGGCTGGTCACCATAGAGCAAAGAGGCATACCCTGTTGACTCAACTCTCCTCATTTCTCTTTCCTATACTCTACCCTTTCTTTTTTTTCTCCAGGGTTTACTCCTCTCCCTGGTTTAGTGAGTTGTTTGCTTGGGTGGGCCATTTTACTTTTTCGCTGTCTTGCTTTCTCCTCACTGCTAAACCCGCCTTTACCCTTCACCAAAGTCCGGACCGAGTTCTATAGCTGCTAACCACTGTCAGGTTACAAACCCCCAAAAGTCACAGAGCGAGTAAGACGCATAACTTGTGGCTACCCTCATTGACACTGCCTGCCGCCTGGGTTCAGATGGCAAGAGTGTGCAAAAATAGACAATTTCTTTTATTTAAAGATGCCTCTAAACCATATTCATTTTCATCATTGGTTATTGGATGTCAAACAATTGGTCATTCTGACATATTTCTTTGGAGGAAACCTGCTCCCACCACATAGGTTACTCATTCCGATAAGCAGCAAGGGGTCTTTTATATGCACTTTCCCACAGACAGGACAGCACGTACCACAGCCTTGTTGACCACACGTTGAAACAGAAAATAGCCCAAACTGCAAATGGGTCCACTGAGCAGGAACGATCGGATGACCACCATCTTTACAGGTGGACACTCTACCACCAGAGCTGCATCCTGCTCCTCTAGTACTATTGCAAAGGCACAATTCGTCTAGATCTATCAAAACAAAAATGAAATGACGAAATTGGCAACTTGCTATAATATTTGTAAAAACACACATCAAATGACGTCATTAATGATTTTTAATGGGTTCGGTGGCCAAATTGGTAGAGCCCAGGTTTTGCGGAATGTCAAGAGTTTGAATCCCAGCCGACTCAAACCAATTACTTACAAAACTGGTACTTGTGACTATTTAGCCTGGTGCTTGGCATTGCTAGGATATGGGAAGGGCTGGTTAGTTCAGTATCAGGATAATGTGACTTAGTGGGAAATTGGGTTCTGTTGTCGGTGGGCTGATCTCCCCAGTTGGGCAGCAATATAAAGTCATATTTAGTGCGCAATGTCACAAGTCGGTACCAGTTTTGCTATAACCTCAATGTTGCAAAAAGCCCAACAAACAAACGATCATAAGATTGTCAAAACTAAATCAGTTATCTAGATTGTATTCCATATAGCTTACTTAGCTAACGATGCAGCTATTAAGCATTCTTGATGTATAGAAGGAACAGCTAAGTCAGGTTAATAAAAATAGGTTAGGCATGCTTGCAAACTTTAATTTGCTCTTCATTATCATCATAGTTAGCCATTTTAAAAGTGTGTTTTATTTAACGACCCCTCTAGAGCATATTCATTTTCATCGTTGGTCATTGGACATCAAACTTAGGGTCATTCTGACATATTTCTTTGGAGGAAACCTGCTGCCACAACATACCTGCTGCCACAACATAGGCTACTCTTTCCGATAAGCAGCAAGGGGATCTTTGATATGCAGTTTCCCACAGACAGGACAGCACATACCACAGCCTTTCATGAACCAGTTGTGGACCACTGGTTGGAATAGAAAATAGCCCAAACTGCAAATGGGTCCACTGAGCAGGATCGATCTTACGACCCACACCTTCACAGGTGGACACACTCCTGCCTGAGCTACGTCTCGCTCCTCCATTTAAAACTGACTAAATTAAGGTAGATTGTAGTGATCAACCTAATTAGTGCTAATATGTTTATCTCAAATAAAAGGAGATAATCTCAAAGCCATCGGTGTACGCAACTTTAAAGCTGCATAGTCCGATGAAAACATAACATTTCCAAAACAACTAAATTATCTCAATTTGATTCTACATATCTAACTTAGATCGGGTGCATTTATTAAACATACATTTTGTTACCACACAGAAGGGAATACTGAGGCAATTGAATATAACATATTACTGCGGAAGCCTATGGGGTCAGAGTTTTGGCCTGCTTGCCAACATTAATTTTGCATTTAAAATATCTCAAAAGTTAACCACTTGAAATAAAAATGACTTGGTCGTAATGCGAAGCATTACGTTTTATGCGAGGAAAGGGAGAGACCCTCCCCCGCCCCGGCTGTCGCGCTCCGCTGACACCTCACCCGACGCCGCCGCGCGCCGCTCCCTCCCCCGCCCCCCTGTCGCGCAGCATTCGCGCCTCACCCGACGCCCGCTGCTCACCGCCTCTCGCCCTCCCCCGGGCCGGCAGCTTTCACACCTCACCTGCTGTCGCCCGTCCCCCTCCCCTTATAAGGCCACCCGGCGGCCTCCCTCAAGCACTCGCCCTCCTGCCGCCTTCCAGCTCTCTCCCCTTTTCTCTCCACCCACACACCCAACTCTTTCTCTTATCTCTTCTCTTTCAGCGGTGGAGGGCTCCTCGGCACCCCCTCACTGATGACCCTCTGTATACTCTGTCGCTCCTTATGAGCCCCTTTTGTACTTTATTCTCACTGCTTGCTCCACATGAGCCTTTCTTCCCCTCTATGCTCTGTTGAGGCGTCAATAAAAATGCCTTATTTCCACCCCCGCCTTGCTTTCTTCCTTTTCGCGCATCAAAGCTAAAGTAAAGTACATTATAACGATCAACCTAATATATTTATCTCAGAAAATGTCAGAAACTCAAAATGATCGGACTTTGCAACTTTAACTACAACAATAAAATAACCTGGTCCACTATATTCCCTCTCAAACTGACTGCAGCAAGAAGGTTATGGAGTTGTGTATATATATATACATTTGGCGGCGGGGGAGGGGGTGGTGGCGGTGTGTGTGTGTCTGTGCGTATGAGTGTGTGTGTCCCCGAGTGGCTGTTTGGCGGTGTGACGAAAGCGGAGTTGATAATAGTGAGAAACCCCGGGAACAAGAGTAGAACAGGCGCGGGTCTGGCCGTACAGAACCTTCGAGATTGTAGTTAGACAAGGAGAGGATAGTCGAGAACTACGCCGGGTTTGGGGGATGAGGGCTTAACTAGAGAGCCCCCGATACTGCACTCTGCAGTGTCACTGACGGAGAGAGAGAGACATACAGACATATAGGGAGATAGTGGGAGAGAGAGAGGGGGAGTTTAACTAGAGAGCGCCCGATACTACAGTGACACTGACGGAGCAAGAGATAAATACAGGAGAGCGCCCGATACTGCAGTGGCACTGACGGAGAGAGAGAAATACAGACATATAGGGAGATAGAGGGAGAGAGAGAAGGGGAGCTTAACTGAAGAGCGCCCGGTACTGCAGTGGCACTGACGGAGAGACAGAAATACAGACATATAGGGAGATAGAGGGAGAGAGAGAGGGGGAGCTTAACTGGAGAGCGCCCGATACTGCAGTGACACTGACGGAGCAAGAGATAACTACATACATATAGGGAGATAGAGGGAGAGAGAGAGGGGGAGCTTAACTGGAGAGCGCCCGACACTACAGTGACACTGGCAGAGAGAGAGAAATAAGACATAGAGAGAGGGAGAGAGGAAGAGAGAGAGAGAGAGGGGGAAGGAGAGAAGGGGGAGGGAGGGGGAGCTTAACTGGAGAGCGTCAGATACTGCACTTACATTACAAGGCCGACAGAGAGAGATAGAGAGAGAGAGAGAGAGAGAGAGAGAAGGAGGGAGATACAGATAGAGAGATAGAGACAGGGAGAGGGATAGCACGGAAGAGAGAGACAGAGATATACAGATACACATAGAGATACACATAGAGAGACACAAATAGAGACACAAAGGGAGATACACATAGAGAGACACAAAGAGATGCAAAGAGAGATACACATAGAGATACATAGAGAGACAGAGAGACATATCGAGACAGAGAGACAGGGAGGCACAGAGAGACAGAGAGAGACAGAGATACACATATAGACAGAGAGAGACATAGCGAGACAGAGAGAGACAGAGGGAGACAGCGAGAGACAGAGAGAGGGACAAAGAGAGATACGAGGAGAGAGCCAGAGAGAGCCAGAGAGAGACATAGATAGAGAGAGATCACCAACCCGGGGCTTACTACTACTGTAAGAAGACTTTTTAGGGGGACACACCCCGCACGGCAGGACCTGAGGGTGCCGTTCCCATGGACACGGGAGGGGCGGGTGTCAAGCAGTGACACTGACACAGCCGCTGTTTGTTGTCAGTGACAGTGACAATGTCGGGCCAGGTGGAGTTAGAGGCGGTGGCGGAGGAGGGAGTCGCCGGGTGGTGCGGCCAGGGGAGGCCGGGGACGGGGCGAAGGCTGGACGGGCACCCGGTGCCGACCGTGTTACTGATGATGCTGCTGATCCTCCTCACTTCACCGGCCAGCACTCATGGCTCACCTTCAACCACACCACATTTCTTGGCACACAAGACCTCGATGCACTTCGCACACGGGGCCAGGCCCGCCCACAGCACGACCGGGGTGTTCATCCGCGGGCCGGCATTCGTCAGGACCCTGCCGTGGCACCCTCCGTCAGCCGCCTCGACCGCGGACCCGGGAGGGATGGCCCCGGGGCCCGTCTACCCGTGGCAGACCCCTAGGCCCACGCCGGAGCCAGCGCCCAAGCCAAGCGTGGTTAATGAAGTTGGGAACCTGACAGGGTAAGCTGGGTAGGTCGCCATGGTTACGGGGAGGTGGTAGTCAGCTCCAGCCGGTCTGCTTGTGGTTGTGGTTGTGGTTGTGGTTGTGGTTGTGGTTGTTGTTAGGATAAATATAGAAACAAAAGTCGGTGATCGGCCCCGACCCTAATTTGTAAAATCGCTCACCCTTGAATTTATATATTTTTTAATTGATAAAGAAAACTGTTAAAAATGCTTCGGGCTAGCAGCAATTCAACTTTGGTATCAATTTTTAAGTAAATGGTTTGACTCGGCGATACTTCGAACCCAGAAGTTCAAATCCCACGACATACCAGAATGGGAGGCGGGCGCTCAAATCATTCGGCCATCGCGTCTGGTTAGGTATTACATCTACATAAAAAATAAAAAATATATAAATAAAACCTACCCGCATGACCATGATTTTGATTTCAAAATAATGATTAGCAATTTGTGTATGTTATTTGGCATTATCGTTGTATTTAGACATCTGAGTGTACCAGTAATGGATTACACACTGCCATCCGCTCAAGGATTTAGATCTCACACTAACATCCATGTTGGGTTTTCTCGGGGTGTCAGCCCGTCCATACCTACAAATACTTTATATACGTACATATTATGTTCACAAATCTCGGGTGAGAATGACAATAGGAGCGTCCGCAATTAGGGTTGGGGGCTGATGGTGGCTGCAGCAATACAAGGACGTAGGAGAAGAAATGAATACATCGAGACTTGTGGTTGGTAGATAATGAATAGAAGAAATACTAATTCCCTTCTGCACCTTTATACTCGCACAATGCTTATGCATCACATACATATGATTGATATATAATGCTCTATGTATACAGTAAAACCTCTCTAACCGACCATCCTATATTGGTCACTTTATTTGGGTTCCAAGCGATCAATCAATCAATCAATAGTTCCGTCCTCTAGTCGAAGGTTGGATGCAATGGTTCTCCACTTGTCCCGATGGTGTGCTGTTCTGATAGACTGTGAATAATTCAAGCCTGTCCATTGTGAAATATTTGTAAACCATTATGTTCTTGGTCTCCCTCTCCCTCTGCTGCCATTCACCTTCCCTTCCAACAATGGAAGGGAAGGTGAATGGAAGGGAATATTGAACTCTGACAAATGATGTGGCCAAAATAAATAAGTTTCTTTGTCTGTATAGTGGCAAACAAGCTTTTCTTATTTTTAATTTTTCTGAGAACTTCTTTGTTGGTGATCTTCTTTCACGCGATCACCCATACAATAATGACATTGTAGCAATAACAATACTGCCTAAACCGACCATCTCCCTAAATGGACTATTTAAAGTCCGTCCCATGGTTGGTTGATTTAGAGAGGTTTTACTGTATATGTATATGTTTGACTGGATATATACTCAGCTCCACCCGCCAGTGATCCGGTGATGCGTAGTGATGGAACCTATGTATATACATGTATATGGACAGTGATAAACCTTGTATCGCGTGTAATACTAATAAGCTCTGAAGTGACCTGCCCTCCCCCCCCCCTCCCCCGTTATCTGGCATGCACCTATCCACCCCCTGCACTGGGCGGGACACTCACTCGGAAGTATATATAATTAGGTCTTGGAAGATTTATACTGCCTATCATGGATAAGTCTGAATAGACTTGTTTTCACTATAAGACAGTTTGTCGATAGAAAGGCTGACCCTAGACTTTTACCGACCCAAGGGATTTTTAACCTCCCACACCACATAGACATGGTATGAGAGCAACTGGCCTTTGATGGCGCTGTACATTATACACAGTGGTTGAAATCCAAATTGGCAGAGGTGGGGGCACAGGGAATCGAACCACCAACCTTCAGATTAGGAATCTGACCTAGAAAAAAGCCAGACACTCTAACCACTCCGCCACAGAGAACATGTCAGGTCGAGGGGGGCAGAGGGGGGGGGGCAGTCAGAAGGTCTAAGAGGGCAGGGGTTGGTGTTGTTTTACATCCCACCAACACCCTAGACCATACCAGGGCCGCGTTTAGGCTACGCGTCAGAGTCTACTCTAAGATGGCTCCGCGATGTCCTTTTTGCCAATTTGCGTTCAACGTGCACCTCAGAGGTAATTCCTAGACCTTTCACTTTTCAGGCAGGAGGCGAAAACACTTCCAAAATGGCCATGGGTTTCAGCCAATCAGAGCTGTTCTTTGAATTGCAAATGGCTGCACACTATGGAGGTCCCCCTTTTTGAGGCACCCGACAGCTAAATGTTGTCAAGACTAGTGTGACATCCAGATTTCTCCCCAGTGCCTCCTAGGTGCACACTTGAACGCAGCCAGGATGGGCACCAACTTGTGACAGTGTGCATTCAGCACTATGAGGCGCTACTTTGGACAATGATCTGGCCTTTACATCCTGATGTCTGCATTCTGATGCCGGGTGGATAGGGAGAATCTGGCAACAGCGGAACAGAAGGCAAATCAGTTGTGGCAAGGAGCTTTGAAGGTGGGGAGAGGAGTCCCAGAAAAGAGAGAATGGTGAGAGAACTAGGAGAGCGTATGCCTTTAAATTATCAGTTAGATATGTGTTACCGTGAATATAATATCATCCCTTTAATACCGAGTATAGTTATAGTAGTAACTCCTTGACAAGAGCGAGTATTATTTTGAACTATAGTTATAGTAGTAACTATAGATATGGTAGTCACTCCTTGACAAGAGCGAGTCTTAGTTTGAACTATAGCTATAGTAGTAACCATAGTTATAGTCATAACTATGGTTATAGTAGCAACTCCTTGACAAGAGCGAGTATTACTTTGAACTATAGTTATATTAGTAACTCCTTGACAAGAGTAAGTATTACTTTGAACTATAGTTATAGTAGTAACTCCTTGACAAGAGTGCATCTTAGTTTGAACTATAGTTATAGTAGTGACTATAGTTATAGTCATAACTATAGTTATTGTAGTAACTCCTTGACAAGAGCGATTATTACTTTGAACTATAGTTATAGTAGTAACTCCTTGACAAGAGCAAGTATTACATTTAACTATAGTTATAGTAGTAACTCCTTCACAAGTGTAAGTATTACTTTTAACTATAGTTATAGTAGTAACTCCTTGACAAGAAAGAGTATTACTTTGAACTATAGTTATAGTCATAACTATATATATGGTTATAGTCGTAATTATAGTTATAGTAGTAACTCCTTGACAAGAGCAAGTATGCCTTTGAACTATAGTTATATTAGTAACTCCTTGACAAGAAAGAGTATTACTTTGAAGTATAGTTATAGTCATAACTATATATATGGTAGTAACTCCTTGACAAGAGCGAGTCTTAGTTTGAACTATAGTTATAGTAGTAACTATAGTTATAGTAGTAACTATAGTTATAGTAGTAACTATAGTTATAGCAGTAACTCCTTGACAAGAGCGAGTATTGCCCGTCAAGAAATGCAAACTGCAGTAGTATCTCCAATTCCCATTCATCAGTGTCTGGCCAAAACCATGCTGTAAGGCATACTGAAGGGGGTATGAAGACAAGGCTAACAACAGAAGAGGTGGGGAGACAAGATCAGCAACTGAACAGGCTTGCAGCTGGGGAAGCCCTAGAGGCCAGTGGAGAACACCGAAAACTGGCAGAAAACTGGTTGCATTGTCATCTGTGGTGCTTCAATTAACCTAGCGGGTAAAGGATTGATGATGATGATGATGATGATGATGAATAACCTTACCTACCAGTTCTTCTTCATCGTGTCCTTCCATCAGTTATCTCAAGGGATTTTCGAACGGAGGTATGATTCATGGGACGTGCTCTCGGTGGTGGATGGTGGTAGCAGGATTTGCAATCAGATAGCTGATTGCCAGGGCCGCAATGTGGACGCTCCTGCTGTGGCCAGTGTGATAACAGTAAATCCCCAGTAAAATAATATTGCATCAATACTGGATTCTGTATTATTTGTTAACTTATGAATCTTCGCATTGATTATGTATAAAAAGATCCGAGGAGCGGAACATAGCTCAGGCGGTAGGGTGTCCACCTGTGAAGGTGTGGGTCATATGATCGATCCTCCTCAGTGGACTCATTTGCAGTTTGTGATAATTTCCATTCAAACCAGTGGTCCACAACTGGTTCATCAAAGGATGTGGTATGTGTTGTTCTGTCTGTGGGAAAGTGCATATAAAATACCCATTGCTGCTTATTGGAAAGAGTAGCCTATGTGGCGGCAGTGGGTTTTCTCCAAAGAAATATGTCAGAAAGGATCCATTCATTAATCCTGTGAATGTCCACGTTTTCCAATGCCAGAACACCAGTACATTGGATACATATGACGTAGCAGTACCTATCTGCTAAAATACCTCAGGGAGTTTGACGCCCCTGCCTTGCAAAGTTGTAAACCACTGCCTTGTGGTATAGGTTCTTGATAGAACCAAAGGCTAAGGGAGCAAACCCTAACAGAAAACCATGCTTCCAGCATTAAGGACGGTGAATAAGGGAAATCCCAACATCTCCCGGCCAGTTACTGCAGGGACAAATAGTTTGCGCCTGTCTTGACGTGTTCTTGCAGGTGTGAGACCTCTATTTGCTCCCCGAGAGAGTGCTGCTAGTAACTTGCAAAAGCCAGCAGCATTTTCAACACTTTGCAAGCAGCTTCTATGAAATGCACAACTGCACAAAATAGCGGTGGTTAAGAAAGAAAAGCAGTCTTTGTCATATTGCGACCGACAGCATGATGATGATGATGAGCATTACTAAAAACAACCTGTACACATATGTACATGTGACCGTCACATGATTTTCAATGAGGAGATACGCTGGGTGTATGTAGCTTTCGCGTTTGCGCCGATGGGAGGGTGGGGGATGTCCCCAGTAACAGTCTCACCTCGCCCAGAATAGAATAGTTAGATCTCCAGTCCTGTCCTACCTTTGGTTCAGGAAGTTCCTTTTTCACACAACACTCGACTCCTCCTCCTCCTCCTTCGCCCACTCACTATACACTACACACCACTCACCACACATGACAGACCACTCACCACACACCAATCACCACACTCCACTTAGCACTCCCAACACACCACGCACCACCCACCATGTGCCCCACACAACTCACCAATCACCACACACCACTCATCACACAATTCTCCAATCACCACACACCACTCATCACACACAACTCACCAATCACCACACACCACTCATCACACGCAACTCACTAATCACCACACACCACTCATCACACACAACTCACCAATCACCACACACCACTCATCACACACACCGTTGCCCTTCATTACCGCAGTGCGGCATGGCCAGTTTTGCAGTTTTAAATGGTACCCGGTTTAAAATGGCATTTCGCAATGCGCATGCGTCAAAGTCGAATGGCCAGCCTGAAATCTGGGTTGCTTCTGTCTGTGGAGGAGCTCTCGGGAATTCTAGGGCGAGAGAAGGGAGGATTCCTTCAGGAATCATTGTAGTGAATATGTTATGCTTGATTGTATATATATATTATCCGGTGCCGGGAGGGCGGGAGCCCCGGTGCCGGGATGGCAGTTCCATGAGGCCTGGTTCCATGAGGCTGGGAACCCCGGTGCTGTGAGGCCGGGAACCCATGCCGAGAGGGCGGGAGCTATAAAGTCCCAATACAAAAAAATCTATCTGATGCTATAAAAAGCCTATATTAGTTTTTAGGTACAAATCGATTACTGCTATGCAATAGGTGATGCAAATATATTTAATGCAGGAACACTCATCATCATGCTGTCGGTCGCAATGAGACAAAGACTGCTTTCATTACTTGACTGCCACTCTCCATATAGCTCTCTGCTGTGAGAGTGATATCCATGAGTAGGTCTTAATGTCTCTCAGCTTCGGGTTTCTCTTGATGGTATCCGTGAACCGGAGATGAGGGTGCCCTCTCTTTCTGTAACCAGAAGACAGTTGAGAATAGAGGATCTGCTTTGGTAGCCTGTCTGATGACATCCTCAAGAGGTGTCCAGTCCACCGGAGATTCTTTTTGATCGGAAGATCTTCCATAGAGGGCAGCCCCGTCCATTTGAGTATTTCCTTTTTTGCCAATTTATCCTTCTATGTTAGCCTCATGATTGAACGCAGATGTCGCATCTTGAAGGCATGCAGCTTTTTCACCTGTTGACTGTACACTGTCCAAGCCTCGGCTCCATATTCCGGAGCAGGAACACTATTAATCACATAATAATGACATTAATAATGACGATAACAATACAGATAATAAATATGATAAGGATGACAACTATAATTATCATATATATATATATACATAGTGTATCCTACTCCGTGACCCCTCTGTGGGGGTGGGGTCTCACCGTATGAGCGTCGCCCAGGCGTGAAAGCCTGAGTCGCGTGAGGCAGAGTTGACAGTGTAAGAGGGGAGGGGGACGGGGAGGGCGAGAGGGAAGGGAGGAGGTGGCGGGGAGAGGGAGGGGAAGGGGAGAGGGAGAGCGAGGGTTACGGGGAGGGGGAGAGGGAGAGGGACGCGGAGAGGGAGAGAGAGAAGGAGGGGGGCGGGAGGTGGAGAGGGGGGCGGGAGGTGGAGAGGGGGACGGGAGGTGGAGAGGGGGACGGGAGGTGGAGAGGGATTCAATTATCCGACGTGCAGGGAATATTCATTATCTAGGAGTCAACTAAGTTCTATTTAAACAGATCATCAAATCGATTTGAAGAGATCATCAACTCGATTTAATAATATGATTAATTATGTGTGTATATCATCAAATCAATTTGATGATCTGTCTAAATACATTTAAACATATGTCTAAGTGTACTATATTTAACCATATCATGAAATTGATTTAATGATTTGATGAAATACATTTCGATTTAGACATATTATTACAAATTTAATGATATGTCTAAATACTGAATAAAACAAGAAATGGTGTTCCATTCTACATGTGTATATACATAATAACGATAATAATAACAATAATAACGATAATACTGACACTGATAATTACAACACTATAATGGTAATAATGTCAATAATAACAACAACAATCTAATGACACCAAGGATAATAATCATGACGCTAATAATGACAGCAATGAAATATGAAATACATTCAAATAAGGTCCACAGTCAAATGTCCCTGGGGGCTGGGTGGTCCCGGCGCCGGGATGCCGGGAGGCCCGGAAGCGGGAGGCTGGGATCTGAATAGGTGGCCTCCTAACGTGCTAGATATTATGCACACTATTATTGCAATATAAAGTGAAGAACTTACCAAGTCTGCTATATTGATGGATGACTGAAAGCTGAGATATTGAGGAGTGTCCTCTTACCTTGTTACTATTTATGCTTAATATTATCATAATATAAAGTGAAGAAGAACTTATCAATGTTGCTAAATCTTTCACAGTAATCCTCCCAAATCCAATCCACCCTCATATCTATTCCAAGTGGCTGTGATGTCACCCCCCCCCCCCCCCCCCCCATATGCTCAGATCCTAGAGGATATAATGAGTCTCAAACCACATACTGGTGACTTGCTATCCGGACTCCACTTCGTCCAGACCTCTCTCTATCTCCTCTCTGCTGGCCTTGCTCTGCTGGCCTTGCTCTGAAAAGAGTTCCAGGAGGGGGAGCCCGCCAGCATTTCACTTTTTACTCTTACTCTGTCGGTGTCTTTAGCTCGCTGGTTGGTCACCATGGAGCAAATAGACACGATCCTTTGACTCAACTCTCATCATTTCTCTCTCCTAGACTCTACCCTTTCTATTTCTCACAGGCAAACTTCTCACCCTGACCAGGGCAGTTGTGTGCTTGGGTGGGGCCCTGTACCTTATCTTCATTCTCTTGTTCTTGTTGCTGGAACCGATGTACCCCCCTTTGCCTGTCCTTTTCTCCTAAACCCTCGCTGCTGTTGACTGGATACGACTGCTATGCTACCGCTGGACTGGAGAGATTCGGTGCCACCCCAATGCTTCGCCGTTTCAATATTGTAAAGATGTCCCCAGCTTCTACAACCATCCCTACTGAAGATGAATCTTCAACCAAAGATTGGGCTGAGTTATCGGAGCCTCTCTATAATGTTGCAGTTCTGCAACCAGTGACCGGTGTAAGGTTACAAACAACTGCACAAGCAAGCACGCAAGCATACTGGTCAGTCCCAGTATTGTTCCAGGACCGACCACATCATATGTATATCAGTATTATTGTTACTGTCATTATTAGTATTATCATTATTATTATTATTGTCATTATTATTGTCATTAAATTGTCATCATTATTATTGTCATTATTAGTAGTATCAGTAAAATGGTCACTATTATTATTATCATCGTTATTATGACTATACTATTTTCTTTATTATTGGCATTATCATTGACATTATCGGCTAAAGTCAGGCCGGGTAAAGTCAGGTAGGGTGAAGTCAAGTCAGGTAATTTTCAGGTCGGGTAAAGTGAAATCGGGTAAAGTCGCGTCCGCTGTCTTCGTAGCTTAAAGCTGCGAACACACTGGACGCGTGCGTCGCGTGTGCGTCAAGTACAAGCGGGCGTCATGCGGTTCTCACCCGCAAATAGTGAACACACTGGACGCGTCTGCCACGCGTCTAATCAACCAACAACCAACCAACAACCAACCAACACACAACTAATCGACAACCAACCAACAACCAACCGACCAACAACCAATCCACAACCAACCAACAACCAACCAACAACGAACAGATGGGAAGAGTAGGACGGTCCAAACATGTGCTCCAATGACTATCAAAAGCAACTACCTGTTAGGAAGCAGTCTCCATATGATATATGAAAAACTGGGATGGTCCAAACATGTAGGATGGTCCAAACATGTGTTCTAACCACACAAATTCGGTCAAAAGCCACGCATCATCACGCGTCAAGTGTAAAAATCGCTCCAAAAGCGATTTGTGAAGCACGCGCGATGCACGCATGAGAAACGCACGCGCCAGTGTGTTCGGGTTCTCTTCATTACATACATTTTGATTTTTGACGCACGCGCGATGCTTGACGCACGCGCCAGTTACGCGTCCAGTGTGTTCGCAGCTTAAAGCAATTCCTAAAATGTATTGCGAAGCGAATCAGCACTATATAGGGTTATTATAATATCACATAGAGTTTATTGGCACTTGATCTCCTAGTGATATCTAAGGTCATATTAGCCTCCCGGCGCCGTGCCTCCCGGCCTCCCGGCACCCGACCTCCCCTCAAATAATGTGAATAGAAAATAAAAGTGATAACCAACAATAAAATAAATCAAATGTATATGCAATAATATTCATGGTTAGTTTTTCGTGAGGTTCCTGTACCATCAAGATAAACCATAATTGTGGTGATTATGTTACAAATGCATGATCACAGTGAATCATATATTGTTCATATATATAGTGGTATACAAAAAATACATCTAAATGATGTACCAGTCCCCACAAGACCTCCCCCATTGGCAAGTGGAAGTATGTGAGTGGGCCACATAGCAGCATATACCCTCATGGTTGACTGGAGGTGCCCTATTGTTTGGGATATATGGCTATACCAACACAATACTATCATCGGCAGTTCTGGCCTGTAGACATTTGTTGTAACTAATGAATTATTTATTAATATTCACTACCAATTTACTCAATCCGGTCCCAACTAAATGTCCTAGAAATATTCAGAAATATATATTTGTTTACTTTCTAGTGATGTATTCCAATATGAAAACATCCCAAAACTCAATGTGTCAGAGCCAATTTTGTCAAACTGCACATTAATATTATATAAAATTCGACCTTGATAATTAACTCGGTGGTCAAACCACCATAGCTAAACCGAAGTAAGCTCTCCAACCTGATTCAGTGAGGTTATTTTCGTTCGTTGGAGCTTTATTTCCAGGTTACCGACTTGTGACAGTGCGCACTCATGTTGATTTTATAGTGTTGGCCCACTCGGAAACCAGGCGACCAGCACATTGAGCTGATATCCCACTCGGTCACATTATCCTGACACTCAGCCAACCCGTGCTTGCCCTGTCCTAATACTACGATAGTAGTCGGCACTGAGCTCTCAGGCAAGGATCCACATAGAGAGGTGGGTGTGGGTAGTGTGGTGCCATCAGGGAGCCTAGCGGGTTGACTGGTGAGCACACTGGCCGGAATGCAAAGATATGTACTAACGTAGATTCGAGTCCCACTCTAGGTGCAATATTCCCCATTTTCATCACCCCCATGACAATACCAAGCGCCTGCCTAGGAAGCGACATATATCTATGTTGTAAGTTATTGGTTTGACTCGACCAGGAATTGAACTCCCGACCTTCCATATGGGAGGCCTGAGCTCTACCCATTCGGCCACCGCGTCCAATAACCTCCCCACATCTAACACCACATATGCAAGTGGTTACATAATGGGGCCTAGATTTTCTTTTTTTTTAAATAATTTCTTTAAAATTATATAATTGTTTATTATACCTAATGTTGAGGCTACCTGTCCTGGGATGACTTAAATATGGGTTCGACTCCCAGTATTGAAAGCCTACCTTTCCTGAATCAACGGATAGTAGACAAATTTATGGTTTACCATGAATAACATATCATGGTACTATAGTGTGTATGGGTGGGTATGCCAGCAGAGAAGTTTGTGGTCTAGGAGTAATGCTGGAAAAGGTTGCATGTGAGGGTGATCCAAACATGACCCAGCTGAGCATGCGCTGTGACGGTTGGGAGACAGGAAGTATGGGTCAAAGGAGAAAGGGATGAGTCGACATCAGTAAGTCACGAAGCAGCGCTCAACTGCATTCTCACCAATGCTGCCCCGTCTCCTCTTGAAACAATTTTCAAAACCACGCTCAAGTATAGTCGCGATGGCAATTCCGCAACGTTGATCAATCGGTTGATTGAGTGATTGATTGATTGGTGGGGACTTAATTCCATATTCCTGGTGAAAGGTTACTGGTATTTATTCTGTTAGTTTTGTTAATCAGATTTAGATGCCTACATTAAAATACGCATGAAAGTTTGAGATTGTCAAATTTGCGTTAATTAACATAACACATTTTCTCCCATGCAATTTTGAGGCACATTTTTTTTTTTCACAAGTGTTTATTCATCTGAACAAGTGTAGTGTCAGCGCGGAGCACTGGCCTTCCAGCCGTTTTACATGCACTCTGGAATTGTACACAGGGGTTGGGAGAGTGTCCTGTTGTTCTGGCATAGCTTTTGGGCCTGTTCTTGTCTAAACAATTAATGTTAAACTAGTAGATGGGAATGGGTACTCAGGGTGGTGGAGAACTGGGAAAAGATAGAAAAATTGTGAAGTAAAGCCTTGACAGTGACTAGCGGATAACTGGACAATACAGGGGAGATTGTACATAAAGTTAACATACAATGCATGGGCATTCGGACGGGATATATATTAACGATCTAAACAACTGGCTAGAAATTGAAAACATCCAACTGTATGCAGATGACATGGTGGTATATTCCGCAGGCAAAGCAACCGAAGAAATAGAAACAAAACTGAATCTAACACTAAAAAAACTAATCGAGTGGTGCCAAGTAAATAGGATAACCACAAACAACAGCAAGTCGAAAACAGTACTATTGGGTACCAGGCTAAGGAGTAATGATAAAATAAAGTGTCTTCTGGGAAACACCAAACTGGAACAAGTAGACAACTACCAATATATGGGAGTGGATCTAGACAGACACCTAAATTATGACCTCTGCATAAGAAATACTATCAAAAAAGTAAACCATACAATATGGCTACTGGCTAAACTGAGATACTACATGACTGAAAACATGGCAATTAAAATATATAAAGGCATGATCCTCCCCTACTTTGACTATGGCGATGTGGTATACATGGGAGGGAATACAAAACTATTAAACAAATTAAAGGTGCTACAAAATATAGCCCTCAAAGTATGCCTTCAGGTGCACAAAATATATCCCACAATAGAATTACACACAAAAATGCAATGCAACAGTACTAACGAGTAGAAGGGAAAAGCACCTAAAAATACTAGCACACCATTACACCACAAAACCAGGCTGCACAGCAACCCCCCCCCCCATAGGGACACCAAGCAAATGGTGGCCCCAGTGCTACTGACAGCAATAAGTAACACACACATTTATGAGAGAAGTGTACTGGCCATGGCGGCACATGCCTGGAATAATCAACCCACACAACAATGGGCAATCAAAAGTCTGGACCACTATAAAAGGTTCTTAAAAAAATAGGGTAATACACAACCACCTACTGAAGGAATAATATCTCACCTGACCATAGGTGCAGTCACTGCTTGCTGTGTTCTGGCACAATAAAGCAAAAGACAGGCCAGAAAAGATAGTAGATATTACAAATACGGAAACTAGCCCTCCTAAGTACTAAGGAAATCGAAATGACTATCATGATAGGGTGAAGTCCGTCTGGGTATGTGTACTGGCACACACCAAAGCAGAACTGGGCAGGCCACTGTCATGCATCCGATTCACCCTGAAATACAAAATGGCTAACCTTACAACACAACCATCCCACCTAGTTGCAGTCCTGAAGGGTCCAGGGGTGTTCTGGCACACAGGTATACTATCTAAGGACTGGGCATGGGTGAAAGGATGCTGTAACAAACCACAATGGGACGGCATCCTCTCCCGCAGGCCTGTATGTCATCTGGGTAGATGTACATAGTAGGCTAAATTATCATATACAGGTTAGGAACAAACTTTGAAAATTCAAAAAAACTAATATAGAAACTACTAACACCCAAAACCGCAAAAGGTTGGCCTGAGAAAGATCAGCTAAATACTCCGGAGTGCAGGACCAGACCAAACCAGCATCACAGCTGTCCAGCATTGAAAACAAGCACCCTCCCAGGAGCTTACACATTATGGGAAGAATAAAAAAACTTATCACAAAAATCTTTTTTTTTCGGATTTTCGGTTTGGATGTATATATTGGCAAAGAACATTATTATTCTCGGGCGATGGAGTGGGGACTAGGATTATGTAACAGAGAAGCAATGGGTGCCCCACTCGCTTTGTGACATTAGTGCCTATGTGGAAATGTGATAACACATAGCGACCAAGATTGTGATGGATGTTCATACTTAAGAGACAGTTAATAATTATTGAAATGTTCCCTTTATGCACCAGAAAGAGTGCATTGGGGGAGAGAAGCCTTGATATAAGTTTGTTGTAACTGCTTGCAACTACCTGTTGCCACTGGACTGATGGACAAGCACAGCCAGCCATCCTGCATACATTATGGACACCACCTGCGGCTGGGGTTGAGTGACAGTTGCCCACCCAGGCTGTAGAGGGTGTCTGATTGGCTGTGCGAGGCCAGTCACCTGCATTCCTTGTACCTGACATACCGACCCCCGATGAAACACTCTTGGAGAAGCACTCCTAGAGAAAACTCCACTTTCTACACTCAAACAAGCAACATCTATTCCAAAGACACTGAGCTGTGTGCAACAACCATAGAACCCAGTTTCAATGGGCTGTAGGCACAGATTCTCAACTGTCTTCTGGTTACAGAAAGAGAGGGCACCATTGTCTCCGGTTCAAGGATAGCATCAAGAGAAACCTGAAGCTGAGAGACATTAAGACCGACTCATGGAATTCACTCTCACAGCAGAGAGCTAAATGAAGAGTGGCAGTTAAGTAATGAAAGCAGTCTTTGTCGCATAGTGACCGACAGCATGATGATGATGATGATGATGAGGCACAGATTCTAATATACACCAGGAATAATCATGAGGATCTGTGTGGGCAATAAGTCAGGAGTGCGGGTGATGGGTCAACAGTAGGTCATGAATATGTTACAAATAAACAGGAACACTGTGACAGGGTTATGGATGTAAATAATCCTGGTCATGGCACCCATGTTGTGAATATGTTACAAATAACCAGGAGCACTGTGACATTGTTAAGGATGTATATAATCCTGGCCATGGCTCCCATGTCGTGAATATATTACAAATAAACAGGAACACCACAACCTCCAGCGGGACTCCACCCGGCATCTCTCTCATTCTAGAATAATGCTATTGAATGTAACACCATCTAGGCTCCCTAATATCATAAACCTACCCAGCCGCATCTCTGCCTGTGGCATCTCACCTTTTCGCAGGATTGAGCTGAAGATACCGACATCTCAGGCAGTCGCTAAGAGCGCCAAGCGCGAGGGGACACCACATATAATTTCTAGACATTCTAGACCGTCCTTGTATACTTGTAAGGGCTCTGAAGTTCAGCCTGCCTGGGGTGTTCCTGAAGGGGGAGCCCACCCCAGGCAGGCTGAACTTCAGAGCCCATACAAGTATACAAGGACGGTCTAGAATTTCTAGAAATTCTATATGGTGTCCCCTCGCGCCGGCAACTTCATGGCCAACTCTGCTTAGAGTTCTATGATTGCAACTGAGTACAGGGTAATGGAAGTCCGACATACACTTTGTTTGTTTTGAGTCGGTAGGTGAGTCTCAGTCACAGTAAAACCTCTCTAATGCCAAGTACACACCTACCATATAGGATTCTCGCACTAAAACCCGCGACAACCTTATGACTGAAAACAGGCCGATCCATTTTTTGAATCGCGAATCGTAATCGCAAGCAAGCAGTTTTAGCCCTGAAACTGAGTTTTAAGTCGCGAATCGCAATCGGTAGATGTGCTAGGGTATCGCACACCTACCAACTTTTGGGCAGTTTTAGATCGTAAACGGTAGGTGGGTGCGGATAAACGGTAGGTGTGTACCTGGCATAAGTTGACCAACCCTGGGACCGACTTTAAATAGTCAATTTAGGGAGGTAGTCGCTTTAGGGAGTCTTTTTATTGTTACAATGGTATTGTATGAGCACTCGCTTGGGCCCCAAATAAATCGATCGATATAGGGGAGTGGACCATCCATGAAGGTGTTCGGGTAGAGAGGTTTTACTGTATATGTTTGTTCATGTTCCATCACAGAAACGCAGCACTATATTGCGGTTTCCTGTGGGTGCTGTCACAACTCGGTAGCCATTTATGAATGACCGTAGATGTTGCTAGGAGGTAAAACTCAAAACAGCCATGGCTTTGTTGCTAGGTTCCATTGTATTCGCGGGAGGTTGCTTGGTATGTGTTAAACCCCCTGAGAGATGCGCGTGTGCAACCATTGGTACGGGACGCTCCAGGCACGCATAGACTCATGATAGAGACACACAGAACACTCTACACCTCTATTTATGTCTTACTTTCTGGGAAATATGCAACAGGTGTGTTCTAGAAACCAGGTGCATATATGTTAAAGGGAAAAGTCTACCGATATGTTCATATAACATAAGTTTGGAAAAGTGAGCAGAGTGACAGTTGGATCACACTGAAGAGGAGACAGGGAGGTTTGTTTGTTGTTGTTTTACGTCCTAGCAACATCTAAGGTCATACCAGGACGGGGGAGGCAAGGAGGAGAGCCAAGGAGGTTCAGTTAGTTAAAGAGAAACATGAAGAGGATGCTCTTATCCACATAATAAATTCAAAAGTATATGAGCCTATCTCAAAAGGTGATAACTCTTCTCTTTTTGTCCATTGTAATGATTGACACAAAACAGCACAGAAACAGTTACACTGAAAACACAAGGACATTTGCTCAAATCAATACGTATTCTATTGGGATTATGAAATGCCATGTACAAAACAAATCAGTTTATCCCGAGCAAATGCATAAGCAGATAGTATGTTGATCGTTACAATGGACAAGGTTTTGTCCCATATTGCTTAGCACCTTTTGAGACAGTATCATATATATAGTATGAATTCCTCCGAGCGAGTAGAGGCTAGGCCCCGCGCAGGAGGCGGCGCGGTGCATGATGGGTCCCCCCACCCGGATAGGGAGGGGGGGTGCAGGACACTACAGGCATTATTACACGCGATAAAGGGTTTATCAATATCCATATATATACTTAATATATATATGTGCTGTATAGCTAATTATATGAGTATAATTATCCGTAGCTGTGGTGTGGTGACATCAGCGTGGCTAGGTGGTATAATGGCTAGCACACTGGCCTGCAATGCAAAGAGATGTGGGTTCGAGTTCCGTCTAGGCGCAATATTTCCCATTTTCATCACCACCCATGACAATACTATTGACAAGTGCTGTGTAATTCTGCTAATCGCCATTCTGTGTTTCCTTCGATGCCTGGTGCATCTTGAGAGAACCACCAACAAATATCCTAACTCTGCGGGGTAGATAAATATGATGATCTTAATTTGAATGAATAGAGCAAGTTAATATGTCATTTAGTTCATTCACCTTTGGCGATATAAAGATCACCAGTGAATGATATCAGCATGAATCGTGCCATGATAGATGCCTTTCTTCCAGGACATGACCCGTCCTGATATGACCTTAGATGTTGCTAGGAGGAAAACAACAACAACAAGCAACAAACATCCAGGACATGCCAAGTGTGAGTGGCTGTACAGTTTCAAGATGCACACACATTACAAAGGTTCCATCTCATTAATTGTTAATCAACAGTTCTGCATATTTATCATATTTCATAGTTTTGCTTTCATCTTCATTTCTTTCAAGTGAGTTTTTAATCTAGTGTTTCATTAAATACATGTGACCCCATGTAGGTTGAAGTAGGTAAGGCTAGGATAATTCAGTGCAGTTGCAATTGGTCACATGATGGGGGGAAATATTACCGTATTTTGCTGGGTGACGAATTACAGCTAGGCAAATGCCAATGTATCACTGGCTAGCATTGGCAGGCTGCTGATGCATTATTTCAGTAATGGGGCTGTCACACTACGATGCTTATTCCGGCGGCCGGTCAGCATTGAAAATAAAATTAAAGCGTCAAGAAACGTTAAACTTTTAGGGGAAATATGGGGAAATTGGACGTTGGCGCTGCATGTGAGTAGCGTGTTGTTAGCGCGCGGCCAACGGGTGTTGACGGTTCAGCAATACAAAAACAATTTGGAATTGTCAGGTTGTCGCAACGATGGGGGGGCGCGCGTGGCATGTGGAGAGCGTTACGTCAACATTGCGCCTTTATATACTCAAGCTGTGTGAGCTGACGACGCGTTCGCTAACCGTTCCATAATTGTTCACAAAATGCTAGCAGAACGTTATCAGAACGCTATCATAATGCTATCAGTACTCCCCCCCCCAACGTTAATGGAATGCGGTACACACCGACACAATGTCCAAAGTATCGATAAATGCTCCCTGAACACTGACAGGGTGCCCACGTCCAGCGAACGTTACGGACGCGCTGACCGAACGCACCCAATCGTTTAAAACAATATCAACACAATATCAACGTCAATCGACGTTACGCAAAGTCCTGCCAGCATTCTTCTAACGTGCTTTGGGCGTGTTTTGAATACACCTAACGTCCTCGTATCGTTCTTACCCATAAATTTGCGCGTGCTGTCGGTCATAGTTTTTTTTTGACATGCTAAAAACATCTAGCGACCTGCTACGCTCGCCGACGTCCTGCGGTGACTGTCAACGTCGAGGATAGTGTACCGACGTGTACCGACGTGTACCAACGTTCACATAACATCTCCCTAGCGTTTCCCGACGTTTCCTGACTTTTCGGCAAAAAATGACACACGTCGACGCGTGTTGGAGAGAAATGTTGTAGTGTGACAGCCCCATAACATTAAGTATGGCGCCAACTTGTGTCTTATGTGCAGTTCGGACAGTCTCAGCTCGGCGGTTCCACTTCTGGGGTTAAGCTAGGGTCGGACAGGACGCATATGTCCCGCGCTCCCCTCTCTCCTCCCCCCTCTACCCCTCTCCTTCTCTCTCCCCTCTCCCCTCTCCCCCTTTCTCCCTCTCTCCTCCTCTCCCCACTCCCCTCTCCCCATCACCCCTCACCATCCACTCTGTCTCTCGCTGTCCCCCTTTCCTCATCTCCTCCTCTCCCCCTCTCCCCCTCCCTCGCCCCTCCCTCTCCCAATCCCTGCCCTCTCCCCCTCTCCTTCTCTCTCTCTCCCTCTCCACCTGTCGTTATCTCTCCCCCTCGCCCCCTGTCCTTCGCTCTCCCTCTCTCCCCCTCTCCTTATCTCTCTCCCTCTACACGTCTTCTTCTCTCCCCTCTCCCTCTCTCCCTCTCTCCCCTCTCCCTCTCTCTCTCTCCCCCTGTCCTTCTCTCTTCCCTCTCCCCCTCTCCTTCTATCCCCCCTCTCCCCCTTCACTTTCTCTCTCTCCCTCTCCCCATCTCTTCTACCCCCCTCTCCCTGTCCCTCCCCCTCCCTCCTCTCTCCCTCTCCCCCTGCCTTCTCTCTTCCCTCTTCCCCCTCTCCTTCTCTCTCTCCCTCTCCCCTCTCCTCCTTCTATCCCCCCTCTCCCCCTCCTTCTCTCTCTCCCTCTCCGCGTCTTCTTCTCTCCCTCTCTCTCTCCCCCTCTCCGTCTCTCTCTCCCTCTCCCCTCTCCTTCTATCCCCCCTCTCCCCGTCTCCTTCTCTCTCCCTCTCCGCGTCTTCTTCTCTCCCCCTCTCCCTCTCTCCCCCTCTCCCGCTCTCCCTCTCTCCCTCTCCCTCTACATGTCACTAACTAGCCTGGGGCTTGGCATTAATAGGAGAGAAGAAGGACTGGTTAACTGAGAATGAGGATAATGGAGCTGTGTGTGGGATATCTGGGGCCAGATGCAGGAGTCAGTGTTAGCGGGGTTTGGTGTTAGAGCCTGCTACCATTTATCTATCACCGACGTCGGGAAGTGTGTCAAGTCCTATGCAGGAGTGCGTAACACGTACATTGTAGCTGAACCTGAATTTATTTATAGATTTGGGAAATCCCTCTGCGTCTGTACCCATATATTAGGCTTAAATATATTAAATGCTGTCATATTTAACAGAATTACATACGCAATAAGTGAAATTTGATCAATTTAACCCTAAGTTCGAAGCAATATTAACGCTGCCGCCGTAACGGCGGCGATATTAATAGTTATATTTTCGAATCGACGAATGTAATGTAAACAAATCGCTGCAGCCGCCGCATCGACGTCGCTTTCCATACTGGCAGCGGCGGCCATTTGTTTACTTTACGTTCGTCGATTCGAAAATATAAGTATTAATATCATCGCCGTTACAGCGGCAGCTTTAATATTGCTTCGAATTTAGGGTTAATTTCATGAAATTTCACTTATTGCGTATTTAATTCTGTTGAATATGATAGTATTTAATAGATTTGGCTATAACCTTACGCTAACACCGCCCGTAAACATCATATGAAACGGGGTTAGTGTTGCAGACCTTAAACGTGCGGTGTTAGGCCTATCACTGACTCATGCATACCGACTTTTCGGCGCTAAACCAGAAATCCGCTCAAAACGCGTTTTGGCTCGCTAACACTGACTCCTGCATATGGCCCCAGGTCATGGTGTCTGCTGCCTGATTTCCGAGTGGGACAACACAATATTTAAAGTTGCCATGAATGTGCACTGTCACAAGTCGGTGCTCATCTTGATATGACCTCAGATGTCGCTACAACGTAAAACAACAAACAAGCAACCATCAGACAATCCAGCTATAATTAGTGGGCGTTCCAGCAGTTGACCTAGTTTCGTGCACGCTGACATATTTTTAATGAGGTCACACCCAGAAAACCCTGAATAAATCATTGATGCGAACAGAAACTAGTTTCTGCAAACCCAGATCTAAAGGATCTCGGATTGTCTGAAGAGCTGTGACGTCATCACACGTCATGTGGCTACAGTTGCCCACACTAACGGCGAGAGTTTAGCGGGTTAACTGGACCGTGACGGCCACATAGGTGACGCCTTAGTCATCGCTGGTGTCTTAGTAGTGCATCGCTTGGTTGGTTGGTTGTTGGAGTTTTACATCCTGGCAACGTTTAAGGTTATATCAGGCTGTGTACCGACTTGTGAGAGTGGACACTCATGGTGACTTTAGTCAATAAAACAGACTTTGTATTGGTGACTTTATAGTGCTGTCCCACTGGGAAAACAGGCCACCGGCATATTCGATCTAGTCAGATTATCCTTACACTGAGCTAACCAGTCCTATTAATACCGAGTGCCAGGCTAGGAAGCAATAAGTATACATTTGTAAGTCATCGGTTTGACTCGACCGGGAAGCGAACTCCCGATTACCGATTAGGCCTCCGCGCCCGGTTCATGCTTGACATTGGTGAAGAAGTCAGGGGCCATATGCAGGAGTCAGTGTTAGCGGTGTTTGGTGTTAGAGCCTGTTACCATTTAGCTATCACCGAAGTCGGGACCTGTGTCAAGTCGTATGCAGGAGCAGGTAACACTTTCATTATAGCTAAACGTGAATTTATTTATAGATTTGGGAAATCCCTCTGCATTTGTAGCCATGTATTAGGCTCAAATCTATTGAATGCGATCATATTTAACAGAATTACATACGCAATAAGTGAAATTTGATCAATTTAACCCTAAAGTCGAAGCGGTATTAAGGCTACCGCTGCATTGGCGGCGATATTAATAGTTATATTTTCGAATCGACGAACGTACAGTAAACAAACCGCCGCCGCCTACTGTCAGAGTTTTAGAGGGTAACGTCACTGAAACTTGCATAGTCCGATCGTTCTGAGCGTCTGTCATTTTTCTGAGATAAATATATGAAATAGATTGTTAAAAATACCTTATTTTACTTTGAAATAACGTATGTTAAAACCGCTAACCTTTGAGATATTTGAATTGCCAACATGCAAAATGAATTTTGGCAGGCACACTAAAACTCTGACACCATTGGTTTATGCTGTGACAGATTCTATTAAATTGCTTCAGTGTTCCCTTCTATGTGATGACAAATGCTAAATAAGTGCACCAGTATCTACGTTGGATATGTAGCCTAGAATCAAATTCATGTGAGTGTTTTGGTTTAGGTAATTTGACTATTGATAGGGCAAGGACTGGTGTGCTCAGTGTTAGGATAATGTGAATGAGTGGGATACCAGGTCATGGTGCCGGCGGCCTGGTTTCCCAGTGGGTCAGCACTATAATGTCGCCATGAGTGAGCACTTTCACAAGTCGGTACCCGTCCTGATATGACCCTAGATGTTGCTAGGACGTAAAACAACAACAAAAACACACACCCAGGTACCAGCAAAGGCACCCGCCTCGCACATCTCCACGGGGTCATGCACCGGATGATAGTGGTGAAGGGTAAGATTTGACCCGCTAACTACACTTAGAATACACTTAGCACATACCTCAGCTCTCTTACATCCTGGCAACATCTAAGGTCATGTCAGGACGGGTTCTACCTTGCGACAGTGCACACTCATGGGGAGTTAATAGTGCTGCACCATTGGGATGTCAGATCGCCAGCACCATGACCTGATATCCCACTCAGTCGTACTATCCTGAGACTGAGTCAAGCAGTACTTGGCCTATCGTAACAATGCTGAGAGCCTGGCTAGGAAGCGACAGGTATCAAAAGGGTTCTACGAGGCACAGTCTATCTCACAAGCAGTGGCTGCACCAGTTGAAATCAGCTATTTCCGGTTCCAACCAGTGGCCAATAAGTGGTTCATCAAAGGCAGTGGTATGCGCTGTCTTGTCTGTGGGAAAGTGCATATAAAAGACCTCTTGCTGCTTATCGGAAAGAATAGCATATGTGTCAGCAGCAGATTTCCTCCAAAGAAATATATCAGAATAACCATATGTTTGACATCCAATAGCAGATGATAAAAATCAATGTGCTCTAGAGGCGGTGCTAAATAAAACAAACCAAAAAAAGGCCACCACACTGGGATAGTGCATGCGTGTTGGAGTGAATGCGGAGTCCCCTGGTCCCCATGCCCTCGAGTGCAGAGTCTTAACCAGTGTTACCAACCTGGAGGTACCAATAATCATTGAGGCTTCGCAGTGCGGGTGTGGAACCTGAATGGCGGAAGCCACAAGTTTGCTGGCGGGAGCTAGGGGGACGCGTCCATCCCCCTCCCCACAATAACTTTCTTTGTTAACGGCTTTAAAATGGGTTATTTGAGGGCATTTCCAAGGAGTTATACGCTGATATTTTAGCATTTGTATAACATGATGTTTACTTTTATTTAATCAAACATGCACTGTAGTAACAGTACAGGATGTAAATTAGATGAAAGCAAAAATAGTGAACACAACATTTATTTCATCCTAATACATGCCTCAGCCTGAAATTCGTGTGATTTTGGGGTCGATCCGTGACTCGTGAGGTGAGTGCTCAGTAGTTTCAATTTCCATGGCTCTCACATGAATATCGTGAGAATTGGCGACATTGCTTAACCTCAATGAGTGAGGGCTTGCTTGCCAGCGGCAATGTATAGAACTCATAGAGGGGTAGCATACCGGGAAACGCTGAGACAGACATCCCACTTAGGATAAATTTACATCAAAACAGGACCGTGACACTGACCTACTTCTCGTAGCCTCTGGGTGGTTGTTGGTTGGTTGTTGGTATGATGTCCTGCCAACATCTAAGGTCATATCAGGATGGGTACCTGCAGATTTATGACAGTGCACACTCATGACAACTTTATTTTCTTGAAGATTTATACTGCCTATCATGGATAAGTCTGAATAGACTTGTTTTCACAATTAGACAGTTTGTCGATAGAAAGCCCGAGCCTACACTTTTACCGACCCAAGGGATTTTTAACCTCCCACACCACATAGACATGGTATGAGAGCAACTGGCCTTTGATGTCGCTGTAAGTTATCCACAGGTTTATAGTGCTACCCCACTGATAAACCAGGCCGCCAGCAGCATTTGTCTGATAATATCCCATTCAGTCACATTATCATGACATTAAGTCCTTGTCATGACTAGGACGCGTCAAAACAGGATAGTAGCGGTCACCTAATTCCTGGATCCCCTAAGCGGACTGAGAGACGTCACCAGGCTCAATTCTTCAAGTGGATGGGGTGCCACTACCGCGACTTTGCCCTTGTGTGAGACCGACACAAAAACACTTGTCTTCAAAGGACAACGCTGTATGTAGACCAACGTTGTCCCCATATCTGGTCATTCTCTGAAAATTGTATCCCACATTTGTGACATGAAAGCCAAAGGTGAAACCATGTTAAATGGTAGTCGAGAACATTCTAAATAATAGCAGAATCCGTGTTGATATGGGTGGGTACAAGTTGTGCATGTGTCAGTGTTGAAAACCCCAAAGTCACTTTTGATCTCATACAAATTGAGAAAAGCATTTGAATTAACTGTGTAAGATCCAACCATAACATCATTTTACCACACGCAATTAATTCAAACAATATTTTATTGATTTAAGTTAAGCAAAGAAGATTGTCTTAGATGAACAACACATTAAATTAAATGTTTGTGTATATGCATGGTATCGATATCTAAATCTTCACATATTCACTTTAGCAGAAAATCATATAAGCATATTTTGGATACATGTTGTGGGATAAATTAACCACATGTTAGTATCGCTAACATACTTGATAGACGCATGCAACATTAACTATTTATATAAATATATGTGTGGTATAATGCATTTATACAAATATTATTGAGGATGGAACCCTGCCTGTATTGGATGTCGTGGAGGGGGATTCGAACCCCGTCACCCTTCTTGGTCGCCTGGGGACGACCCAAAGAGGGACTGAGGCAAGTCTAGTCTGCCATGTGTCAGGCGCATGCGCCTAGCCTCCAGCGTCTGGCAGGGCCGAGGCAAGTCTAGCCAGGAAATGTGTCAGGCGCATGCGCATAGCCTCCATTACCCAACAGCTCTCCTGTATATCGGCCCATTTGAATCCGAGCCTTAGCTTTAAGGTTGATTTTTATTTATAAGTGATTACTGATTGTGGTAATGTTGATTTGATGATGATTTGATGATGTTGATGAATTTATGTTGTGATGATAAATAAACGGTAGGTCTTTTTTGGCCAGCCAGGGGTTCTACTTAATCCAGTTTTGCATACTGTTATGTGTAATGACTAATAATATTTGAATACACACATACACACATGTGTATGTAACGTATAGCGCATTGTGTGAGTCACCTTCAGCCAAATTCACCTCTACCATATGTTGACCAGTGTCAGTAGCACCTGACATTTTTCTCATAGGATATTTTTGTTGTCTCTCTCTCTCTCTCTCTCTCCCTCTCTCTCTCTGTCTCTCTCTCTCTCGATATATATATATATATGTATATAACTGAATGTCGTGGGTCTGGGCGATTCTATTTCAACGAGTGCGGAGGTTATATGTCGAAATAGATTTGCGGGGGCGATTCTATTCGGTGGCACCGACAACCGCCAGTGTGAACATTGCCTGCTGGCCGCTAGGTGTCCTACAGTCGGTCACATGACCTCCTAGCGGCGTGTTATGTAAGGTGGGTACACACTGGCACAACACACGTGTGTACTGCGCACACATGTGTGTTACTTGGTGAATGCAACAACTATTGGTGGAACTCGCTAACACTAAGGTGTAGTCGTCTGACGGTGTTTGTTTGTTCTTAATATACCTACATGTGTATATATATATATATGTCTATATAGTTTGTTTGTTTGAGTTTTTAAGTCCTGGCAACATCTAAGATCATATAAGGATGGGTACCGACTCGTGGCAATGAGCACTCATGGCAATTTTATAGTGCTGCCCCACTGGGAAATCAGGCCACCAACACCATGACCTGATGTCCCACTCAGTCACATTAGCCTGACACTGAGCTAAACAGTGCTTGCACTATCCTAGTTGTGCCGAGCACCTGTATAGGAAGTGACAAGTATCAATTTTACAGTCATTTAAAACTAATCACCAATGCCTGGGAGGAGGGTTCTGTACCCACGCATGGAAGGATGCCAGCAGTATAACCATCTACCAGAAAGGTGATCTATCAGACTGTGGGAACTATAGAAGAATCTATCTTCTTTCCATAGCAGGCAAGATCTTCGCCAGGATCCTCCTCAACAGACTATCTATTCACATAACACCTCATGTAGTTCTGGAGTCACAGTGTGGCTTCAGAGGTAACCGGAGCACTGTGGAAATTACATTTTGTCTATGACTGCTACAAGAAAAGTGCACTGAGCAGGACCGACCACTGTACATGGTATTTGTCAAAATGAGATCTTGCCTGCTAGGGAAAGAAGAGAGATTCCTCTATAGTTTCCACAGTCTGTTTGATCACCTTTCTTGTAGATGGTTACAATGCTGGCATCCTTCCATGCTTGGGGTACAGAACCCTCCTCCCAGGCATTGGTGATTAGTTGGTGCAGTCTGTTGAACAGATTGCCTCCTCCGTGCTTCCATACTTCAGCAGGAATTCCATCACCCCCAGGTGCTTTGCCATCTTTCAGGGTGGCGATTGCTCTCATCATCAACATCATGCTGTCGGTTGTGATGCGAGAAAGACTGCATTCATTACTTGACTGCTGCTCTCCATTTAGCTCTCTGCTGTGAGAGTTGCATCCATGAGTCGGTCTTAATGTCTCTCAGCTTCAGGTTTCTCTTGATGGTATCCTTGAACCGGAGATGAGGGTGCCCTCTATTTCTGTAGCCAGAAGACAGTTGAGAATAGAGGATCTGCTTTGGTAGCCTGTCTGATGACATCCTAATGAGGTGTCCAGTCCACCGGAGATTCTTTTTGATCAGAAGATCTTCCATAGAGGGCAGCCCCGTTCGTTCAAGTATTTCCTTATTTGTCACTTTGTCCTTCCAGGTTAGCCTCATGATTGAATGCAGATGTCGCATCATGAAGGCATGCAGCTTTTTCAGCTGTCGTCTGTACACTGTCCAGGCCTCGGCTCCGTATAGTAGGGTGGATAGCACGATTGCACAGTAGATCTTACCTTTGACCCGAATGGACACATGGTGGTTGTTCCAGAGTCTCTGACATAGTCGGCCGAAAGATGTGGTAGCCTTGGCCATCCTCCTCTGTATTTCACCATCACTGCGTCCATCACTTGAAAGCTGCCTGCAAAAGTGTTGAAGTGCTGCTGGCTTTTGCAAGTCACCAGCGGCACTCTCTCGGGGAGCAAATAGAGGTTTCACACCGGCAAGAACATGTCAAGACAGGCGCAGAACTATTTGTCCCTGCAGTGGCTGGTCGGGAGATTTGGGAGTTCCATACATCAACCGCCCTTAATGCTGCCACAGTGACATGGTTTTCTGTTTAGGGTTTGCTCCCTTAGCCTTCGGTTCTGTCAAGAACCTGCACCACAAGGCAGTGGTTTACAACTCTGCAAGGCAGGGGCGTCAAACTTATATATATATATATATATATTGATATGCATATATATGTATATATATGCATATATATGTATATATATGAATACACATGTATATATATATATATATATATGGAATGTATAATCTAGTGTAAAGATATGCAATGGCGGAGTCTATTGTTGCTTTATCTATTGCTACTGAGTATAGATATTATTATTATGACAAATCGCTGGCAGATCATTCTCAGGCGCAAATATTATGGTCAAGTTGGAGGGAGGGGGGTACTCCCACCAGACTATATGACCAATAGCAGTATAATTGATATAAATAATTAAGGTAAACTACCTTCCATGCCTTTTTACTTGCATAGTGCTTATACATTGCATATATGTCATCATAGTGAAAAGTCGACTGATGCCCGTCTCAGTTACTCTTCTTGCTCACTGCTATTCAGGCGGTTCCTAACAAATGTCTGCCAGTCCCCACCTTGAAAGTACTATAAGCAACTCATAAGGAAGAAAGGAAGACAAGTCACACAAGATTGACAGTGATAAGGTTGAGCTTTATTGCCTACAACTCTTGTTGACCTACTAGTGATCTGCCACCGTGACTCACTTACAACCTGCTTCACTGAGCCACATGGTTGTTCCTGCTTACTTCTATCAGAATCAGTACCTACACCCCATTGAAGACGGGTCCAATGGTTGTTGCACACCACTCAGTGTTTTAGACTGCTTCTTTCAGTACTTCTAGAGTGAGTGTGTGTCCGCATAGCAAGTGCAAGGAGTATAAGGTGTCTGGGCTCACACAACCAGCCACCTGCATCCTGGTTGGACAGCACCCAAAAGGGGCACCTGTCACACAAACTCAGTGCAGGTGGTGTCCATAATGTATGCTTGGCTGGTGTGCTTGCGCAGCGGTCCTGTGGTCCTGTGGTAACACATAGTCATCATATAATTAGATGCTCTCACTCCATTTAAATCCTTTCTGTTGCATGGAGGGAACATTTCTGTAATAACTAACAGTATCTTTATATCTGGACATCATATCACAATCATGGTCACTGTGCATCATAACATTTACACATAGCTTTCTTATGTCACACAGCTTCTCTGTTACATAACAATGGTCCCACAATCCATCGCCTGAAATATTAATGTTTGTCCCGAACTCGTCAACCATGACAGAAACACTGTATATTTTTACAACAGGTTGGCATGCGTAGTGCATCCATGTGCTTAATATACCTGTATGCACATATACCTGGTACGTAATTGTTTATGTGAATATCATCACTGAAGCATGATCTTACCACTATTCTATACCCCCATGCCATTCTGCATAGCATCCCCACTTACATGCAGCACACTGTGGCATCACCTGTGACTGGTTGTGGTACTACTATAACTGAATTTGGAACGTCAACATGCACTCTTCCAAATAAATATATATATATATTTATTTGTCTATAAATATATATATATATATCCATATTCTGTAATACATTTTTAAACCAAAGCCGCTCAATATGTAAGCGCTTGAATCCAGTTTATTGTAATGGTTACCAAGACTCGTCTCGATTATTTACTGCAAACTATGTTCCCTATATTAATTTAGTATACATTCATTATTATTATATATATGCATATATATATATATAATGCATATATATATGTCCTATTATAATGACTAAAGTCGTAACTCAGTATGCGATAATCAACCATCTAAAGCCATACACTCATGCTATGCTAGACAAACTCAGTGCCACTTACTACACCTATAGGACCAGATGGGATGGCCGAATGAGTTAGAGCGTCCGTACCCCGTGCTGGTAGATCGTGGGGTCGTGGGTTCGAACCCTGGTCGAGTCAAATCAATGACGTAAAAATTGATACTTGTTGCTTCCTAGCCAGGCGTTCGGCATTATTAGGACAGGGCAAGGACTGGTTTGCTCAGTGTCAGGATAATGTGACTGAGTGGGATACCAGGTCATGGTGCCGGTGGCCTGGTTTCCCAGTGGGACAGCACTATAAAGTTGCCATGAGTGCGCACTGTCACAAGTCGGTACCCATCCTGATATGACCTTAGATGTTGCTAGGACGTAAAACAACAAACAAACAAACAAAACTACACCTATAGCCCATGGACACACATCCTAATTCTTGACAAGACCTAGATAAAAGATTCACCCGGTACTTGTAGTACACGGGTGAAGGACAACGTAGTGTAAATACGGGCGAAAATAGGGTTAGTATGGAACATGAACTAGAAACTGTGGCTCCAGTATCAAATGGATACTCATATAGGCACAGATTTGGTGAAATGGGAGAGAATGCAAAAAGACAAGATGGCGGCCGCAGAACGCTGTCAATTTCACTTTTAAATCTTATTAAACTAGATATTATATTAGATTTTTCAACTCAAAGGTAGCGGGCTATCAATAAGATATATGTAAAGAATAAATGTTGCTTCTTAGATTGTGAAATTAGGCTCTCAATTGATTGACCCGTTTCTTCGACAGCTTTTACATAGGGTTGGTTTGCACCCCTACTGCAGCAGTATGGGGTGAATCTTGTATCTAGACAAGACCCTGTAAATTTGATATTTCTATTTAAGTTGACTAACACAAAGCATAGTAAAAGCTGGATTTTGGACAGTCTACTTTGGACTGTTTGCAATCCATAAACAAGCCATAAACAACAAGCAAGGCAACCAACATTATTACTTAAACACAATTCAAAAGATTTAAATCTAATTGTATTAGTGCTGCCCAGCGGTGAAAACAGTTGGTAACACACTTCCCCGTTATGAGCACAGTTTGTCGCTTGTTGTTTTACATCCTAGCAACATCTAAGGTCATATCAGGACAGGGATATGAGCAAGGCAAATACATTCACCACTGAAAACAACAGAAAAAAAACCCCACTATTTATACCACAACCATTGTATCCATGATTTCATAGGACTCTTACAACCTATGGAACCAATGTGCGTGGAATAGGAATCAAACCCACATAGATGCCACTCCAGGGCGAGCTCGCTAACCATTGGACTATCTATGTCCTTTGATGTAATCGCCTTACCTGTACATGTGGATTTGTGTCTAATGAGGACAGTACAACCTATTACATGTATTACGGTTGTCACCTGACATAGTTATTTATTCAAATGGTTTCCACTTCTAAGTTCTAACTCACTAATGTGAAGGCGCACACGCAGAAAATGCATTGTACATATATACATCATCATCATCATCATGCTGTCGGTTACGATGCAACAAAGACTGCCTTCATTACTTGACTATCGCTCTCCATTTAGCTCTCTGCTGTGAGTCGGTGTTAATGTCTCTCAGCTTCAGGTTTATCTTGATGGTATCCTCGAACAGGATACGAGGGCGCCCCCTCTTTCTGTAACCAGATATTAGGGGATCGAATACTATAACTGTCTGTGGAGTTATAACACTATTCCTTTTGGTAACAATAATGTTGTGTAAAATATTCCGATAAAACACATTGGTGGGGAATGTGAACTGGTCTGTTAGGGATTACAAATGATGTATAGAGCCAGGGCCATTACTGTATTATGTGGTGCTGGTGATCCTTTACTTGTATTAAATAGTCATTGTGTATTCTATAGATAGTGTGAGAGGGGCACTACTGTTAGTGTGGAAGGAGCTCAAGACCCCCTCCCCCCCAACTGTTAGTCACGGATCACCACACACACTGACACAACATGGCAGGTGAGGCCAAAGCAGCCACAAGGCATGGTCGTGGTGGGTAGATCACATTTGCCATAGTGACACAAGAATGATTACTGTTGATTGGTGGACCTAGAAATGCTTACTGTTCATTGGAGGGCATGGTCAGGTGATATGCCATGTCAGGTCCAGAAACCACTATATAATAATAAACTTGAGGGTAGAAGCTCTCTGTCTTCCTGCACTCTTTATACTCTGCCTTTCTGTGATTTCCTGTAGTGATTTTTCTATTTAAGTGGACTAACACAAGGCATACTTGCCTGTAGTGATTTCCTATTAGCCTGTCTACACAACTACAGCTGCCAGCCGACGACTTTACAGGTGTATGCTGTATAACTTACTGTAAGCCATTATACAACTATAATAAGGCCGGAAGATTACATCTACTCCCCAGCTCCTCACCTTCCTCAGTCATCGGCTGGTTAACTCTATCCATTAGGTCACCTACTTGTAAAAGGGCTAAAGCTCGAATATGTGGTTGTGTAGGCAGGCTATAGTGAAATCAATACAGACAAAGAGAAAGGGAGAGCATAAAGTGTAAAGAAGAAGTGAGAGTCAAGCCTTTGGTTTATTATTTATATGGTGCATGTTGGGGTTCATTGTAGAGTATCACCCCACCACTTTCCCCAATGGGAAACAAGCATTCTTGGCCCGACCAATAGGAATCCAGCATCCCTGGTCCCCATGACTACCAGTAGTCTTCCCACCACCACCAAGCTGTATGGCCCAATGGCCACCACCAACCTTTATCCTTGAGTGTGGTGATCACTATCCCAGCAGAGGGGGAGGCGGTAGGCCCCGAGTGCACCCACACCGAGACCTGCCAGCAGCACTACGTCTATTTACACTCCATTCAGGCGCCACCAGCACCTACATATATATACATACATGCGCCTTGTCACGTACACCTAGATTTTACATAACTCAGCTCACCACGTGGCACCATCTACTCGTCCAGGCCTCAGTAACTATTACGCTCTCTCACTGTACCACTGAAATAAGTGTACCTATAAATAATGTGAATGCATCTTGGTGGAAGCACAGTGCCCAGGTACTGGTAACACACCTTTTTTCGACCAATGCAATCTTAGCCTATTGTTAGTCCTTGACCCGGTGTATAAAAAGTGAACTCGTTTAAATAGCCGCTCGATTCATCCACCGCCAAGTTAAGGCGAAAGTACCCAAATAGAGTGGTTCAAAATTATGCCGATAGATGTCACTAGCTTAACTGGTGCGAGTGTATTTGGCCACTCCGTCGAAAACCCTGTTTCCCCCTATTTGAGTATTTTCTGGACATCATCATCATGCTGTCGGTCGCGATGCGACAAAGACTGCTTTCATTACTTGACTGCCACCCTCCATTTAGCTCTCTGCTGTGAGAGTTGCGTCCATGAGTCGGTCTTAATGTCTCTCAGCTTCAGGTTTCTCTTGATGGTATCTTTGAACCGGAGATGGGGGCACCCTCTCTTTCTGTAGCCAGAAGACAGTTGAGAATAGAGGATCTGCTTTGGTAGCCTGTCTGATGACATCCTCATGAGGTGTCCAGTCCACCGGAGATTCTTTTTGATCAGAAGATCTTCCATAGAGGGCAGCCCCTTTCTGGACATGGTGCATGTAAAATCAGCTATAGGAATACATAGGGGTGTTATTTGAAATGCACCAGCAGGTTTATTTAACGGGGACTTTACACACATCGTTAATCTATTACTGCGAGCTGCGTTCTGTGAGTAGCGTCGTGTGTTTGCATTACCCACTCTGTGTGTCAGGAGGGACGTCGGGCAGTGTTCAAAGCTGTTTAGGTTGGAACTAGATAAAAGATTCACCCTTGTCGTACACTGGTGAACGACAACGTAGTGTAAATACGGGCGAAAATAGCTTTAGTATGGAACATGAAATAGAAACTGTGGTTCCAGGATCAAATGGCTACATATATAGGCACAGAGTTGGTGAAATGTGGGAAAATGCAAAAAGACAAGATCGTGGCACTAGATCGCTGTTGATTTCACTTTAAATCTTATTAAACTGGATATTTTTTATTTTTTTTCAACTCAAAGGTAGCGGCTAAATATGAAGACATATACAAAGAATAAATGTTGCTTCTTAGATTGTGAAATTAGGCTCTCATAAAGACTCAGTTCATTAGCCCGATATTTCGACCGTTCTTATATAAGGCTGGTCTTCACCCGTGTACTGCGCTTTCCACAGACAGGAAACACATACCACAACCTTTAATAAACCAGTTGTGGATCACTGGTTAGAACGAAAAATACCCCGAAGATACTGTCACAAGTTTTGTATTTCAAACAATAAATAAGCCCAATACCAGGGTGGTTTAATACACAATTACAATTTCCCCACACCCGTCTTTATGCTACACATCTTCGTCTAGTTTGGTACCACCCCGCGATGGTGAAAATGCCTTGCAGCATGTATTTGCTCGATCTCGAGAGGGCCACACCCATGTCTCATCCAATAAGAATAATCAACATACGGTGTGGGGCCTCTGTCAATGAGCAGAGACCAGCTGCATGGGTATGCTGTCAGGTATAAAGTTTGTGCTTGTGTGAGTGTCTGAATGATACCCAGCTGGGGAGTTTTCACCGTGTTACCTAACGTTGGTACACCACCTTATGTATGCCAACATACTCCCCCCCTCTCAAACCCCCCAGCCCCAATAACAAACCCACCCAAAACAACAACACAAAACAAAACAAAAACCCAACAAAAAAAACAAAAAAACAGTTCTTTAAATAAATAAAGAAACCTACCACGCACCTCCCAGCTAAATCCACACTGCCGCCCCAAAGTATACCGCAACCCACTTCTTCTCAAGCCCCCACCCTCCACCCCAAAACCCCACCAGCCACCCCGACCACACCCCCCACTACCACCCTTCCTCCAACACTTTGCTCGACACACTCTACCCATCCACCCCTCCCAGGTCAATCACCTCCTAGCAAATACACCACTAGCTGGCGACAGAGAATGTCACATTCCAAGGGTTCGCTTAAGCAAGCACACAATAAACTACTGCTGAAACTCCTTGTTTGGGATCCATTGTGCGGGAGTATATGGGTCATTCTCTAAAACTGGCCACACAAGTGTGACATGGAAACCAAAAGTGAAAACCTTCCAAATAATAGAAAACATCCTTGCAAATAATAGCCTAATCCAATGTCCTATAAAGGTTTGCATGTTGTGCATATGTGACAGTTGAAAAATATGAGTTTCACTTTTTGAATTAGATCTTATCCAAATTGAGCAATACATTAATATCACCTTTGTAACATGAATATCAAAGACACATCCAGAACCTCATTTTAACATTATATACAACATAGTCAAACAAGACTGTAATGATTACTGTTAAGCAGACAAGGTTATGACTTACAAGAAAAAAAGTTGAAAAATAAGTTGAAGAACAGTTTGGCTACATGTATGATGTCAATGTGTAAATTTTCACATTTTCACTCTAGCTCAAAATCATACACTTATAATTTTGTTTGTGTATATGCATGGTATCGATATCTAAATCTTCACATATTCACTTTAGCAGAAAATCATATAAGCATATTTTGGATACATGTTGTGGGATAAATTAACCACATTTTAGTATCCCTAACATACTTGATAGACAGATGCAACGTGAATTATTTATATTAATATATGTGTGGTATAAAGCATTTATTCACATATTATTGAGGATAGAACCCTGCCTGTATTGGATGTCGTGGAGGGGGATTCAAACCCGCTACCCCTTCACGCTGCTTGGTCGCCTGGGGACGACTCGAAGAGGGACTGAGGCAGGGCCGAGGCAAGTCTGTTGTAGCACTGCTAGCATACCAAATATACATAGGCTACAATAATTATGTGACTTGCTATCAATAAAGCAAATACTTAATTATCAGCATCGTAACATGGAGACCAAATATGTGGTGCCCAGTTTTGGAGAATGACCCATTATATGTGTGGGCTCATATATATATTGCTTGTGTGGGGCTCCTTGTGTGTGGCTCCTTGTGTTGGACTCCTTATGTAGGGCTCCTTGTGTTGGGCTCCTTGTGTAATGCTCCTTGTGTGATGACCCTTGGGTATAGCTCCTTGTATTCGGCCCCTTGTATCAAGCTCCTTGTGTGGGAACCCCTGTATGGTGTTCCTTGTGGTAGGATCCTTATATCAGCCTTCTTGTGTTGGGTGCCTTGTGTTGTCTCCTTGTTTTAGGTTTCTTGTGTCAAGCTTCTTGTGTTGGAGTTCTAGCTGGTCATTGGTTTAACCAAGCTTTGCCTTCGACTTTGACTCCCCCCTCCCCCACACACACAACCGCCCACACACACACTCACTTTCCCTGTCCGGCTCATCACCCTACTCCCCCTCCCTCCCCCCCCCCCCCACACACACACCATTGCTAACACTTATCCAAACAAGCGTGGTGTAACAAGAGGCGGTGTGGTCTCAGATGACCAGATGACCTTATAACCACATGAAAATTGGTTTAGCCGTACTGGAAGTGACCTGGGACCGACAATTTTGTTTGGATTAACCAGCAATTTGGATTAACCAAGTTTGGTTTAACCAACTTTTTTATATGATAAATGGTGGTATTTTGCAGGACCGTGGACAAAAAGTTTGGAGTAACCGGTCGTTTGGTTTAACCGAGCTTGATTTAACAGGGTTATATTGTATTTATTGTTGTTTGTCTTTCCTTTAGTGGACCTGGATCCATCAGACCTAGGACGCGGGGACCAATTATCTTGCTGGATGTTAAGTCTTTTAATATTACCTGGCTCAATCCCACACATTTAAATTGTCAGTATATGAGGGTGACACTAACAGTAACAGGGTGTGGCTACTCTAATTGTATGAGCGCTGGCTTGCTTCCTATTGGGGAGGTTGGGTGTTACTAGATAAAAGATTCACCCGGTACTTGTAGTACACGGGTGAACGAGAACGAGGTCTAAATAGGGGCGAAAATAGCTTTAGTATGGAACATGAAGTAGAAACTGTGGTTCCATGATCAAATGGCTACTTATATTGGCACATATTTGGTGAAATGGGAGAGAATGCAAAAAGACAAGATGGCGGCCGCAGAACGCCGTCGATTTCACTTTTAAATCTAATTAAACTAGATATTATATTATATTTTTCAACTCAAAGGTAGCGGGCTATCAATAAGACATATGTAAAGAATAATTGTTGCTTCTTAGATTGTGAAATTAGGCTCTCAATTCATTAACCCGCTTTTTCGACCGTTTTTATATAGGGTTGGTATTCACCCATGTACTGTGAGTACCGGGTGAATCCTTTATCTAGGGTGTTACATGATCCTGACACTGAGGCCAGCTATCCTTTGTTGTTGACAAACGCTGTCTATTGACGTTTTTCGTTCTAGCAACTAATTAGGTCCTATGAACATGGGTAGTGACTGATGACGACGACCACTCATGCTAACTTTATAGTGCTGCCGCTCTGGGACACCAGGACTATTGGCACCATCAATGGATGTCACATTATCAGTCACAATAATAATATTAATTTTTAAAAATCTTTCAAATTCATGAGTGTCTATTGACACAACATTGATTGTTTGCTTTCACAGGTAAAAGCGATGGTTTGAATAAAAACGCAAACAGTTGTTGCTGTGAATATGGCCTATGCTACCGACACAACGTAAAGCAACCGCCAATCAATCAACCATAATAATAGCAATGGGTATCAATTAGGTAAGCCATTAGTTTGGCTCGATCGGGATTTGAACCCAGAACCTCGCAAAACGCTCACGAGGTAGTGCTGGATTATAAAGAAATATAATTGTAGATACATTGATGTGAAATGCGGAGTGCGTAGTGTCGCAGCAAGAACTGGTTGTTAATAATGTCATTGAGACGTAATGGAAGGGTTGGCGAATGGCGCACTCACACGATCAAAACACCTGCACACATGGGCAAGTATCGTGGTCGAACAGTACAGGACGACCAGGCAGGATGGCCGAATGAGTTGAGCATCCGTATCCTGTTTTGAGGGATCGGGGTTTGTTGGTTTTAAACCCTGGTCAAGTCAAACCGATGACTTAAAAATGTAAACTTGTCGCTTCCTAGCCAGGCGCTCGGCATTATGAGGATAGGGCAAGGACTGGTTGGCTCAGTGTCAGGATAATGTGACTGAGTGGGATATCAGGTCATGATGATGGTGTCCTGGTCTCCCAGTGGGGCATCACTATATAGTTGCGATGAGTGTGCACTGTCACAAGTTGGTCCCTGTCCTGATATGACCTTATATCTATATATATACATATATAGCTGTAACCTCCCTGAGGGTAGGTCGCTAGCCATGGGGGGGAACAGTCCTCTATTGCGACTGTTCATGCTAGCGTGCCACTTCTTAGCACCAGGCGGCAGCGTAGTGGAGGGCGCCACCTTGTGGAAGTGGGGCTCATGATGGCATACCTCCCTATATATTCTCTGGGAGGGCGGGGGGCCCTATGCAGTCAAGTAGCGGCATGAAGTTCAATCCGCCCTAGTTACACCTAAGTGACATGATGTTGTGGAGTGGCGTAGATCAGGATGCATTCGCATACATCATGCAGGAGCGTGACTCAGTGAAAACCCCATTTAGCGCTACCTCATTTAGCGCTGATTCACTATACCGCTCTGTTATTCAGTTTCCCAGCCTAGCAGCCAATAGGAAGACAACACATACCCATCTCCACTCTCCCCCCTCCCAGCCATGTACAGCAAATTGAACTAGAGCAGTATTTATGAATCAAAGTTAACTTCTTCCTGATGATCTCACCCAGACACATGTGGGGGCTGTCTAACTATAACAAAATCGACTATTGAGGCTGTTTTACCTACTCATTCATTTGGTTCATAATTCCTTCTAACATTGAAATCATCATCATCATCATGCTGTCTGTCGCGATGCGACAAAGACTGCTTTCATTACTTGCTCTCCATTTAGCTCTCTTCTGTGAGAGTTGTGTCCATGAATCGGTCTTAATGTCTCTCAGCTTCAGGTTTCTCTTGATGGTATCCTTGAACCAGAGATGAGGGCACCCTCTCCCTCTGTAACCAGAAGACAGTTGAGAATAGAGGATCTGCTTTGGTAGCCTGTCTGATGACATCCCGATGAGGTGTCCAGTCCACCGGAGATTCTTTTTGATCAGAAGATCTTCCATAGAGGGCAGCCCCATCCGTTCGAGTATTTCCTTATTTGTCACTTTGTCCTTCCAGGTTAGCCTCATGATTGAATGCAGATGTTGCATCATGAAGGCATGCAGCTTTTTCACCTATCATCTGTACACTGTCCAGGCCTCGGCTCCGTATAGTAGCGTGGATAGCACGATTGCACGGTAGATCTTGCCTTTGACCCGAATGGACACATGGTGGTTGTTCCAGAGTCTCTGGCATAGTTGGCCGAAGGCTGAAATAGAATGTAATAATTAGGTCTTTGCTATAGTGACACTGCCAGCTTGCTATGCCGTGTTTATTTGTGATTTCTGTGTATTCTATTTTATTATGACCCCGTCATGGTTCGTTTAAAAATAAAAATACATTAGTTAAGAACGTCTGTATATCTCTAAATGGGGTGTTACTGTAGAAACAAGTTTTGCTAGACACCTAGATGAGTCCTCACTGGTTGTTTGCATGGTTGGGGTTTTATATCCGGGCAACTACTCAGGTCGGGAGTTGTTGTTTCTTGAATGTTTACGTTCTGGCAACATCTCATGTCATATCAGGACGGGAACTGACTTGTGACAGGGCGCACTCATGGCGACTTTATAGTGCTTCCCCACAGGGGGACCAGCCCACCAGCACCATCAGCTGATATCCCACTCAATCACATTATTCTGACACCGAGCCAAACAGTTCTGTCCTTAGCCTAACAATGCTGACCTCCTGGCTAGGAAGCGACAAGTAGGCCCCTCTACATTTTTAATTCATTGGTTTGACCCTAACAGTATTTCGAAGCGGTGGGTTCGAATCACATGATCTACCAACAAATGAGAGACGCACGCTTAACTCATTCTTGGTCAAGGATGGGACTAGTCATGGTTGGTTGGTTGTTGGAGTTTTACATCCTGGCAACATCTAAGGTCATATCAGAACAGCTACCGACTTGTGACAGTGCACACTCATGGCAACTTTATAGTGCTGCCCCACTGTGAAATCAGGCCTTCAGAACCATAACCCGCTATCCTAATCCATCACATTATCCTGACACTAAGCTAACCAGACGATGCTCTATCCTATTATTGTCGAATGTCAGGCTAGGAAGCGACAAGTGTCAATTTGATAAGTCATCGGTTTGACTCGACTGAGAAACAAACTCCCGACCTTCCGCAAGCGAGGCATGGGGCCATATGCAGGAGTCAGTGTTAGCGTGGTTTGGTGTTAGAGCCTATTACCGGTTAGTTATCGCCGACATCGCAAACTGTGTCAAGTCGTATGCAGGAGCGCGTAACACTTTCATTATAGGTAAACTTGAATTTATTTATAGATTTGGGAAATCCCTCTGCATTTGTAGCCATATACTAGGCTCAAATCTATTGAATGCGATCATATTTAACAGAATTACATACGCAATAAGTGAAATTTATTCAAATTAACCCTAAATTCGAACCCTCCTTAAGGCTACCGCCGCATTGGCGGTAAACAAACCGCCGCTGCCGCCAGTATGGAAAGCAACGTCGATGCGGCGGCGGCGATTTGTTTACTTTACGTTCGTCGATTCGAAAATATAACTATTAATATCGCCGCCAATGTGGCCTTAGCCTTAGGGAGGGTTCGAATTTAGGGTTAATTTGAATAAATTTCACTTATTGCGTATCTAATTCTGTTAAATATGACAGCATTGAATAGATTTGGGCCTAATAAACTCGCTAACCTAATATTTTTTAGGGGTAAGGTGACACCGGTTAAGCCTTTGGTGTTAGGCCTAACACTGAGTCGTGCATACCAGTTTTCGCCACTAAACCGGAATTCCCGCCAAACACCGTTTTTCCTCGCTAACACTGACTCCTGCATACGGCCCCTGGGGTCTACAGATTCGGCCATCGCGCCCGGTAGTATTTATGGAGAATGTATACATGCAAACCACAGTGGACTAGTAATTGACAACGCATCTTCTCCATCGAGAATGTACAAAGAAGGCACACATTGAATAATTGCCAATTTGGACGGCCCTTCTTAACCCAGGTAATTCGACCTGTACCTTCCCCGCCTGAGGTAACGACGTAGAGTCATTTGACAATGTTGTAGCTCAATCTCAGTGTGTCGGGATGGATCATCCCAGTTGGGTTAAAATACACATATATTTAAGTATATTTAAGAATTTAAAGTCTGATGCCTTTACAACACCATATTTGTTTAATGAAAATGTTGGCTTTTTTTATTATGTCACATTAGGCCTTAATTTGTTCATATCTATCTCTCCAAAGTGTAAGAATACCAATTATATCACGAAAATACCTCCTCTACTGATTCCATAATTGTTTTTGACCATTACATATTGGAAAGTACATTTGCCCCATTTACCGTGAAACGACCCATATATATACACGCGTATATCAGGGACATGCCGGTGTAGATTGGTGTTAGGGTTAGTTCCAGTCTATCCCTCCCCCCTATGGTTGGGTTCGAATCCATCAGGTGGCGCCTACGGGCCTCCCCGATCTCGGACTTCAGTGGAGCGATTTGGCGTTTGGGCTATTTTCAGTTCCAACCAGTGTTCCACTACTGGTCCATCAAAGGTTGTGGTATGTGTTATCCTGCCTGTAGGAAAGTGCATATAAAAGACCCCTTCCTGCTTATCAGACAGAGTACCCTATGTGGTGGCAGCAGGTTTCCTCCAAAGAAATAGTTTAGAATGACTATATAAGTATATCTTTGATGTCCAATAGCCGGTGGTAACAATCAATGTGATCTATATGCGTCGTTAAATAACACACCTTTCTTTCGGAGTGCCATCAATGCGGGTTCCAGTGATAGACTCAGCTTGATGTCACGTGGATTTGCAGCGCACTCCCCACCCCACCCCCCCACCACCGCTAAAGATACCCCACTGGAGCCATGACCAGGATGCAGCATATGCGCAATCCTGCGCAGTTTTGAACTATAGTCAACATCCTGCTTCCTGATATGACCTTAATATATATGATGTATCAGTATTATACTAGAATAATTAATCGGAAGCTTTCACTCCTTATTATATTCTAAGTCATCTACTGTACTGATCAGTTCTTACTTGTTCATCGAGAATGCAACCCGGTCGACTGTGTCATGCTCTGCCTGCAAATGTTGTAACTTGTAGACACAGAGCAACAAACAAACATGTCATGAAGATGCGTTCAGCTTTGTTTGAACAACGGGAGCCTAGGCCACCCTATGTGTAGAACACATACCACGGAGGGAGCGGGGCGTAGGTCAGGCAGTTTGTTGCAAATCGCTCCACTGAGGAGGATCGGTAAGATGACCCACACCTACACAGGTGGACACTCTACCGCCTGAGCTACGCCCCGCTCCCTCCGTGGCATGTGTTCTACACATAGGGCGGCCTAGGCCCCCTTTGTTCAAACAAAGCTGGATGCGTCTTCATGACATGTTTGTTTGTTACTCTGCGTCTAGCAACATCTAAGGTCATATCAGGACGGGTACCGACTTGTGACAGTGTGCACTCATGGCGACTTCATACACTGGGATACCACGCTGCTGGCTCCATGACCTTATATCCCACCCAGTCACATTATCCTGACACTGAGTCAACCAATCCTTGCCCTATCTTAATAATTGAACCACACAACCACGATCTCAGTTTAAGAGTTGGTATTTATTTCCCCTGACATGTCGGTTTAATGTTCATGAGTAAGTACATATATCTTGTGTAAATGTAAGGGCTAAGATGTGGGACCCTATTAACATGTGGGGTGGGTGGGATGGCATTTAAAGTCTCTAGCCGGTCCTGTCCTTAGTGTGTCATCCCTGCTCCTTGTCGAAGTGAGAATGTCTGTGGATGGTGGCCTTATATAGGTTGGGAGCGGACTTCGGGCACCAGTCATTTTAGTTCCAAAACTCACAAGGGTGGCACTACTGGTACAAATTACGCAGTTGGAAATGGAATTTTCCATAAATAAGATTAGATATGCAAATTAAGGAGGCAATTGCCTTGATTACAGCACCATAACAATAATCAGTAGGTGGCAGCATGCATACAGTAACAGAGTTTCGGGTAGATGGCAGCACCAGTGTCAATAAGAAAGAACAAAGAGTTACCTATAAGAGATAAACCCAGGTTAGAATACATCAGTCAGTGAGAACAATTCACAAAGATCAGTGGAGGCATCATTCAGGTTTCAGTGTTCAAAGGGATATGTAGAATATAGAAAGAGTCATGGCATCGTGGCAGTGGATATAAGTTTGTGTGGCTAATTACCCATATTCCAGTCTACATGCACAATGCCGAGTGCCTGGATAGGAAGTGACAAGTATCAATATTTAAGTCATTTGTTTGACTCGACTAGGGTTCGAACACACAAACCCATGCGTTTCGGATCCCCCGATCTCCCAAAACAGGAGATGGACGCTCAACTCATTCGGCCATCCTGTCTGGTCAGTTCATGACATGCCACCAGGTAAGGTCACTGCATTTCGCTACAAAAGCAAGTAGCGCTGACACCCATTGTTGCCAACTTCCAAGTGTAAAGGTGACAGGGTGATGACAGGACCGGTACTTAACCTTGGAGTGACAGCGTGACAAGTATGCTACTCGGCACTGGATGGCGGCTTGTTGGAGTTTTATGTCCTGGCTACATCTAAGGTCATATCAGCACCTCGGCACTCAGGGGCATAGCTAGGCGTATGGGCGTACGCCAAAACGTCCACATCGTTTTGTCCAAAAAAAAAATAATTAAAAAATCATAAAGAGAGAGAGAGAGAGAGAGGAGGCATGTAGTAGTTGGGAGTGTCGAAAACTCAAGTCTAAAATGTGTAAAATCCACCAGCTTAAGCTTAAGCGGCCCCCTAAACCCTCTGCCAAAATTAGGAGTAGACATCATTAAAGGTCTAGCTACGCCCCTGTCACTGGATGGGTGCTCGATGAAATTGTGCATCCTGGCAACATTTCAGGTATTATCAGGATGGGTACCGACTTGTGACAGTGCCCGGTCATCGCGACTTTATAGTGCTGCCCCTCTGGAAAATCAGGCCGCTGACACCCTTACATCAATATCCCGCTCAGTCAGATTATTCTGACACTGATCGCACCTTAGCTCTTCACTTATATCTGACAAGTTGCTGAGAACACGCTTAAAGTTGCATAGACGATAAAACATGAAGTTTTCAACAGCAAGACATCTATCTAGATTTGATTCTACATATCTAACTTAGACACTGATTGACGTATTAAGCATTTGTTGCCACATAGAAGGGAACACTGAGTCAAGTTAATAGAACATGTTACTGCAGAAGCCTATGGTGTTAGAGTTTTGGCGTGGTTGCCAACATTAAATTAGCATATTTGCACTTCAAATATTCCAAAAGGTGTCCATTTATAATGAAAGTTACTTCGAGGTAAAGTCAGGGAGATGCTAGGAATCATTTTAATACCTTTAGCTCAGAACAATTGCGGAATATCAAAGCCATCGGACGATGCTCCATGAAGCAAAGGCTCCACCAATAGTGTTGTTGGGGTGATGTAAACAAAGGACCGGTTCCTGTGTAAAGTGTGACTGCTGGCAGCTGTGGTTGTGTAGGTAGGTTAAATAGGAAATCACTACAGGCAAGTATAGAGAAGGAAGGCAAGAGATAGAGTGTGCAGAAGGAACCAGAAGGAGCTTGCTTAGTTTATTATATATATAGCTTTTATAATCCAAAATGGTGGTGGTCACATGGGTTGATCTCCCAATCCCTAACAGGTATTTATCTACCCACCAATCAGAGTTCAATCTCTTGTATCCAAGGCCTTGTCATGCTGGCTACAGTACCTTGTGGTGTGTAGTGATCCATAAATAACACCTGGGGGAAGGGGGTATGTGAGGCAACTCCTCCAAAGACTGTATCTAAGAAGTGACACTCCTCCTCTATACTATTTTACTATACAATTGCTATACTTAACGAGTAATAGTTTACCAACTCCACATATCCCTCATATGCCTTTGGTTTTTATATATTACCATTTACCATTATATAGATAAGTTGCAATTTATTATAGTAGAGTTTATACTCATGCCATTAGATCGGAACATTTTACATTGGGATTCAAAACCGGGGTTCAAACGCTATTTGAATAATGTTGTATTTGTAGGGACCTGACCTAGTTGGCTATTTGAGATTAATGGAATAGGACAAAGAGCAGTGGAATGAGGATGACTATCCTGGCGATTGATATTCCAGTGGAACAATGAATGTGGGAACCTACTCACGGTGGTGCATGACGTGTGGAATGGTTTGATAGAGGATTTCCACTCCCAACCCTGCCTCTTGTTGGTATCTATGTTGGGGTTTTGTGACCTGACAACAACTACAGTGATATCAGAATGGGCACCGACTTATGACTGTGCACACTCATTGTCACTTTATAGTGCTGCCCCTGTGGGAGACTGGCCATGTGACCCAATACCCTACTCAGTCAACTTATCCTGATACTAAGCTAACCAGTCCTTGCACTATCGTATTAATGCTGAGCGCCAGGTTAGGTAACGACAAGTAGAGCGTATCAATTTTGTAAGTCATTGGTTTGATCAATTTTGCAAGTCTTTGGTTTGACTCGTCCACGTTTTGAACCACCGACCTTCCACTCGGCAAGCTTCTGGTCTTACTGATTCTGTCACTGCATCTAGACTCCCTTGTGGATATTGGGATGAACTAATGTGACCAGAAAATCAGTGCTCATGGGCCATTAAAAAGGTTTGCCCCACATGGAGAATGTCAGAACTGTATTATGACTTCCCTGTTTAGATCAACACAGCCCAGTCTGTCTCACTCTTGTGTGGTTTGTAAGGGTTACCGACTGCAGAACTGCAGCAATATATAAAGGCACCAATAAATCGGCCCAATCTTTGGTTTGAATATTAAACTTCAGGTTGGATGGTTGTAGAAGCGGGGATCTCTTTACAACAATTTAACGATGAGTCGTTGGGGCGGCTCTGGATCACTCCGTCCCGGCGGTAGCAGTGTACTAGTAACCAGCAGCAGGGCTTCAGGAGGAAGGGATGGACGGGTAAAGGTGGGTTCACCAACAAGAACAAAGCGAGGCAGCGAAAATGGAAAAGGGCCCCACCCAAGCAAACAACTCCCTTGATCAGGGGGAGAAGTGAGCCAGGTGAAAAAAAAGAAAGGGTAGAATAGAGGAAAGAGAAATGAGGAGAGTTGAGTCAAAGGGCGGGTCTCCTTGCTCTATGTTGACCAGCCGGTGAGTCGGAGACACAGATGGAGTAAGAGGTAGAAAGTGAAATGCTGGTTGGCTCTCCCTCCTGGAATAATCAAAGAGGACCGTGACGAAGTGCAGAGGAGCAGAAGCGGTGCTGATGAAGTGCCGCCCAGATAGCAAGTGTGAAGTCTGTCTCGACAAACTTCCTGTATACATGCACACACAGGTCCTTAGCCCATGATCCTCTTCTGGAGTATAAGCTTGACACTGGTCACAACTCCTGTGTAACCTGGTGTAGTATGTGCCACTTAAAGCTGTATAGTCCGATGAAACGTCAACTTTTCAAAACCCAAAGTGATGAGTGATTTTGCATAAATAACTTAGATACTGGTGCGCATATTAAGCAGTTCTTTCCATATTTTAATAGAAATTGTTACTGCTAAAGTATATGGTGTCAGAGTGTTGGTATGCCTGCCAACACTAATTTAAATATTTGCACTTCAGATATCTCAAAACTTAGTCATTTAAAATAAACGGTACTTTAAAAACTGAAGCAATTCAATAATTTTATCTCAGAAAGATTAAATAAACTCAAAACCATCGCACTATGCAAGTTTAATGAATATTCAGAAACTACTCCTCGTTTATTGCTACATATAGCTTCCTGGTTTATATATAAAACCCACTTTCACACTATGCCATATATATATATATATTATATATATAACAGGTGGGCTATGCCCTAGTAAGGAAAAACAGAAATGAGGAGTGGTGGGAAGCCTAGTTTATTTAACCGAGGCCCTTAGCCAAGCAATAGATGCCCTGCCTAGTAAACGTTTTGAAACTGACCTCATGTGACGCCCATGCCGACTGACTGGCATATGACCAGGCGTAGATGGCGCCAACCTATCCTGGACCCAATCAGGCCCGCAGTAAATGGCAGAACGGTCCACAATTGCACAAATAAATAGCATGGCAAATAAATAATATATAATAGCACAACCTACTCCGCCCATTTTATACTCATATAATTAATTATATATCACATTTATATATATCCTTACAACCATGTACCCAAATCCTACATATACGTTCATAAATATCTCACTAGGCATCTGGTTAGTATTACCCAACACAACAGAAACCAATGTTGCAAACATTAAGGCCAATGTGGATGCCTATATTGTCACGGGTCTATGGCAACAGATTGATAGTCTAAAATCACGGGGCCGTGACAGCAGTACTGCATGGTACCATTGATATACATCAGCAGTCTAGCAGCATGGTACGATTCTTTTAGATTCAAAGCCTACAGTCAATGCCTACCCAAAATACCTAACCCTAACCCTGAGCGGAACCGTGATTGTAGAATAATTTATTCTCGTCACAGTACTGTGACAATATCCACCCTACTATATGGAGCCTAGGCCTGGACAGTGTACAGATTACAGGTGAAAAAGTTGCATGCCTTCATGATGCAACATCTGCGTTCAATCATGAGGCTAACCTGGAAGGACAAAGTGACAAATAATGAAATACGCGAACGGATGGGGCTGCCCTCTATGGAAGATCTTCTAATAAAAAAAAATGTCCGGTGGACTGGACACCTCATGAGGATGTCATCAGACAGGCTACCAAAGCAGATCCTCTATCCTCAACTGTCTTCTGGTTACAGAAAGAGAGGGTTCCCTCGTCTCCGGTTCAAGGATACCATCAAGAGAAACCTGAAGCTGAGAGACATTAAGACCGACTCATGGACATCACTCTCACAGGAGAGAGCTAAATGGAGAGCGGCAGTCAAGTAATGAAAGCAGTCTTTGTCGCATCGCGACCGACAACATGATGATGATGATGACTGTGACAATAAAAGCTTGTCTTAGGGATACGGTACCATGACAATATATAGGCCTTTTATTCACAGAATATCACTAGTTAGGTTCCAAAATCACAGAAAAATCTATATTTATTTCCCAAAAGTCACGTAATGCCCTTAATAGAGTCCCAACATGGTAAATGGATACCAACAGCGTAATGTTCAGGGTATACCTCCGAGTCAACTCTGAGAAGGCTCCGTGATGTCTTCTTGGCTTAGTTGCATTCAGAGTGCGCCTCAGAGACGATTTGGAGATGTCACGCTTTTCAGGTATTAGGCAAAAAGCGCTTCTAAAATAGCCCCCGGATTAAAGTGGCTTCAACCAATTAGAGCTGTTCTTTTCAATTGCAAATGGCTGCACCCTATGGAAGCCGCCATTGTCGAGGAACCCAACAGCTAAAGTCGTTCAGAATAGAGCTACGTCCGTAATATCTCTGAGGCGCCTCCGAGGCGTATCTTGAATGCAGCAGCACTTTTAACAGTGTCATGTGACTGAAGATTGCTGCCATTTTGTTTTTAGGATGCTAATTTGTCCAGTCATCTAAAGGAATATAGGGATGTATACTAACACAATAAACGCACCTGACCCACCGGCGCGCGATGGCATAATTGGTAGAGCGTGGGCATCGTGGAAGGTCGCAAATTTGGCTTCCGGTCGAGTCAAACGGATGAATTTAAAATGGATACTTGTCACTTCCTAGGCAGCGCTCAGCATTAATAGGATATGGCAAGGACTGGTTGGCTCAGTGTCAGGATAATGTGACTGAGTGGTATATTAGGTCATGGTGCTGGTGGCCTGATTTCCCAGTGGGGCAGCACCATTATGTCGCTATGCATGCACACTGTCACAAGTCGGTGCCCATCCTGATATGACCTTAGATGTTGCAAGGCCGTTAAGCAACAACAAACAAACCCACGTGACCCAATGTTAATCCCCACTGTAGTAGCCCATTCTGCATTCAGTCAATGGCGTTGGGCTATTTTTAGCATCTGACCTCATTGGCGGGACTGCTAGGATGTCAGTTAAGTGGGTCACTAATGTCTGACCGTCTGTCTACACAATGGGGGAACTCGAGCAGTCGCCTTTAGGAGTGATGGCAGTGCAGCGTTGAAACTGGTTCACCTGGTTCAGCCTGTTCACTGCTCGTTGAACTCCATTTCCACTGTCGTACCTAGTATGTGACACCGCATACATGATTTTTGCTGGGGTGTACATTAGTTGACTGGGCGCGCAGTGTCATGATAATGTGGCTGTGTGGAACATCAGGTCTTGGTGTCGGCGGTCTGATTTCCCAGTGAGGCAGCACTATAAAGTTGCCATGAGTGCGAGCTGTCACAATTAAGTCAGTGCCCGTCCTGGTATGGTGTATGGTCTTGCTTGGGTGTACACCAACCACCCAGCCTCCCACGGCCCTCACAAGCCGTGTTTACACGGGGAATTGTGAAACGATCTAGACAAAGTGATTTATATGAGGCGTTTTTGAGGCGCGTTTACACGGACAGAGTTTAAAAAGTGTTTTGGCGCCGGGAACCAGCAGCCTGTGGTGCGCCTGTAGCCGGCGAGCACTGCTATGTGTTTAGTTTACACTCGTCGATTCGACTCAGATGTAGCTGCTACGTTAATATCGCTTGGAATTTAAGGTTAATTTAATTAAATTTCATTATTTGAGTATGAAATTCTGTTAAATATGATTGCATTCACTAGATTTCGGCCTAATCGGGCCCTAACACTGCCAGGAACCAGCTGAATCGCTTCATCTATACTACCTCGTGAGGTGGTATAGATGAACCGTTTCATATGAATCGATTCAGCCCTAAAACGCCTCAGAGTCGCATTTACACGGCAAATGTGAGTCGATCTAGGCAAGGCGTTTTATATGCGGCGTTTTAAATCACCGGTGTAAACAGGGCTTATAGAGGACTGTGGTTGGGCTCATAGTCATAGGCTGCCTTTTCTGTTCCTCCCCGCTCCCCACTGCTCAATTTCTATGATCACTACCCATCAGCAGCCAACTGCCAACCACATGGGATCGCTTTCAGTGGTGCCATACCGTGCTGCAGATTTGCAGCCTTCAGTACGCGAACGTGACTGAAAACTCCCCCAAAACAACAATCATTAGTTGATTAAGCAACAATCATTAGTTGATTAAGCAACAATCATTAATGCCATTAATGCCATTAATGCCATTAAGCAACAATCATTAGTTGATTAAGCAAGAGAAATGTCATCACGCACGATCAGTCTTCCTCATTCCACTGCTCCTTGCCCTATCCTAAGAATGCCAAGTACCAGGCAAGGAAGCAACAATTATCAATTTTAATGTCATCGGTTTGACTCGACCAGGGTTCGAACCCAGGATCTACCAACACGGGAGACGGACGCTATAACTCATTCAGCCATCCGGTCTGGTTTTACTGGATTAACCACAGAAAAGGCAGGGGGATAGATTTTTTTTTTTTCTTTTTTTTTTCAATTCGTCAGGTTTGGTATAGATCGACACCAGGGCTGCGTTCAGAGTCTGTCTCGGCGGCGCCTCGGCGACGGGCATGACGTCATGCCAGTCTGAATGGCACAGGCAGTTGGTTATCTCGAAAATGGCCGCCCCCATAGGCGGCGGCCATTTGCAATGGGAAAGCTGTGCTGTGATAGGCTGAAACCACTGGATATGGCGGCTTTAAAATGGGATAATGGGGGAATTGCTTTAAAATGCGATAATTAATTGAAGGCATTTCCAAGCAGTCATTCGGTGATATTTTAGGATATGTATAGCATGATATTTACTTGTATTTAATCAAAAGACATTTGTGGGATTTTGTACAAAAGTACATACATTCGTGGGCTCGATCTGCGCATCGTGAGGTGACTGATCAGAACCTTCAATTTCCGTGAATCTCACGGGAATTTCGTGAGAGTTGGTGGTGACACTGCGAGTCAAAATTGAAGGGGTAGACAATAGACCCACGCCAGTGCTAGTGACGTCTATCGGAAGAATTTGGAACTACCCTAGTCAGGTTTCCCTGACTGCCTATGTTTTCATATTCTATATATCCGTAAAGAATGCTTGGACAAATAATAAAATGATTGATTATATTCAGATATTCATATCGCAACAGACATCAAGCAATATATATTTTTTAAACCTAGTTATACTGTATTTTTGTATGGGTTTTACCACGGCTCTCTTCACGTGTATTTACACCCCACCAGTGTAACTAGTGACATCTGTCAGCAGAATCTGGAACTACTGTAGTCGGGTACTTTCTAGGTTAATTTGCCATGATATAATTTGATAAAAGATCCTCCCCCCCTACTCAGAGTAGGTGAGAATCAGCGTAAAGTATGTCAAATTCCGTGAAAAAACTGCTTCAAATAGGAATTTACTGTGGAGATGGTGAGTGGTTCCAGTGTTTAATGCTTATGTAAATAGGTTCAACGTTGACAAATTGGTAGAGAATGCACAAATCTGATATGGTGACCCAGAATGCTCTCGACTTGATTCCATGAATCTGTCCATCAAAAGTACTACGCCTATTCCAGGGGCGTCAAGAATATAGTTTGCTTCTTTGATTAAGAACGTATTTGGACATTACCATTTCCCAACCTCCTGACACTTTTGTAATAGAATAGTTTGTAATCCACATAAGCATATTCAGCGCTGAAAGGAGAGGGACAACCAGCCACGTTTGAACTTGTCTGAGCCTGTTTGAACTTGCAGGAAATGGATTTTCCTCTTCTTTGTTTTCACGAGAACTCAGTGTCAGCCAATCAGAGCTGTTCTTTTTTATTGCAAATGGCCGCCTCCATGGGGGCCGCCATTTGCAATAAAAAGAACATCTCTGATTGGCTGAGAACAGCTCTCAGTGTCAGCGAATCAGAGCTGTTCTTTTTTATTGCAAATGGCAGCCCCCATAAGGGGTGGCCATTTGCAATCGAAAAGAACAGCTCTGATTGGCTCAAATTATGGAAAGATCCCATCCAATATGTCCATTATTTTGTTAGTAGTTTCTTGTTCAGAAATAGTTACACATATATATGTATCCTTTGCACAGATTAAAGTCCTTGAAGTATATTTTTAATTTATCTACATCAATTTCTGTTTAAATCACACAATATCAGGACTTAAAGAATGGGAAACTATTCCTGCAAGGGTGTGCTCAATATGGGACAGTGGTCACCCGTGTTTCCTCCTTTCCTCGCTGTGGACGCTTCTCGTAATCCCAGAGGCACGGGGCATTGTCAGATGTTGGGAAGCAAATGGCTAATGTTGAAGCAGTGAGTGCAGCAATGAAATCTAGCTCTCAGTTTCAGGTCATTTCAGGTCATGTTTGAAAAGTAGAATACAAATTAAAAAATATATATATATAATAAATTAATCTAGCATTGGATTTAAGTCAATCTAATCAGCAAGTGTTATACCATATGCATTTAGATCTGGACAAATCTGGGCATTCAGAACTATAACCAGATAGCCAGAGTCAGTTTTACTGTTGAGACATTGACCAGTGACGTCAGTGTCACGTGACTCACACCCAGCCGCTGGCCGTATTTGATTAACCAAATTGGGTCACCGAGTCACTTTTTGGCACATGCGCACATCCTACAGACTCGGGTTGAATAAATGAACAAGCTTCTCCGAGAAGGGTTCACAGCGAGGAAAGGAGGAAAAACGAGTGACCACTGTCCCATATCGAGCATATCCTGGCAGGATGAGTTTCCCATTCTGTAATTACTGATATTGTGTAATTTAAACAGAAATTGGTGTAGATAAATTTCAAATATACTTCAAACACTTTAATCCATTTATTTTCCCCCCCGATATAACTACAGCAAAGTATTTTATGATTGCGTGTGTATTTTGTTGCTCCACTCGTGGTGTTCGATTTGAAATTCTAGCGACTCGGGTGACCCGAGTCGCTATAATCGAATACGACTGTCATTTCCGCGGAATAAACTATTAATATTTTATTTGTGCATCCATCTTTATGACAAATTGTTCTTTATTTCTTTAAATTTTGAATAAAATCTCAGTTTTGCACTAGGCGTATTAGCAAATTCTTTGGCAGTGGGCATTTGTTTTGATATATTATTAACCAATCGCTGACCCCGAATACCATCAATTGGGCCTAGTAGCACAGAGGAACAGGTACACTGGTCCCGGTGACGTCATTGGATCATATATGAAAGATTTGTAGGGAGGGATTAGTGTAGTTGTTCCTTGATTCAGCGTGCGCTACTCTGCGGCAGTGCATTGTCAAGGCATTAAGACCATAGGCTATTATTAGCCAATCGCTGTCGTCCACCCTGTGTGCTGCGTAGCAAAGCTCGACAGCGATTTCCGACAAGTTCAAACGGGCTCAAACGAGTTCAACCGTGGCTGGTTGGATCGCAACCGTGGCTGGTTGGGTCGCTCCGTTTAGCGCTGAATATGCTTATGGCTTCTCCACGCTCGGGGTGGACAAAATGGTGGCATACTCCACAACTTTAAAATCAATTTTTTTTAAACGATGTACCTACTGCAAAATAGGATTTAAAGCATTTTATGATTGTATAGTTAAGCTATATTTCCATTCCATTAATCTAGGTTATTAAAACCTTTAAAAAAACACATAGGACTTGTACTGCTAGAGGACGGTACCAGCACAAATGTGACGTCATCGCTCCTAGCGACTCACATCCAAGAGGTGGGTTACTGGGGTTGGGTCGTTCTGCACATGGCACGTGTATTTTTCTACTCCACTCACGGTGTTCTATTTGAAATTCTAGCTCCTCGGGTGACCCGTGATGCCCGGGGCGTCATAATCAAATAGGTAGAGCCTTATGCTCCACCCTACTATAGACACAATTGTGGCTGTATTCGATTATGACGCCCCGAGCGCCTCGGGTCACCCGAAGTGTTAGGATTTCAAATAGAACACCGCGAGTGGAGCCTACAAATACAAGGGCCGTGTACAAAACGACCCAACCACAGTAACCCATGTCTTTGGTGGGGGTGCGAGGAGCAATTACATCACATTTGTGCTGGTACTGTCCTGTAGCAGTACAAGTCCTATGTGTTTTTTTAATGTTTTTTTTTTAATAACCCAGATTGATTACATTGAAATATAACTAAACTATGCAAGCATAAAATACTCTAAATCCTATTTTACTGTAGTTATATATTGGTTATTAATTAACATTTAGAAAAAAAAAGTGTTGGAGTAAGGCATCATGTTTTCCACCCTGAGTGTGTTATACAACCTGAGGTTGTATGCCCTGAGCATGCGCCAAAAAGAGGCTCGGAATACGGTGTTGCAGTTTCCGCGGTATGCCAGTTTGTGAGGGACACATCGCTTCTGCGCATGCATCAAAATCGAACAGCATCGTCACTAACCTTATAAATTTAATATAATGTTTTTGGTAAAGATGTTTTCTATATGTATACCAAGCGATTTGTTTCTAGGTGGTGTGGTTTTAGAGATATTTCACTTTTTCTGTATTTTCTGTATGAAGATTGCTCATGACCATTGACAATGCCTTGAGTTTGATGGTGCGCACAGTGCAAAACATTAGTTTTATTCAAAATTAATAGAAATCAAGAACCCTAACCGTATAAATTTAATATAATCTGTTTGTTAAATATGTTTTCTGTATGTGTGCCATGCGGTTTGTTTCTAGGTGGTGTAATTTGAGAGATATTTGACTTTTTCTGTATGAAGATTTGCTCACGGCCATTGATAATGCATTTGAATGTATGTGTCCCTCGCAAACTGGTGTACCGTGGATACCGCAACGACGGCATCGACCTGTGACGTCAGTCCCACGTGACTCACACCCAGCGTGTGGACCTTTGATGAACCAGTTGTGGACCACCGGTTGGAATGTAAAATAGCCCAAACTGCAAATGGGTCCACAAAGCAGGATCGATAGGTGGACACTCTACCGCCTGAGCTATGTCCCCTTCTGTGTTATTTCTATCCATGGGCGGATCTGCGACTGCTACTAGGCTAGGTACAATCAGTGACAGCCCTTATGGGTGTGTTACACTCTGATGAATTGCATAAGCCTATGCCCACGTATGTGATTTTGTGCAAACACACGCTGTCATTTTCACAAGCATGAACAACTGCAAATGTCCGAATAATGAACATATTACAACATACAAGCGGAAAAGAAAAACAGTTCAAACACAGCATCTAAGTTTTAAATCATTTCGTTAATCTACCTAGCACAGGTCTAGAATTTCTAGAAACTATATTTGAAGAGTTCTGGCGCAAACCCGTGCAAAACCAATCCAACAATGCAGTTTGAATAAAATACTTTTGCCCGAAAATAACTTTAAAGCTCCCCAATTGCACTTTTCATATGATCACATGGTTATGAAACGATCAATAAAAGAGTAGGAATATAACAAAAATAAACTGTTTAAAGGTTTGATTCCAATGTTTATCTCCATTTTCGGGTCGGGGTTTACTTGGTTTTGCGCATGAACTCTTCATTTGGCGCCCCCTTGCGGGTGGAACCCTGGGCGACTGCTGGGGTTTCCGGTACCTTCAGTGGGCCCTGGCTACAAGCCGTTGTCTTTATTTGTCGTCCGCAGGCTTCACATCTGTTCCCGGTCCGTAAGTGAGAGACGCTACATGTGGAAGAATCTCAAGTTCGAATGTCACCGGAAGGAGTATGTGCCGTTCGGGATCTGCCTGACATGTCGTGCTTGGAATGCCACACACAACATCCGGGAGTTGTGAGTGCTCTTCTTTTTTACGTCACTTAATTTTGGCAAGCACATCAAAACTCTGACACCATATGCTTCTGCTGTAATAGTTTATATTAAATTGACTCAGCATTTCCTTCTGTCTTGCATCAAATGTTTAATAGGTGCACCCATATCTAATTTAGGTATGTATAATCAAATCTAGATCATTGTTTTTGTTTTTAAAGTTATATGTTTTTATTGGACTATGCAGCTTTAAATTTGGTTTCATTAAATGTAGTTTATTCATTGAAACATATCTCTTGTCACCTCCAGAGCACTGGTCTTCCAGCCATACAGTAACATTGCTTGATGCGTAAGTGAAACTGTCAGTTGTAATAGTACACTGTATGCGATTGCAGTGTGACAGTAACAACATTACACATGGTGAGCATGTGTTACATGGCATTGCATGGTTCTGGAATTATATAGATGAATCGATCTCAGAATCAGTTTTTCTGAAAACCTGGAATTGTAATTATCCTGCTTACAATAGACCCCTAGTTACATTTATCGGCAGAATTTGGAACCATGCTAGTCGGGTCGTTTCCATAACTGCCTATTGTAAAATATTTCGACTTTCTACACATAGTTACATTATAAAATAGATTCCATTTAAAATACCCATTTGTTTTATTCAATAGATAGAAGAATGCGTAACTCATTGCTGAACCCAGACGGATAGGGTGGGAGACAGTCATGTTTGGCATTTAATGTTTAATGTGTATTGGATCCGGATTGAATTTGTATGGAGTGCATCAGATATGATAGAGGTCTCTGGTTAAGTTGCCATGACCTGGTGGTAGCTGGTATGAGGGAATGAGGGGTGCACCTGAGCTGAACCCATCTCTACTGTCCAGGAATCTCAAGATGGCCCCCATAAAGAGTAAAATAACAATATGCCATGGATCAATGACATCATGTACCTTCAATAATGTCATGTACCTTCAATAATATCACATACCTTCAATAACATCATGTACCTTCAATGAGATGCATGTAGGAGTGTTGGAGAGATTAAAAGCCTGGGAGAGCCTGGTAGCCACCACTGGGTCTTTGATGTGACAAGAGGTACTTTTGTGTCCATCCTCTATTGTCTGCTATACCCACTGTAACCACTTCACTATTATAGACAGGCAACCATAGGACTGAGCTCCACCACACCATTTCCTATACTACACCCTCTGGTACTTTATGGTATTTTATATATATTTAACTGGCCTTTCAGTATAGCTCACTTCCATCTATAGTGATCCGGTGATCACCTTTTAAAGGGGATTAGCCCATAGATTACACTATGTCTTCACATGCTATATCTCCGTAAAGAATGCTTGGAAAACTAATATTGTAATACAATGCTTGATTAGATTCAGATATTCATATCGCAACAGACATCAAGCTCTTATCATTGTAATATATATACAGTAACATCTCTCTAAATCGACCTACCTTGGGACCAACTCTAAGTGGTCCATTTAGGGAGGGCGTCGGTTTGGGAATTTACAATATGGTTACAATGGCATTGTTGGGACCCAAATAAAGCGATCGATATAGGGGATTGGTCGAGATGTGGAGGTTTAGGGAGGTTTTATTGTATGTAGAACAGACAACTATCTTGCATTGTTCTTCTGGCTTTCACCGCTCCTCTCTTCACATATATTAAACCTCACCAGTTAAGCTCGTGACATCTATCGGCAGATTCTGGAACTACTTTAGTCGGGTAGTTTCGAGCTTAACTGGCGGGGTATAGTACACATCTCCAGATAGGATACTGCATCATATACAAGGGGGTGGGTCAACACTAGCTAGTAGAGTACCATCTTCACAGCACCATTGTCATTGACAGTGGGTATTCTTTGCAAATGACGAATGCATATCAGTATTGTAGTAGTCTGCACTGACCTCTCATGCAAGTAAGCACATGGACAGGCAGGTGTGGGTAGTGTGGTGAAATCAGGGAGTCTAGGTGGGGTAATCCTTAGCACACTGGCCCAGAATGCAAAGAGATATGGTTTTGAGTCCCACAATAGGCGCAATATCTGCCATTTTTATCACCCCCCATGACACTGGTTGCCGTGAGCATGATCCTGTACAAGCTACGCGCCCTATGGTTGTTGAATCTACCCTGTGTATGTATGTGTAACTGCATTGCCCCTATGTATCTAATTATAAGCATTAAATGACCATTTAAAATACTTATAATTCCAGGGGGACGAGTGTAGTAGTCTGCACTGACCTCTCAGGCAAGTAACCACATAGACAGATAGGCATGGGTAGTGTGTTGACATAAGGGAGCCTAGGTGGTGTAATGGTTAGCACATTGGCCCAGAATGCAAAGATATGTGGGTTCGAGTCCCGATCTAGGTGCAATATTTCCCATTTTCATCACCCCAATAGACTACATCACGGTTCCAGCGGCGCGGTGCATTGTGGGATGCATCAGAGCAAAACATACCCCCCAAAAGCACATGGCACATGCTAATACACTGGATGCAGCTATGTAATGTGCTAGTTTCAGATCATCTCAGCTCTTGCTTGAAACATTTACATCAATATAATCAGCAGATCTTATGCCATGTGCATTTAGATTTAGAAAGATCTAAGCATTCAGACTAGTGTTAGAGCCATAGCAAAAGTACTCAATGCATTGTCAATGGCAGTGAGCAATCTCCATACAGAAAAAGTAAAATATTGATAAAACCACACGACCTAGAGACAAACCGCTTGGAACACATATAGAAAACATGTTTATCAAAAAGATTCTATTAAATTGATATGGTTAGGGTTTTGGATATCTATTCTTTTTGAATAAAACTAACGTTTTTCACTGCGAGTATAGGCAAACTCAATGGCCGTATGCCTTTGCTTTGCTCCCCATGCCGTTTTCAGCGCATGCGCAGTCGGAACCGTGATCTAGTTTATACCAGTACCATTGTCCGTTTAATTACCCACACACCAGCATTATGCAAATGTTCCATGATCAGCAATATGCAGCAGAGCAAGCTACCGTAGGTGACAGCTGCTGAGTAATAACTGTGCTATTCCCTGATTTATCTTCCATTTCAGACAGGGAGAATGTACAGGTAAAGTATACCAATATGAGCCTGTGATTGTGAACATCAAGCAATGCTGTGATGGATACCAAAGGAGAAACAACATCTGCGCAGGTACGTTGATGCAGGGATGATTAAAATTAGCATTCCATCTAACTTGACATAGCCGCTGATGCCAATATAAGACTGATTGATTGATTGATTGATGGTTGCTTTACGCCGTGTCGGCAGCATAGGCCATATTCACGGCGATAAATGTTTGTTTTTTGTTCAAACCATCGCTTTTACATGTAAAAGCAGACAATCAATTATGTGCCAATAGACACTAATTAAATTAGAAAGCTCACAATCATATATTTGTGATCAAGGGAAACAAATTCCCATAGAAAAAGAAAAGTTTTATTAATAATTGATAGAATCCATTTAGTAAACTATATAAGGTGGTACAGTCCAGCTGCCCTCAAAAAGGCTAAAATGTTTTCCTGTTTTACCTTAGTAAAAAGGTCATGCATACTGTCTGCAGTGTAGAACCGTTGGCGCAGGGCCAAAAAATCAACGCAACTTAGTAAAATGTGTTTGAGTGTCAGTGGGGACTGACACCCAATACATTCAGGGGGAGGTTCCCCCTTGAGCAGAAAAGCATGTGTAAGCCACGAGTGGCCAATACGGCAGCGGCTAAGGACCACTTGGTCCCGCCGACCTCCCGCATGAGTCTGTGGTGGCTTTCCCACAGATGGTTCAATTTCTTTAAGTTTATTAATGTTTTCATCCCACTCATGTTGCCATTTGGATTTTATGTGGGTGGATATTAGTGGTTTCAGATCAGAGTGAGGGATCAGACATGGTTCAAGATCACAGTTCAGGGCCTTCTTCGCAGCCCGATCAATATAAGACTAGATATGTGCTGTAAAAGCAATTACACAAGTATAATTATCCGTAAACTGATTACCCACGAAGTGTGTCTTTAGTTGGCACCAATTGACACTAGACAACTAATGACACTCTACTACTCAAGCGACTGGTCAGGCCCTCTGCCTCGCCTCGTCCTGCCATCTGGCCTATTCAGCTGTCATGGCTCTACTTCACACCTGTCCCACTTGCTCAACATATTTGGTTAATAACTTGAGTATCACATGCCTAGAAGATCAGTGCCATTGGCGCTGAAAAGATACTTTATTCAATGAATAACCATTATTTATGAAAACAAATCTAAACAAATCTCTAAATTAACTCACTGGGTTATGGGGTCGCGGTGAGTGACTGACACACTTGATCCACGCTGTTTTCTGCAGAGTCGGTGAACTGCCAGCTGAACAATGGAGGCTGCCCCCACATCTGTCTGTCCGACAAGGAGGCCGGCAAGCACTGCGAGTGTTTCCAGGGTTACCAGTTCAACGGCACCCGGTGTGACGGTAAGTCACGAGGGGCGCCACTGCTCACCACCTGCTCACCACATGTTCTATGGCACCATACTCACCACATGCTTATCACATGCTCAGTAGTAGCATACTATCTATCCACCAGCTGCTCGCCACCTGCTCATTAGCACCAACATATATATCCAACACCTGCTCACCACCTGCTCAATATCAGCAAACTATATATTCAGCACATGCTCACCACATGCTCTATGGTACCAAACTTACCACATGCTCAGTAGCAGCAAACTATCTATTCGCCACCTGGTCAACACCTGCGCATTAGCAGAAAACTATATATTCAGTCCATGCTCACCACCTGTTCATTAGCAGCAAACTATCAATTCACCACCTGCTCAAAACCTGTTTATTGGCAGCATACTATCTACCCACCACCTGCTCGCCACCTGCTGATTAGCAGCATAATATCTATCCACCACATGTTAAATATATAGTCATTAGCAACAAACGATTTATCCACAACCTGCTCGCCAGCTGCCTATTAGCAGCATACTATCCATTCACCACATGCGTACCACCTGCTCATTATCAGCAAACTATCTATTCAACACATGCTCACCACTTGTTCATTAGCGGTAACCTATATATCCACCACCTGATCGCCACCTGCTCATTAGCAGCAACCTACCTATCCACCCCCTGCTCACCAACTGCTCATTAGCAGCAAATTATATATCCACTACCCGCTCACCACCTGCCACATGCTCATTAGTACCAACCTATATATCCACGACCTGGTCAGAACCTGCTCATTAGCAGCAACCTATATATCAACGACCTGGTCAGAACCTGCTCATTAGCAGCATACTATCTATCCACATGCTCATTAACAACATACTCCGAATCCACCACCTGCTAATCACATGCTCATTAAAGTTGCATAGTCCGATGAAATATGAAATTTTCAAAATCAAACACTTATCTGGATTTAATCAGGACAGTCATACAGTTACAGGATCAAAGGATAACAAGAGGACTTCGGCAATCTCAGCCCTACCACCCCCTAACCGCCGAAAGCTACTGTCCTTTGTAGTTGAGGGGTGGGCGGCGGCTGAATCAGTATGGATGTAGTGGTCGGGTTCGTATCCAATCGGCGACTGCCGGTTGGTCGCGTGCGAGCGGTCAGCGTGGTTTCGTATGATGCGCTTTTGAATCGATAGGTGGCGGCAGGGTCGGCCGGGCTAGGTGGAGTCGCGCTGGGGCGATCCGAGTGAGGCTAGTTTGTCCGTAAATCGTCAGGTGGCGGTTCGGTCGTAGTGCTTGAAAGTCTACCACCCCACGTCCCGCTGCGAATTACCCATGTTAGCGCTAACATGGACAATTATCTAGATTTGATTTGCGCATATCTAACTGAGATACTGATGCACTTATTGAACATTCGTTTCTGCATACAAGGGAACACTGAGTCAATTTAATAGAACACGTTACTGTAGAAGTCTATAGCTGTATTCACACTGGCAAAATCTAAAGCGATCTACAGAAGGCGATTTATATTAAGCGATCTAGAGCTCATTCACACGGGGTGAGTTTCAAAGTGTGTCGCATTCACACGGGCAGTGCTTTGAATCGGTTTAAGGTGGAAGTGGATATCTGCGCATGAGCAAGTCCAGACTAACCAGTGCCAGTTTGGGTTTGTCGACGTCGGCTGAGAGAGTGTGGGTTCGACCTAGATATGTATGGACTGAATCGTATTGGTTTGGAACAGTCAAAACTTCTGCTGGGCAGTGAAACCCTAAAAATAAATCATGAACAAAATATATGTGCACAGCTAGCAGGTTCATAAAGCAAATTTATCGGAAAGTCAACACACTCAGGTCTCGACTGTCACGTTTCACTCGACTACGCATGCGTGTGATGTCATAAATAAAACGATTCAGCGTAGATCGCTTCCTGTAGACCACCTTGGTATGCGTTTTACATTAAACGATTTATATGAATCGATTCAGCCCTAAAACGCCTCGCCTAGTTTATCATGTACCCACCGCCTGCTCACCACTAGTTTATCATGTACCCACCACCTGCTCACCACTAGTTTATCATGTACCCACCACCTGCTCACCACTAGTTTATCATGTACCCACCGCCTGCTCACCACTAGTTTATCATGTACCCACCACCTGTTCACCACTAGGTTATCATGTACCCACCATCTGCTCACCACTAGTTTATCATGTAACCACCACTTGCTCACCACTAGTTTATCATGTACACACCACCTGCTCACCACTAGTTTATCATGTACCCACCACCTGCTCACCACTAGTTTATCATGTACCCACCACCTGCTCACCACTAGTTTATCATGTACCCACCGCCTGGCCACCACTAGTTTATCATGTACCCACCGCCTGCTCACCACTAGTTTATCATGTACCCACCGCCTGCTCACCACTAGTTTATCATGCACCAACCACCTGCTCACCACTAGTTTATCATGTACCCACCTCCTGCTCACCACTAGTTTATCATGTACCCACCATCTGCTCACCACTAGGTTATCATGTAGCCACCGCCTGATCACCACTAGTTTATCATGCACCCACCACCTGCTCACCACTAGTTTATCATGTACCCCCCACCTGCTCACCACTAGTTTATCATGTACCCACCTCCTGCTCACCACTAGTTTATCATGTACCCACCATCTGCTCACCACTAGATTATCATGTAGCCACCGCCTGATCACCACTAGTTTATCATGCACCCACCACCTGCTCACCACTAGTTTATCATGTACCCCCCACCTGCTCACCACTAGTTTATCATGTACCCACCGCCTGCGCACCACTAGTTTATCATGTGCCCACCGCCGGCTCATCACTAGTGTATCATGTACCCACCACCTGCTCACCACTAGTTTATCATGTACCCACCACCTGTTCACCACTAGGTTATCATGTACCCACCACCTGCTCACCACTAGTTTATCATGTACCCACCACCTGCTCACCACTAGTTTATCATGTACCCACCACCTGCTCACCACTAGTGTATCATGTACCAACCATCTGCTCACCACTAGTTTATCATGTGCCCACCACCTGCTCACCACTAATTTATGATGTACCCACCACCTGCTCACCACTAGTTTATCATGCACCCACCGCCTGCTCACCACTAGTTTATCATGTACCCCCCACCTGCTCACCACTAGTTTATCATGTACCCACCGCCTGCTCACCACTAGTTTATCATGTTTCCCACCACCTGCTCACCACTAGTTTATCATGTACCCACCGCCTGCTCACCACTAGTTTATCATGTACCCCATGTCTGCTCACCACTAGTTGATCATGTGCACACCACCTGCTCACCACTAGTTTATCATGTAACCACCACTTGCTCACCACTAGTTTATCATGTACACACCACCTGCTCACCACTAGTTTATCATGTACCCACCACCTGCTCACCACTAGTGTATCATGTACCCACCGCCTGCTCACCACTAGTTTATCATGTACCCACCGCATGCCCACCACTAGTTCATCATGTACCCACCGCCTGCTCACCACTAGTTTATCATGTACCCACCGCCTGCTCACCACTAGTTTATCATGCACCAACCACCTGCTCACCACTAGTGTATCATGTACCCACCGTCTGCTCACCACTAGTTTATCATGTACCCACCACCTGCTCACCACTAGTGTATCATGTACCCACCACCTGCTCACCACTAGTTTATCATGTAACCACCACTTGCTCACCACTAGTTTATCATGTACACACCACCTGCTCACAACTAGTTTAGCATGTACCCACCACCTGCTCACCACTAGTTTATCATGTACCCACCACCTGCTCACCACTAGTTTATCATGTACCCACCGCCTGGCCACCACTAGTGTGTCATGTACCCACCACCTGCTCACCACTAGTTTATAATGTACCCACCGCCTGCTCACCCCTAGTTTATCATGCACCAACCACCTGCTCACCACTAGTTTATCATGTACCCACCTCCTGCTCACCACTAGTTTATCATGTACCCATCGTCTGCTCACCACTAGTTTATGATGTAGCCACCGCCTGCTCACCACTAGTTTATCATGCACCCACCACCTGCTCACCACTAGTTTATCATGTACCCCCCACCTGCTCACCACTAGTTTATCATGTACCCACCACCTGCGCACCACTAGTTTATCATGTACCCACCCCCTGCTCACCACTAGTTTAGTATGTACCCACCACCTGCTCACCACTAGTTTATCATGTACCCACCACCTGCTCACCACTAGTTTAACAGGTACCCACCACCTGCTCACCACTAGTTTATCATCTACCCACCACCTGCTCACCACTAGTGTATCATGTACCCACCACCTGCTCACCACTAGTTTATCATGTACCCACTGCCTGCTCACCAGTAGTTTATCATGTATCCACCGCCTGCTCACCACTAGTTTATCATGTACCCACCACCTGCTCACCACTAGTTTATCATGTACCCACCACCTGCTCACCACTAGTTTATCAGGTACCCACCACCTGCTCACCACTAGTTTATCATCTACCCACCACCTGCTCACCACTAGTTTATCATGTACCCACCACCTGCTCACCACTAGTTTATCATGTACCCACCACCTGCTCACCACTAGTTTATCATGTAACCACCACCTGCTCACCACTAGTTTATCATCTACCCACCACCTGCTCACCACTAGTTTATCATGTACCCACCACCTGCTCACCACTAGTTTATCATGTACCCACCACCTCCTCACCACTAGTTTATCATGTACCCACCACCTGTTCACCACTAGTGTATCATGTACCCACCACCTGCTCACCACAACTGTTCATGTAACCACGATTTACTCACCACAACTTATCATGTAACCACCCCTTGCTCACCACAAATTCTCATGTAACCAGCACCTGCTCACCAGTAGCTTATCATGCATTCACCACCTGCTTGCCACCTACTCACCACTAGCTTATGAATCTACCACCGGCTCAATGTCTGGTCAGCATGATTGTGTTGCTCACCATCCAATCCCCACCTGTTCAACATCTGCTGACCAGCTTATCAGTATATATGTTAACAATGTTGTTAGTGCCTTTCAGAAACTGCTACGCTAGCTGTTCCCCATCCGCTCACCACTTTATCAATACAAATCTCATAAGCACCTGTTCAGTAACTGCTGAAGCACCTGCTCGCCATCTGATAACCTTCTTCTAAACATCTGGTCACCATCTGCTCACCGGAGTACTAGTCTAAATACACCATCCTGAAATAACTGTTACTTACAAATACTCAGATTCTAATTCTCATTCTTTACTACCTGTAGCTGCCGCTTCCGATTAAATCCCTATTTTTGCACTACAACATTAGCTTAGTTTGGTATCTTAAGGTACCACCTTATTTCAATGGTTTATATTCTCCTTTGGAGTTCTGCTGAGAGAATCCATGATTCGCAAATATACAGGAGGATGGGTGTGAGAAGGAAGCACAATATGTGTATCTGGAAACTGAACCATATCTGCGCAAAGAGAATCGAAGCAAAAAATAACACTTTCTCTTACTGAAGCAGAACATAGAAAACCGCGTAGATGAGCTAAATAGTTTTTTTGTTGAGGGTTTCTTTTGTGGTAAATATATTTATTCTGCTGAATAAGTCTTTTGTCAGTGCCAAAGCAATGGTCTTCCAGCCATTGTTCAATTCAGGATGATTTACACAAAGAAGGTATAGAGAGTAGGGTAGACAATCACTTTTGAATACACAATTTGCAGCGGATAGCACAATGAAATTCTGTAACTGACAAGTTCCGTAGCAATGTGGCAACAGTAGTGTCATATGACCAGATCGATATTAGTCAGATCAATGTGAGTATTTACATGGTATTTAGAATGTAAGCAGAACTTATCTCATGTACTTATTTGGTAAAGTTGTAGTAAGTGTTCATGTAGGGTCTGGTCAATTGGAATTAGACAAGCAGTAGATGAATGTCCAGTAAGTATCCATGATTCACAACCATACCATGTTGTAAAGTGCGACTGAGGGCAGCTGTGGTTGTGTAGGCCTTAAATAGGAAATCACTACAGGCAAGTATAGAGAAGGAAGGCAAGAGATAGAGTGTGCAGAAGGAACCAGAAGGAGCTTGCTTAGTTTATTATATATATAGCTTTTAGAATCCAGGATGGTGGTGCTCACATGATCCAATCCTCCAATCCCTAACAAGCATGCCTTTAACCACCAATGAGGGTTAAATATCCCTGTTGCCAAGGCATGGTTAGGTCTGTCTCTGGGGCAGAGATCCATAGATAACTCTAGAGGGGAGGGGGTATGTGAGGCAACTTCTCAAAGACTGTACACCTAAAAAGTGACACTCCTCCTCTATACTATTTTACTATACAATGTATATACTTTATGAGTAATAGCTTACCAACTCCAGATATCTCTCATATGCCTTTGGTTATTATATATTACCATTTTCCATTTTATAGACAAGTTGCAATTTATAATAGTAGAGTTCATATATCCCATATCTCATAATATCGGACAATTTTACCATGTGTATCTGGCAACTGAGAGATATCTCGGCAAGGTGAAGCAGGGCTAAGAAGACCAATATCCCGTGCTGAAGCACATACAAGCCTATGATATGTAAATAGCAGTAGGCTCGTCTAGTAGTAAGAGTAGACAAAATAAAACACATATATGGCAAGAAAATCAAAAAAAACTAACCATACCAACCAACTATCTATCTGCTACTGAAATGCAGGCAATCAAATACCTTATCAGCAGCTAGTGTGTGGTAAGATAATACCAACACTACAGCTGGCCAGCATTGAAAGCAAGCCTGGATACCCAGGCTTATATGATATGGACAGTATAAATACAGCCTCAATAAACAATATTTTGTTTAAAGCACAGCATATAACAGCACTTAGAAGAGTTAAACTGTTGGGGTTTTATTTTGCAGACTTTAATGAATGCACACTTCAGAATGGCGGGTGTTCGGACAACTGCGTCAATACAATCGGCAGTTACTACTGCACCTGTCGGCCAGCAAGACAGCTGATCTCACCTTTCACGTGTACAAGTAAGTCATGCTTCAGGGTTGTTCATCATGACAGGAAATTAGTGAGCGAGTTAATGATTATAAACTCAGAGAAATTGGATGATGGATATTGACCGAGATGAGGTGGCCTAGGTGACATTCGAATTGATTGATATGCTGATGTGTTATATTGAGGAGTTTGGTGTGTTTCTTAAAGAGCTGCTCCCAGGATTGATATTGGGGATATGGATTTGATCCTTAAAGATCTGATACGAGGTGTTGTATCGGGGATATGGGTTGGATCCTTAAAGATCTGCTACGAGGTGTTATATTGGGGATATGGGTTTGATCCTTAAAGATCTGATACGAGGTGTTGTATCGGGGATATGGGTTGGATCCTTAAAGATCTGCTACGAAGTGTTATATTGGGGATATGAATTTGATCCTTAAAGATCTGATACGAGGTGTTGTATCGGGGATATGGGTTGGATCCTTAAAGATCTGCTACGAGGTGTTATATTGGGGATATGGGTTTGATCCTTACACATCTGCCCTCTAGTGTTATATTGGGGAGATGGGTTTGTTCCTTAAATACATGCCCTCTAGTGTTATATTGGTGAGATGGGGTTGTTCCTTAAATACATGCCCTCTAGTGTTAATGGGGAATGGGTGTTCCTTAAATACCTGCCCTCTAGTGTTATATTGGGGAGATGGGGTTGTTCCTTAAATACATGCCCTCTAGTGGTATATTGGGGAGATGGGGTTGTTCCTTAAATACATGCCCTCTAGTGTTATATTGGGGAGATGGGGTTGTTCCTTAAATACATGCCCTCTAGTGTTATATTAGGGAGATGGGGTTGTTCCTTAAATACATGCCCTCTAGTGTTATATTGGGGAGATGGGGTTGTTCCTTAAATAAATGCCCTCTAGTGTTATATTGGGGAGATGGGGTTGTTCCTTAAATACATGCCCTCTAGTGTTATATTGGGGAGATGGGGTTGTTCCTTAAATACATGCCCTCTAGTGTTATATTAGGGAGATGGGGTTGTTCCTTAAATACATGCCCTCTAGTGTTATATTGGGGAGATGGGGTTGTTCCTTAAATACATGCCCTCTAGTGTTATATTGGGGAGATGGGGTTGTTCCTTAAATAATGCCCTCTAGTGTTATATTGGGGAGATGGGGTTGTTCCTTAAATAATGCCCTCTAGTGTTATATTGGGGAGATGGGGTTGTTCCTTAAATACATGCCCTCTAGTGTTATATTGGTGAGATGGTGTTGTTCCTTAAATACATGCCCTCTAGTGTTATATTGGGGAGATGGGGTTGTTCCTTAAATACATGCCCTCTAGTGTTATATTGGGGAGATGGGGTTGTTCCTTAAATACATGCCCTCTAGTGTTATATTGGGGAGATGGGGTTGTTCCTTAAATACATGCCCTCTAGTGTATAGGGAGATGGGGTTGTTCTTAAATCATGCCCTCTATGTTATATTGGGGAGATGGGTTGTTCCTTAAATACATGCCCTCTAGTGTTATATTGGGAGATGGGGTTGTTCCTTAAATACATGCCCTTAGTGTTATATTGGGAGATGGGGTTGTTCCTTAAATAATGCCCTCTAGTGTTATATTGGGGAGATGGGGTTGTTCCTTAAATACATGCCCTCTAGTGTTATATTGGGGAGATGGGGTTGTTCCTTAAATACATGCCCTCTAGTGTTATATGGGGAGATGGGGTTGTTCCTTAAATACATGCCCTCTAGTGTTATATTGGGGAGATGGGGTTGTTCCTTAAATACATGCCCTCTAGTGTTATATTGGGGAGATGGGGTTGTTCCTTAAATACATGCCCTCTAGTGTTATATTGGGGAGATGGGGTTGTTCCTTAAATACATGCCCTCTAGTGTTATATTGGGGAGATGGGGTTGTTCCTTAAATACATGCCCTCTAGTGTTATTTGGGGAGATGGGGATGTTCCTTAAATACATGCCCTCTAGTGTTATATTGGGGAGATGGGGTTGTTCCTTAAATACATGCCCTCTAGTGTTATATTGGGGAGATGGGGTTGTTCCTTAAATACATGCCCTCTAGTGTTATATTAGGGAGATGGGGTTGTTCCTTAAATACATGCCCTCTAGTGTTATATTGGGGAGATGGGGTTGTTCCTTAAATACATGCCCTCTAGTGTTATATTGGTGAGATGGGGTTGTTCCTTAAATACGTGCCCTCTAGTGTTATATTGGGGAGATGGGGTTGTTCCTTAAATACGTGCCTTCTAGTGTTATATTGGGGAGATGTGGTTGTTCCTTAAATACATGCCCACTAGTGTTATATTAGGGAAATGGGTTTGTTCCTTAAATAGCTGCTCTCTAGTGTTATATTGGGGAGATGGGATTGTTCCTTAAATAATGCCCTCTAGTGTTATATTGGGGAGATGGGGATGTTTCTTAAATACATGCCCTCTAGTGTTATATTGGTGAGATGGGGTTGTTCCTTAAATACATGCCCTCTAGTGTTATATTAGGGAGATGGGGTTGTTCCTTATATAATGCCCTCTAGTGTTATATTGGGGAGATGGGGTTGTTCCTTAAATACATGCCCTCTAGTGTTATATTAGGGAGATGGGGTTGTTCCTTAAATACGTGCCCTCTAGTGTTATATTGGGGAGATGGGGTTGTTCCTTAAATAATGCCCTCTAGTGTTATATTGGGGAGATGGGGTTGTTCCTTAAATACGTGCCCTCTAGTGTTATATTGGGGAGATGGGGTTGTTCCTTAAATACATGCCCTCTAGTGTTATATTAGGGAGATGGGGTTGTTCCTTAAATAATGCCCTCTAGTGTTATATTTGGGAGATGGGGTTGTTCCTTAAATACATGCCCTCTAGTGTTATATTAGGGAGATGGGGTTGTTCCTTAAATACATGCCCTCTAGTGTTATATTGGGGAGATGGGGTTGTTCCTTAAATACATGCCCTCTAGTGTTATATGGGGAGATGGGGTTGTTCCTTAAATACATGCCCTCTAGTGTTATATTGGGGAGATGGGTTTGTTCCTTAAATACATGCCCTCTAGTGTTATATTAGGGAGATGGGGTTGTTCCTTAAATAATGCCCTCTAGTGTTATATTGGGGAGATGGGGTTGTTCCTTAAATACATGCCCTCTAGTGTTATATTGGGGAGATGGGGTTGTTCCTTAAATACATGCCCTCTAGTGTTATATTGGGGAGATGGGGTTGTTCCTTAAATACATGCCCTCTAGTGTTATATTAGGGAGATGGGGTTGTTCCTTAAATACATGCCCTCTAGTGTTATATTGGGGAGATGGGGTTGTTCCTTAAATACATGCCCTCTAGTGTTATATTGGGGAGATGGGGTTGTTCCTTAAATACATGCCCTCTAGTGTTATATTGGGGAGATGGGGTTGTTCCTTAAATACATGCCCTCTAGTGTTATATTGGGGAGATGGGGTTGTTCCTTAAATACATGCCCTCTAGTGTTATATTGGGAGATGGGGTTGTTCCTTAAATACATGCCCTCTAGTGTTATATTGGGGAGATGGGTTGTTCCTTAAATACGTGCCCTCTAGTGTTATATTGGGGAGATGGGGTTGTTCCTTAAATACGCCCTCTAGTGTTATATTGGGGAGATGGGGTTGTTCCTTAAATACATGCCCTCTAGTGTTATATTAGGGAGATGGGTTTGTTCCTTAAATACATGCCCTCTAGTGTTATATTGGGGAGATGGGGATGTTCCTTAAATACATGCCCTCTAGTGTTATATTGGGGAGATGGGGTTGTTCCTTAAATACATGCCCTCTAGTGTTATATTAGGGAGATGGGGTTGTTCCTTAAATACATGCCCTCTAGTGTTATATTAGGGAGATGGGGTTGTTCCTTAAATACATGCCCTCTAGTGTTATATTGGGGAGATGGGGTTGTTCCTTAAATACATGCCCTCTAGTGTTATATTGGGGAGATGGGGTTGTTCCTTAAATACATGCCCTCTAGTGTTATATTGGGGAGATGGGTTTGTTCCTTAAATAATGCCCTCTAGTGTTATATTGGGGAGATGGGGTTGTTCCTTAAATACATGCCCTCTAGTGTTATATTGGGGAGATGGGGTTGTTCCTTAAATACATGCCCTCTAGTGTTATATTAGGGAGATGGGGTTGTTCCTTAAATAATGCCCTCTAGTGTTATATTGGGGAGATGGGGTTGTTCCTTAAATACGTGCCCTCTAGTGTTATATTGGGGAGATGGGGTTGTTCCTTAAATACATGCCCTCTAGTGTTATATTAGGGAGATGGGGTTGTTCCTTAAATAATGCCCTCTAGTGTTATATTGGGGAATGGGGTTGTTCCTTAAATACATGCCCTCTAGTGTTATATTGGAGATGGGTTGTTCCTTAAATACATCCCCTAGTGTTATATTGGGGAATGGGGTTGTTCCTTAATACATGCCCTCTAGTGTTATATTAGGGAGATGGGGTTGTTCCTTAAACATGCCCTCTAGTGTTATATGGGAATGGGGTTGTTCCTTAAATACATGCCCTCTAGTGTTATATTGGGGAGATGGGGTTGTTCCTTAAATACATGCCCTCTAGTGTTATATTGGGGAGATGGGGTTGTTCCTTAAATACATGCCCTCTAGTGTTATATTGGGGAGATGGGGTTGTTCCTTAAATACATGCCCTCTAGTGTTATATTGGGGAGATGGGGTTGTTCCTTAAATAATGCCCTCTAGTGTTATATTGGGGAGATGGGGTTGTTCCTTAAATACATGCCCTCTAGTGTTATATTGGGGAGATGGGGTTGTTCCTTAAATACATGCCCTCTAGTGTTATATTGGGGAGATGGGGTTGTTCCTTAAATACATGCCCTCTAGTGTTATATTGGGGAGATGGGGTTGTTCCTTAAATACATGCCCTCTAGTGTTATATTGGGGAGATGGGTTTGTTCCTTAAATACATGCCCTCTAGTGTTATATTAGGGAGATGTGGTTGTTCCTTAAATACATGCCCTCTAGTGTTATATTGGGGAGATGGGTTTGTCCTTAAATACGGCCCTTTAGTGTTATATTAGGGAGATGGGGTTGTTCCTTAAATAATGCCCTCTAGTGTTTATTGGGGAGATGGGGTTGTTCCTTAAATACGTGCCCTCTAGTGTTATATTGGGGAGATGGGTTGTTCCTAAATACATGCCTCTAGTGTTATATTAGGGAGATGGGTTTGTTCCTTAAATACATGCCCTCTAGTGTTATATTGAGGGAGATGGGGTTGTTCCTTAATACATGCCCTCTAGTGTTATATTGGGGAGATGGGGTTGTTCCTTAAATACATGCCCTCTAGTGTTATATTAGGGAGATGGGGTTGTTCCTTAAATACATGCCCTCTAGTGTTATATTGGGGAGATGGGGTTGTTCCTTAAATACATGCCCTCTAGTGTTATATTAGGGAGATGGGGTTGTTCCTTAAATACATGCCCTCTAGTGTTATATTGGGGAGATGGGGTTGTTCCTTAAATACATGCCCTCTAGTGTTATATTGGGGAGATGGGGTTGTTCCTTAAATACATGCCCTCTAGTGTTATATTAGGGAGATGGGGTTGTTCCTTAAATACATGCCCTCTAGTGTTATATTGGGGAGATGGGGTTGTTCCTTAAATACATGCCCTCTAGTGTTATATTGGGGAGATGGGGTTGTTCCTTAAATACATGCCCTCTAGTGTTATATTGGGGAGATGGGGTTGTTCCTTAAATACATGCCCTCTAGTGTTATATTAGGGAGATGGGGTTGTTCCTTAAATACATGCCCTCTAGTGTTATATTAGGGAGATGGGGTTGTTCCTTAAATACATGCCCTCTAGTGTTATATTGGGGAGATGGGGTTGTTCCTTAAATACATGCCCTCTAGTGTTATATTGGGGAGATGGGGTTGTTCCTTAAATACATGCCCTCTAGTGTTATATTGGGGAGAGGGGTTGTTCCTTAAATACATGCCCTCTAGTGTTATATTGGGGAGATGGGGTTGTTCCTTAAATACATGCCCTCTAGTGTTATATGGGGAGATGGGGTTGTTCCTTAAATACATGCCCTCTAGTGTTATATTGGGGAGATGGGGTTGTTCCTTAAATACATGCCCTCTAGTGTTATATTGGGGAGATGGGTTTGTTCCTTAAATACATGCCCTCTAGTGTTGTATTGGGGAGATGGGATTGTTCCCTAAATACGTGCCCTCTAGTGTTATACTGGGGAGATGGGGTTCTTCCTTAAATACATGCCCCCTAGTGTTATATTGGGGAGATGGGGTTGTTCCTTAAATACATGCCCTCTAGTGTTATATTGGGGAGATGGGATTGTTCCTTAATACATGCCCTCTATTGCTTTTGGGGAGATGGGGTTCTTCCTTAAATACATGCCCTCTAGTGTTATATTGGGGAGATGGGGTTGTTCCTTAAATACATGCCCTCTAGTGTTATATTGGGGAGATGGGGTTCTTCCTTAAATACATGCCCTCTAGTGTTATATTGGGGAGATGGGGTTGTTCCTTAAATACATGCCCTCTAGTGTTATATTGGGGAGATGGGGTTGTTCCTTAAATACATGCCCTCTAGTGTTATATTGGGGAGATGGGGTTGTTCCTTAAATACATGCCCTCTAGTGTTATATTAGGGAGATGGGGTTGTTCCTTAAATACATGCCCTCTAGTGTTATATTAGGGAGATGGGGTTGTTCCTTAAATACATGCCCTCTAGTGTTATATTGGGGAGATGGGGTTGTTCCTTAAATACATGCCCTCTAGTGTTATATTGGGGAGATGGGGTTGTTCCTTAAATACATGCCCTCTAGTGTTATATTGGGGAGATGGGGTTGTTCCTTAAATACATGCCCTCTAGTGTTATATTAGGGAGATGGGGTTGTTCCTTAAATACATGCCCTCTAGTGTTATATTGGGGAGATGGGGTTGTTCCTTAAATACTAAATACATGCCCTCTAGTGTTATATTGGGGAGATGGGGTTGTTCCTTAAATACATGCCCTCTAGTGTTATATTGGGGAGATGGGGTTGTTCCTTAAATACATGCCCTCTAGTGTTATATTGGGGAGATGGGGTTGTTCCTTAAATACATGCCCTCTAGTGTTATATTGGGGAGATGGGGTTGTTCCTTAAATACATGCCCTCTAGTGTTATATTGGGGAGATGGGGTTGTTCCTTAAATACATGCCCTCTAGTGTTATATTGGGGAGATGGGGTTGTTCCTTAAATACATGCCCTCTAGTGTTATATTGGGGAGATGGGGTTGTTCCTTAAATACATGCCCTCTAGTGTTATATTGGGGAGATGGGGTTGTTCCTTAAATACATGCCCTCTAGTGTTATATTGGGGAGATGGGATTGTTCCTTAAATACATGCCCTCTAGTGTTATATTAGGGAGATGGGGTTGTTCCTTAAATACATGCCCTCTAGTGTTATATTGGGGAGATGGGGTTGTTCCTTAAATACATGCCCTCTAGTGTTATATTAGGGAGATGGGGTTGTTCCTTAAATACATGCCCTCTAGTGTTATATTAGGGAGATGGGGTTGTTCCTTAAATACATGCCCTCTAGTGTTATATTGGGGAGATGGGTTGTTCCTTAAATACATGCCCTCTAGTGTTATATTGGGGAGATGGGTTGTTCCTTAAATACATGCCCTCTAGTGTTATATTGGGAGATGGGGTGTTCCTTAAATACATGCCCTCTAGTGTTATATTAGGGAGATGGGGTTGTTCCTTAAATACATGCCCTCAGTTATATTAGGGAGATGGGTTGTCTTAAATACATGCCCTCTATGTTATATTGGGGAGATGGGTTTGTTCCTTAAATACATGCCCTCTAGTTATATTGGGGAGATGGGTTGTTCCTTAAATACATGCCCTCTAGTGTTATATTGGGGAGATGGGGTTGTTCCTTAAATACATGCCCTCTAGTGTTATATTGGGGAGATGGGTTTGTTCCTTAAATACATGCCCTCTAGTGTTATATTAGGGAGATGGGGTTGTTCCTTAAATACATGCCCTCTAGTGTTATATTAGGGAGATGGGGTTGTTCCTTAAATACATGCCCTCTAGTGTTATATTGGGGAGATGGGGTTGTTCCTTAAATACATGCCCTCTAGTGTTATATTGGGGAGATGGGGTTGTTCCTTAAATACATGCCCTCTAGTGTTATATTGGGGAGATGGGTTTGTTCCTTAAATACATGCCCTCTAGTGTTATATTGGGGAGATGGGGTTGTTCCTTAAATACATGCCCTCTAGTGTTATATTGGGGAGATGGGGTTGTTCCTTAAATACATGCCCTCTAGTGTTATATTGGGGAGATGGGTTTGTTCCTTAAATACATGCCCTCTAGTGTTATATTGGGGAGATGGGGTTGTTCCTTAAATACATGCCCTCTAGTGTTATATTGGGGAGATGGGGTTGTTCCTTAAATACATGCCCTCTAGTGTTATATTGGGGAGATGGGGTTGTTCCTTAAATACATGCCCTCTAGTGTTATATTGGGGAGATGGGGTTGTTCCTTAAATACATGCCCTCTAGTGTTATATGGGGAGATGGGGTTGTTCCTTAAATACATGCCCTCTAGTGTTATATTGGGGAGATGGGGTTGTTCCTTAAATACATGCCCTCTAGTGTTATATTGGGGAGATGGGGTTGTTCCTTAAATACATGCCCTCTAGTGTTATATTGGGGAGATGGGGTTGTTCCTTAAATACATGCCCTCTAGTGTTATATTGGGGAGATGGGGTTGTTCCTTAAATACATGCCCTCTAGTGTTATATTGGGGAGATGGGGTTGTTCCTTAAATACATGCCCTCTAGTGTTATATTGGGGAGATGGGGTTGTTCCTTAAATACATGCCCTCTAGTGTTATATTAGGGAGATGGGGTTGTTCCTTAAATACATGCCCTCTAGTGTTATATTGGGGAGATGGGGTTGTTCCTTAAATAATGCCCTCTAGTGTTATATTGGGGAGATGGGGTTGTTCCTTAAATACATGCCCTCTAGTGTTATATTGGGGAGATGGGGTTGTTCCTTAAATACATGCCCTCTAGTGTTATATTGGGGAGATGGGGTTGTTCCTTAAATACATGCCCTCTAGTGTTATATTGGGGAGATGGGGTTGTTCCTTAAATACATGCCCTCTAGTGTTATATTGGGGAGATGGGGTTGTTCCTTAAATACATGCCCTCTAGTGTTATATTGGGGAGATGGGGTTGTTCCTTAAATACATGCCCTCTAGTGTTATATTGGGGAGATGGGGTTGTTCCTTAAATACATGCCCTCTAGTGTTATATTGGGGAGATGGGGTTGTTCCTTAAATACATGCCCTCTAGTGTTATATTGGGGAGATGGGGTTGTTCCTTAAATACATGCCCTCTAGTGTTATATTGGGGAGATGGGGTTGTTCCTTAAATACATGCCCTCTAGTGTTATATTGGGGAGATGGGGTTGTTCCTTAAATACATGCCCTCTAGTGTTATATTGGGGAGATGGGGTTGTTCCTTAAATACATGCCCTCTAGTGTTATATTGGGGAGATGGGGTTGTTCCTTAAATACATGCCCTCTAGTGTTATATTGGGGAGATGGGGTTGTTCCTTAAATACATGCCCTCTAGTGTTATATTGGGGAGATGGGGTTGTTCCTTAAATACATGCCCTCTAGTGTTATATTAGGGAGATGGGGTTGTTCCTTAAATACATGCCCCCTAGTGTTATATTGGGGAGATGGGGTTCTTCCTTAAATACATGCCCTCTAGTGTTATATTAGGGAGATGGGATTGTTCCTTAAATACATGCCCTCTAGTGTTATATTGCGGAGATGGGGTTGTTGTTTAAATACCTGCTTCAGAGAAAGGAGATCTTTTGACCGAGAGGAAGACACTTCGTTGGGATTCGAAATGCTTGATATGCTCAGTTATTATATTGGGTATTTTTTCTTTACATCCTGGGTACCTGATTTAGGTGTTGTATTGGGGAGATCGAGTTGTGTCGTAAAGACCTGCCGATTATGTGTTGTATTTGGGAGATGGGTCTGTCCCTTAAATAAATGCTCATCTATTTGATATGTTCCTTTGAAGGATGGGTTACTGAAGAAATGTCAACCTATCTGATATTCTGTTTTGATGTTTGAGGTGACTGCAGGCTGTTGTGCAGCCTGGAGAGCAGGAGGTCTGCTCCCAAGCACCTCCTCTAATTCCCCTCCTGCCCACCAAGTGGTGCCTCACCCCCCATGTTATGTACCGATTCCGCCCACCATTAGTTATGTATGTTATTTAGTGATATACCAGAGACATATTGGCTGCGATAACAGCCTCCTGCCAAATGAACAAGCTATATCAGCATCCACTATGTAATCTATGGCTAATTCCTTTTAAAAGGAGGTCGGCCGATCTTTATAGATGAAAGTGAGCTATAATGAAATGCAAGTTAGCCATATATTACCAAGGGGTGTATTATAGGAAATGGGGTGGTGTACCTGAGTCCTATAGTTGCGTCTCTATAATAGCACAGAATGTGAGACTGACGCAACAGCACCTCTTGTCATGTGAAAGTGCAAGTGGTGACTGCCAGCTCTCCCAGGCTTTTAATCTATCCAACACTCCTACAGACATGTCATTGAATGTACATGATGTTATTGAAGGTACATGATGTCATTGATCTATGGCATATTGTTATTTTACTCTTTATGGCGGCCATCTTGAGGTTCCAGTACAGTAGAGATGGGTGCAGCTTGGGTGCACCCCTCATTCCCACATCCCAGCTACCACCAGGTCATGGAAACTTGACCAGATACCTGTCTCATATCCGATGCACACCATACAAATTCAATCCGGATCCAATACAAATTAAACATTAAATACCAAACATGACTATCCCGCACCCTATCAGGCTGGGTTCAGCAATGAGTTACGCATTCTTCTATCTACAAATGAGTACTCTAAATGGAAACTATTTTATAATGTAACTATGTATAGAAACTCGAAATATTGTACAACTAACACACAAACACATGTGATTATATTCTGTTCACATTTGATTATATTATGTTGATATGTTACCTGCTAGATATGTTGTATACATACACACAATACAATACATTAACACAAATATGAAGAGTTTGGGCGTAAACAAGTGACAACTCTATTTTAATTGTTCACTGTAAAGTCGATTTTGTGGTTGTGCTTCACAGGTAAAGTCTATCAAGTTCATGTTGTGTAATGTATTATATACGGGATGTGTTGGCTTCTGAACAAAATCAAGTTGATTTGATTATCAGAATGATGGCGACTTCAACTCAGTGTTTTTGTTGGTACATTAGTTGACTAAGCAAGGGAAATTTCAATTGTGAACGATTTGTCTTCCTCATTCCACTGGGATACCAGGTCATGGTGCCGGTGGCCTGGTTTCCCAGTGGGACAACACTATAAAGTCGCCATGAGTGCGCACTGTCACAAGTCGATACCCATCCTGATATTACCTTAGATGTTGCTAGGACGTAAACCAACAACAAACAAACAAACCTTACCATATCCCAGTAAAGCCGAGCACCCGGCTAGGAAGCGACAAGTGTCAATTTTTAAGTCATCGGTTTCACTCGACCAGGGTTCGAACCAACGATCCCAGAATGGGATACCGACGCTCAACTCATTCGGCCGTCCCTTCCGCTTACCTTCCAATACCTATTTTTGCATAGGATGTGAGCTATCGAATGGAGTGTATTAGGTGTCTGCCATAGCACCTGCTATGTAATTACTCTGTGTGTAAGTCTACCATGGAAATAATTAGACGCATCATGGTTCGGGCACAACCGGGAAGGATCCAATATGGCAGCCTGTGAGTACAGAAGACAGGTGGCGCCATCGTCAAACGCCATTCAATTAGCATGATTTAAATAGGCAATATATATGTAGCGCATAAATACGGCATATAATTTACACCACCAAGGCGCCATCTGGTGATAATTGGAGGAATTAATGTAGTTGGTCAGACTACAGCACTGATGCATCGACTAAATAGGTATTTTTCAGAAACTGTGTATCACATTTGTTACTTGGAAACCAAAGGCGAAAACATTAAAAATAATAGCAGAAAACATTTAAAATAATAGCAGAATCCATGTTTATATGAGGGTGTATATATGTTGTGCATACTCTCAGAGTTGAAGATAGTTATGAACTTTTTGATTTTGATCTATGTTATACAGATTGAGAAAAAAGTTTAAATTAACTGTGTGACATCCATCCATCAGATCATTTTAACAAATATCCATAAAATCATTTAAGCACAGAGAACAAATCCAAACATGATTTGTTATTGATTACACATAAGGAAACAAGATTATCTTTTACAAGAAAAAAGTTGTAAACTAGTTTGGGTAAAAGCATGGTGTCGATATCCAAGTCTTCATATTTTCATTTTAGTATAAAAGCATATTGTGGATACATTTTGTGGGATAATATTGCTAACATTCTTAGTACAGAGAGGCTGTTTGTTTGTTTGTTGTTGTTTTACGTCCTAGCAACATCTAAGGTCATATCAGGACGGGGCAGCAATACCTGTTTGATTTACGACCCACCCAATACAAGGCACAATGTAAAGTGGCAAACAATGTGTTATACAATTCCTGGGAATTACTCAGATACCAGGCAGGTTCGCAGGATGAGATTAATCAGACTTCCCCAATGGAAGATCATGGGTTCGAACCTTGGCTGAGTCAAACCAATGTCATATTCAATTAAGCCTACTGAACCCTGACGATCACCGTTGCTTAAGCTGGGGCTTCGTCGAACTAGACCTGCTTGGGTAAACATAATAATAACGTGGCTGAGTGGGATATCGGGGTTCAGTGGGAACAACACTCGGCTATAAGGGGTATACTTTAGGGGGAGAGTGTGCATCGTCAGAACCGTTGCTGATATGATGCCAGACGGGGGTGGTGGCTGTGGGGGTTTGAACCATGAGTTGAGCGTCCATCTCCCATTTTGATAGATCATGAGATTCGAAACCATGTGTTCAAACCGTGGTCTAATCAAAACAATGACTTAAAAATTGATACTCTTTCACTTCCTAGCCTGGCGTTCAACATTATTAGGATGCGGCAACTACTGGTTGGCTCAGTGTCAGGATAATGTGACTGAGTGGGATATCATGTCATCGTGCTGGTGGCATGACCTCTCAGGGGGGCAGCACTATAAGGTCGCCATGATTGTGCAGTGTCACAATTAAGTCGGTACTGAACCTGATATGACCTTAGAGGATGCCAAGACGTGAAACTCCGACAATCAACCAACGTCCTGATATGGTTATAGATTTTGTTGTAAAAAGACCTCACTAAACGAAAGCTCTTCTCTCCGTACAGATGTTAACCAGTGTGATATAGACAATGGCGGCTGTGCCCACACCTGCAAACTGCGGAATGACATCCACTACTGCGTCTGTAATGAAGGGTTTAAGCTCAAAGATGGCCGCGAGTGTCAGAGTAAGTGAAAGGGTCAAATGATATGTAACCCGACACCACAAATATGAGTCAAGTTGTGAACCTATGCGTTTTGAGTAATGTGCCGTAAAAGTTTAGGTGGGTGAAATTATTGATTTTATTTGTTATCCCATTAAACTTGCCGTTAACATTTTGTTTTCATTTTATTGAGGCTGTATTTATACTGTCCATATCATATAAGCCCAGGTAGACAGGCTTGTTTTCAATGCTGGCCAGTTGTAGTGTTGGTGTTATCTTACCACAGAGTAGCTGCTGATAATGTATTTGATTGCTTGCATTTCAGTATCAGATAGATAATTGGTTGGTATGGTTAGTAGTCTATGTCAGTTTTAAAAAAAAATTCTTGTCATATATGTATTTTTCTACTCTTATTGCTAGACTAGCCTACTCCTATTTACATATCATAAGCTTGTATGTAACTGTGTGGTGTGTTATCTGGCTACTTTTGGCATGGTCACCTTACATTGGTCATCCAGCTGGTGGGCCGTGACATATCACATGCCCCTTTGCAGTGCAGCTTAGTGGGAGTCTCCTAGCCGTATTTTGCACAGATATTTTTTGTAAGTTTCTAGGTCAAGAATTTGTCGTTCCTTTACCATTTGGGCATTCCACACATGGGCAGCCATTTCCAGCGTGCTTCTCATGAGCTTTTATTTTATTATAACACCAACAAGTAATTTTATTACGGATTTTGTAAGGTGCATTAAATTTGTTCACACCTATACCTTGACCTTTAAGTACATTTTATATGATATGTCATTTTCATGCACAGCAGAATGTTTGGTCATTTATTGTTAATAATTTGGTCAATTTTCATCCTAGAACACAGTGGCCGAAGTGGTATGAGTGTTCGCTTCCTCTGCGGAAGGTCAGGAATTTGAATCGCGGCCGAGTCAAAACAGTGACTTACCAAATTGATGCTTGTCACTAGGTAGGCTGGTGGTTAAACATTGTCAGGATAGGGCTGGGCCTATTTAGCTCAGTACCAGGATAATGTGTCTGAGTGAGATATTGCGTCATGGTGCCAACAGCCTGGTCTCCCACTGGGGATATTTAAATGGTGGAATAGTCTAATGTTGGTCCCTGAGCTAACGCAGCCATGGATGGTCTTCTCAGCAGAAAATGGCGAAGATAAGAAAACCGTGGTTGTCATGTTTTTTATCTTTCAGATATCAACAAATTCGAAGGGGACGTGTGCAAGCAAGGGTGCCAGAACAGCATCGTGAGCTACACCTGCCTGTGTCCGCAGGGCAAGTTGATGAAGGCGAAGAATGTTACCTGTGGTGTGGCGGCTAGCTCCAAGCAATACACAGGTAATGTGTGTCTGTGATATGTAGGGAGCGGTATGTAGCTCAGGTGGTAGCGTGTCCACCCGGGAAGGTGTGGGTTATATGATCGATCCTGCTCAGTGGACCGATTTGCAGTTTGGGTTATTTTCCACTCCAACCATTGGTCCACAACCAGTTCCCAGCAGTGGTCCACAACTGGTTAATCAAAGGCTGTGGTATGTGTTCTCCTGTCTGGAGGAAAGTGTGTATAAAAGATCCCTTGCTTATCGGAAAGAGTAGCCTATGTGGTGGCAGCAGGTTACCCCCAAAGAAATATGTCAGAATGACCATATGCTTAAAGTCCAATAGGCGATGATAAAAGTCAAGGTGCTCTAGAGGTGTCGTTAAATAAAACAAACTTTCTGTGACGTGGGATACTATTGTGGTAAGCCGCGTACAGCCGGTTCCCTCAGGGCTGCAAGTTGACATAACACGAAGAGAAGATGGGGAGAGAAGACGGGGAGAGAAACATGTGCTTCACCTTTAATCAGGTAGGGACCACGACTAGGAATTCAAAATGGCTTGGTTTCTCAAGGTGTATTGAAAAACCAAGACAGTTTACATATAGAAACAAATAGGGGTGACCTGTCACAGTCTGCTACTACTTTAATATTGAGGATGGAACTTAGCAAAATATATCATTAGAATGGGTGTAAGTAGCTTTTCACAGGTTATTTGAAGAAAATCTATACCAAAGAAATCCCTTAACACTAATAACAATCTACTACAAGAAGCAAACAGATAAAACACTAACCTAGAATTAATATGGACAGTAATCAAAAATAAAAAACAAGCTGACATCGTGGTAAGGAGCCTATACAGACCCCCAGATGGAAACATGGAACAATTCATTACGGAACTGGAGGCCATCCTAGACAATATACCAGAACTCACCACTGCAGAGATATTCCTACTTGGCGACTTCAATATAAACTATAAAACAAATCACAAAAATAAAAATACCTTAGAAAATCTGATTAACGGTAAAGGTCTGATGAAAAAAATTGGTGAACTAGCTAGACATGCGGAAAACAGTTCTACTATTTACCTCATTATAACTAACCCAAACCATGTCTACAAAATGGGACCAGAAACTGGGGTATTAATGACCATGAGCAAAACCATGTATTGTATAGGAAGATCTTACAAGAACTACACAAAAGAAGCTTTAGAAGCTCACCTAAAGGCCAATATAGAACCACTTCCGTAAACTGATCAAAATATAAAGAATCAATAGGACACCATCCTGGGGAAAATACGAAAACATCTGGGCAACAGCTGTTCAATGAAACAAATTAAAATAAAAGCAAACCAAGAATAATGGGTTACACCGGAACTGTTAAACATAATCATGTTGAAGTACAATAACAGCAAATTAGCCAAAGAAAGCGGGCTTCAGACAGATATAGGTAGTTACCACAAATCGAGAAACCAAAGCCAGAAGGCAGTGAGTAAAGCCAAAAGACGGTTCATCGTCAAACAGGGCCAGCAAGGGGGGGAAGCCTCACACAAATTCTAGGAAAACGTAAAAATACTACAACCAAACGCAAACAAACTAAGAAAACATCACCCTATGTGCTGCGGATGGAAAGGAACTCAGTAACACAGAAATAGCTGAAACCAACAATAAACATTTTTCAACCATAGGGGGAAAACTGTCAGAAAAATTCAATACAAACTGGGACACAAAAGCACCAAAACTACACACAGCAATTAACACATGCTCAACCACAATACAAGAAATAAGTGACCTACAAACAAATAATGACTGCAGCAAGCGACCAGGCATTGATTACCTCTCCAGCACAGTACTGAAGGATGCACTGGTCTGCATCCCAAATATAATATGTGATCTCTTCAATGAATAATTTGCTGGAGGGTCATTCATAACCTGCTGGAAAACAGTTAAGGTCACTCCTCTCCACTAAGGAGGGAACAACTAATCATTAGGTTACTACATGCCTATCTCTACCCTACCAGTACCCGGCAAGTTAATGGAGAAGGTAGTGCATAGACACATAAGAATTTACCTAAACGAGCACCAAATCCTAAATAACAAACAAAGCAGGTTTAGACAAAATCACTCAACAACTAAAACCATAGCTAGTTTAACTAATGACATTGCAAGCAATATCAACCAGAAGAAAATGGTGGGGGCAGCATTCATAGAATTTAGCAAAGCCTTTGACATGGTGGACCACACCAGATTTAAAAATAAATTAACCTGAATGAGGATAAAAGGGAAAACAGGAGACTGGCTAAGTGACTAACTGCTAAACAGGAAACAATGCACTATAGCGAATGGGGCAACATCGGGAGAAGAATACTTACACTATGGGGTCCGCGTTGGCCCCCCGCCTGTTCCTAATTTACATAAATTACCTTAATAATTGGTTAGAAACAAAACGCCTGCTTTATACACTGATAACACAGTTGTCCTCACGGCTAGCAAGTCACCCGAGGAACTAGAAGCAACCCTAAATAAAACACTATTGTAGTTAAACGAATGGTGCCAAACAAAATAATAATAAATACAAGTAAATCAAAAACGGTACTGTTCGGTACCAGGCACACCAAAAACCTCAAGTTAAACTGACAACTGGGGGAAGGTCAACTGGAGTCAGTAGACAGCTATCCCTATCTAGGAGTGGACCTAGATAGGCACCTAAATTATGACACCTGCATAACAAATACAATAAGGAAAGCTAATTATAGAATATGGCTACTAGCAAAACTAAGTAACTACATGACAGAAAGCATGGGAATAAAAATATACAAAGGTATTATCCTACCCTACTTTGACTATGGTGACGTCAGCTACACAGGAGCGAATGCAAACCTGCTAAAGAAATTACAAGCGCTACAGAACAGAGCACTAAGGGTATGCCTCCAGGTCCACAAAAGATTCCCAACGATGGAACTCCACATTAAATGCAACACAAAACTACTGACAAATAGAAGAGAAGCACACCTCAAGGTACTTGCACACCACTACATCACACAACAAGGTCTTACAGTGACTGCTGGTACAAACACCATACATACAGACGCACAGGTGCTAAACAAACCATAAGCATGAATAAAATGCATGAGAGAAGTGTGTTAGTCATGGCCACGCAAGCCTGGAACAAATATCCACCTACAGTCGGAGCAATCAAGAAACTGGAGCTCTATAAACAATTCCTAAAAAAGAACAAATATAAACCATGCATCATCATATGGGCACCAAATAACACATGACCAGGCGCAGTCAAGGCAGCCTGTGAAAGAGCACACATGCCAAGGACAGGCCACAGGAGAGGGTGCACATCAAACCTATAAATACACAGCCATCTGGAGTACTGGGAGGGTCGGAAGAAATGAGGCCATAATCCACCTTGGTATGTGTTCTGGCACAAATCATGAAAGGTATGGACAGACCAACCATGCTCACATAACCCAACCTACAATACACTATGGCATGAGAGAATATCACAAGCCACCACCACGTCGCATTCCCGAAGGGTGTGGGTGTGTTCTGGCACACCAGGGTACCAACTACAGACAGGGCCCCGTCCTGATATGACCTTAGATGTTGCTAGGACGTAAAACAACAAACAAACAAACAGACAGGGCACAGGTGAAATGAAGGTGGTAATACCAAAAGTCAAGGACAATGCCATTAGAACTCTGGTTAGCAATTTAACACCACAGACGACCCACCTTGTCACAGTCCTGAAGAGTATGGATGTGTTCTGGCACATCTAGGCACTAACTAGGGAAAGGTAAGCTGCAAACAAAACAAACAATCAAATTCTGGGAACACGTCCTCATCCATATGCCTATTACCATCTAACTAGATGCACATACTAGGCTACAATATTAGTTATATGATAAGAAGTTATACCCCCCAAAACACCCAGAAAAACTAACATAGATACTAACTACTTAAATAAATGCTGGTGGACGTCCAGGACACCAGCCCGGCGCTGGAACCTGGGCATACACCATAACATTCCTCACAGCTATACAATGTTGAAAACAAGCACCCTCATGGGAGCTTACAAGCTATGGGTAGAATAAAATACTGTATCAAATATAAAGATATTTATATATGTTTGTTTATATGCATATAAATATATATCTATATATATTTACATGCATATGTCTGTATATGCACATACACATATACTGTATGGTGGATATACCAGAGAGAGAGAAATGCCACTCTGCACCCACACCCACACCCACACCCACATCCATGCCAACACTCACACCAATACCCACCTCCAGTGACCGTCCTTGTGTAGACTGCTAAAACAACAATCCATCTGCCTGTGTGGACATTAGACTAATGCCTCAAATGATTCTATGCATCATGATTTGCTCATATTTTTGGTTATTTTGATTCTAAGAGAAATACTTTTTTAAATAGACCATGGTGGTTCACCAGTAAAAATGACTAATTCCAGAATGCAAACAGCACAAATGTTATAGCTAAAATAAGATATATCTCTTTATTTTAATGTAGTTTTAATTGAATATTATGAACATACTATATACAGGAGCATTTTCTTCATATCAACTTTGAAGAGCTACTTATAGCCATTTTAATGATATATTTTGTTAGGTTCCATCCTCAATATTAAAGTAGTTGCAGACTATGATAACTCACCCCTATTTGTTTCTATATGTAAATTGTCTTGGTTTGTCTATACGCCTTTAGAAAGCAAGATGTTTTGAATTCCAACTAGTGGCCCGTACATGTTAATTCCTTTACTCTGCCCACTGCGGCATCACATAAACACGTGACCCGCCCCGTGAACAATTGGGTCGCAGGTAACCTCTCATGGTGGGAGGTTGCCAGTCACGATGTGGAGGTGGTCTATCCAGGGACCCCTACCCCCGTCTGGCTAGCTTACTGACACCTGTCACCATAGACGCGCAACATAGATCAGTGTAGTCCCTGCCGGACTGCCTGTATGGACTGTCTGTATATGCACATACACATATACATTGTCGTCATACTACGCAGCTATACATGAATAGCAACTATTCACGTAAGGAATCAAATTTGAAATCATGTAAAGATATTTCATTATGTAAATATTGGATACTTCACTATGTTTTTTTTGTTTGTTCTTATTCATGAAAGTTTGAGTGATGGATCTCTCATGAAATGATGTCATTACCAACCTGTTTCGCCAACTCCCTTGTTTGCTGATGATACTACGTCTGGCGACCCCTTTGGGATCCCCGCCACACTAACAACCAGTGTGACTACTCTCTCAGTTACCGGTAAAACACATATATATATATATATATATATATATATATATATATATGGTGTATATTAATTATATGACTATGACCAGACGGGATGGCCGAATGACTTAAAAATTGATACTTGTCCCTTCCTAGCCTGGCGCTCGGCATTATTAGGATAGGCCAAGGACTGGTTGGCTCAGTGTCAGGATAATGTGACTGAGTGTGATATCAGGTGTGGCCTTCCAGTGGGGCAGCACTATAAAGTCGCCATGAGTGCGCACTGTCACAAGTCGGTATCCGTCCTGATATGAACTAGATGTTGCTAGGACGTAAAACAACAACAAACAAATTATATGAGTATAAATATCGGAACTCCATCTTCAGTCTATGACTGCCTCGCTTTGTGCATCGACTAAATCAACTGGTCCCTGGAGTCCGCCTCAACAACAGTGACTGTGCCAGTCTCTCCAAAAAGCTAATATATAAATAATTATCATACATCAGATACTCGCATGAAACCCAAATAGAGTGGTTCCAGGTTCTGGCGATAGATGTCACTAGCTTAACTGGCGGGATCCATTGCTGATGTCCACTGGATTTGATGAGGTGTGCTGTCTGGTTGTGTCTCCCTAGACTTGTCCAAGTCGCCTCTGCTGATCGCCATTGTGCTGTGTGTGTCCGTGCTGATCCTGTTGGTTAGCTGCGTCTGGATCATCTGCTGCTACGTCAAGGTAGCACTTGTCTCTTCTTATAACAACAACAAACATCTTTAATTTAGTGTATTTTTATAACACTGCCTGATGGATAGTTTCCTGGTCATGCTTAAATCCTCCAGTGCGACTGACACTGGTCAACATCCGGGGGAGTCAAGGTGGGCGAGATGGTGCCACCGGTAGAGTGTTGTATCTTACGGAGGATAACAATAATAATAATAATAGGTAATATTACCTTGCAAATCTTTATACTCACATAACACGTTATACATCACACATGCTGTATAAGAATTATATGAGAATAATAACCTGGAATATCCCTCCTTTCCATCATCACTCACTCAGCATTATGGACTGGTGGAGTTGGTCCTAGTCATCTACTCTTCCAGCCTTCCCATCCCCAACTCCGATGGTGACGCCACCAGCCCTGCACAGCCACTGTGACAGTTGGTTCACGGTGTAGAGGTGGCGGGGATGAGAGCATGCCCGCTCTGCAGTGAATAACATGGAGGTTAGGATGGACAGCTAGAAACATTAATGGGGGTGCCGTTATTTATATCCACATACTAAATTATATAATAAATATATACGTGTATGAGGGAGGTTCCCGGAACCGCGAGGTACAGGAACAGCCGCTGGCGGCGCCACAGGTCGTACCAGGGAGCTACTGGAGGGTGGAGATAGAAGTAGCAGTATACCATAATATAATAATAATGAAGTAGTTCCCTTCTGCGCCTCCATAATACGTTATGCATCACATATCTATCAATAATTAGAAACAATACATGTATGTTCAATAATATATTATGGGAATATTATTAATTCATTGAGAGACAAGGCATATATATATATATATATATATATATATAAAAACGGGTCTATAGGCCATAATGACCAGAGGCAGCTGGCATACAGTGCTTAGATCCCCTCACAGGTGGCGCCAGTGTGGCGAATGCTGCACTACATAGGGTCAGTTAGATAGGATACAGTGAATATACTATTACATAGTGAACTGAAGATAGATAGTGCCCTTGTTTATATTCCTATAATAAATTATAGAGCACATATATATATGTTTATATATATTATATAGATATAATTGGCTCATACTCTGACCGGCATTATTAACCCGGAAGTTAAAAATATACAGGCCAATTGATCCAGCCCACCCTACCTTGACTGCCTGCCTGCAGTCCAGGCATATTATCCTTACTTGCTAGGTATCAACAGGCTTCCTAGGTTGCGATCACTTGGAACCTTAGAACACACTACACTGCCAAACCAACCAATTAGCATTCTTAATAATATTTCCATAAATAGTTTGTATACTGCAAGACCTTTCCATTGGTCTACTATACATGTGACCAAATGGAATGGCTGAATGAGTTTAGCGTCCGTCTCCTGTTTTGTAGATCGGGGGATCCGAACCCATGGGTTCGTGAGTTTGAACCCTGGTCGAATCAATCCACTGACATAAAAATTGATACTTGTCACTTCCTAGCCTGGCACATGGCATTATTAGGATAGGGCAAGGACTGGTTGGCTCAGTGTCAGGATAATGTGACTGAGTGGGATTTCAGGCATGGTGCTGGTGGCCTGGTCTCCCAGTGGGGCAGCACTAACAGTTGTCATGAAGGCGAACTGTCACATGTCACATGTCCATACCCGTCCTGATATTAGATGTTAGATTATATTAGATGTTACTAGGACGTAAAACAACAACACACAAACCAACTATATATATATGTCACCATCACAAAGCAGCATCAATAGAGTGTGTGTGTAGGGGGGGCAGGGGAGGCCTCTGTTTGCCACTGCCATCACGGAGCTACCTGATTGGCTGAATAGTGGGAAACGCCGCAGCAGATTAGGAGGTCGTGGGTCAGGGTGAGTGGTGGAAGATTGTCTGGCGTCTCGCCCCATGCCAAATCACACAAATGCCAAATCACACACTCCAACCCAAATCACACAAATACCAACTCACACGCTGCATACACAATTACACAAATGCCAACTCACATGCTCGATGCCAAATCACACAAATGCTAAATCACAGGCTGCATACAAAATCACACAAATTCCAACTCACATGCTCGATGCCAAATCACACAAATGCCAAATCACAGGCTGCATACAAAAACACAAATTCCAACTCACATGCTCGATGCCAAATCACACAAATGCCAAATCACACACTCCATACAAAATCACACAAATGCCAAATCACCAGATGGATGCCAAATCGCACAAATGCCAAATCCAAGCTCCATCCCAAATAACGCAAATACCAAATCACAGACTAATGCCAAATCACACAACTACCAAATCATATGCTCCATACCAAATCACACAAATGCAAAATCACCCGCTCCATGACAAATCACACAGATACCAAATCAAACGCTCCATACAAAATCACACAAATGCCAAATCACACAAGCCATGACAAATCTCACAAATACCAAATCATATGCTCCATGCCAAACCACACAAATGCCAAATTACATGCTCCATGATAAATCACACAATTGCCAAATTGCATGCTCCATGCCAAATTTCACAAATGCCAAATCATACAATCCATGCCAAATCACACAATTATCAAATCACTCTCCATGCCAAATCACACAAATGCCAAATCACATGCTCATTGCCAAATCACACAAACTTGGATAAACTGTGATCAATGTAATGTTCTCTATCCTTAATATTTGGGATATTTTGTTATTATTGAATGTCACAATTTCCATTCTTTTAACTTTGTAGGGATTATGTTGCTGTCAAGATCGCCACAAGTAAGAATTATTCTATAAATGTAATATGCAATATAATTTTCATTAATTTTGGGAATTGATATAAGATTATTTCAATTGAATATTGGAACTGTTATACATGCTAGATGAACTAAGTATGTACATATAATCCCTATGTCCTTTGTTCTTCTTAAAATGTCTCTTTGTTTGTGGGGGGAACTCTCTATTTGCATATGTGGTCTTCCTGTTTGCCCTGCTCCGATATGAAACAATAACAAGTTCAACACGTCCCTTCCTAGTGACTCACATACAATACAACTAATCAATGAATGTAATACGAATCAATGACAAATTCGCCATGTGCTCATTGTGGCCGTATTCGATTATGACGTTCCGGACGATTCGGGTGGTCGGAGTGGTCATGGTTTCAAATAGAACGCCACGAGGTGTACCTAAAAACACACGGGCCGTGTGCAAAACGACCCGACCCCAGTGCGCCACGTCTTGAATCTGGGCTGCTACCTTCGTGTGTCATGTACTGCAACGGTACTTTCTTAAATCTAAAATACCATTCAGATTAAAATGGACATATATATCAATTATGCAATCATGAAATAATTTTAACTCCGATTTTCTGTAGTAAAGACAGACACATGTTTTGGATTAGGCCAGCATTGTTTACACCCGAACGTATTCGTTAATGCAAACCGAGGTTGTAGGATCTGCGCATGCGCCCCAAAAGTGGTTCCGATGACCCGAGTTCTTTAATCGAACACTGCCTAAGTGTATCTTGTCCTACAGGTCAGGAAGATCGTCAGGAAATCAGGACTTGATGATGAAGACAGGGATCGGAAATTGCAAAGAAAATGGCCACGTGAACCCGGGCTACGCCGAGAGCACCATGTCCTCCTACAACTACGGCGACAGTTCGGCCCAGAATGCAATGCACGACAAAGCGGAAGTAGTCTATGACCTTGGGAAGGTCCCCGGTGATAACTCTGCGACGCAGAACGGCAGGAATGCCCGGCACCAGGAGTCCCAGCTGTCCTGATGGTAGTCGCAGGATAGCTGAGAGCATTGGAATTGATCCTTCTGACAGTTGGTGTGCATATATATATAGTGGGTTATGTATTAACAATCGATCAGATGCAAAACCATGTAAACGCCAATCCAAAATTGGAGATGAACATTGGAATGAAACTTACTCTAAGTTGCAGTTCCCCCCCTACTTTTGTGTCCATTACTCCATAAACATATGCTCATATGAAAAGTGGAATTAGTGAGAATTACAATTATTTTCAACTAAAAATCTGGTATGAAAACTCTGTTTTTGGATTGGCGTCTATGTGGTTTTGCGCGTGAACTTTTTTAGTTTATTACTAATACTATTGTTAGTAGTGGTAGCAAGCAAGGATGACAGATCTCCGCCATTTCGCGGATTTGCGCAATCGTTGGTATTTACTGGGTGACATTCACAATTATGTATTATGAGTAATGTATATAATATATCATAATACAACTTCTGAGCGAGTGGCCTACAAAAGCCTCAAACACGGCCGGGGCGGAGTGACGCATGCCGGAGGAGACGGGGGGGGGGGGGGTTGGAGCAGGACGCTACACAGATTATTACACGCAATAACAGTCTTATCACTATCAATATAAGTAATCCGTTCCCAAATGATTTTGAAAGTGATCAGAGTGACAGTTGGCACACAGTGTAGAGGAGGCGGGGAGGAGAGAATGCATGCTCCACAGTGAATAACACGGAAGTTAAGGTGGTTAGAGAGAAACATTAAGGGGCTGCTGTTATTTATATCCATATAATAAAGTGCATAGTACATATATATATATATATATATATATATATATATATATGTTAGTCTGAATCCTATTCTTCTATATCATGAGCTTAGATTTGACTAGAACATAACAAAACAAATATGAAAGTTAGGCGTGAGCGATAATTAATAGTCACGGACAGTTGAAACCTGACTTCGGGCATTTTTGCACTGAATGTACTGTAGTGTTGTTATTACGCCGCAGAAAAAGTACCTACCATATGGAAATCCTAATAATCCTGTCACACTCTGACGAATTGCATAAGCGTATGATGATGTATGGGATTTTGTGCAAACACACACTGTCATATGGCGGGAATGTTTTGAACATGCTCAAAACTGTTAAGGAATACTACTTATGCCAAACGTATCCATAACTTGTCTCAGCGTACACCACCATATTGGCACAAAATCACATATGTCAACATACGCTTATGCAATGTGTCAGAATATGACAGGGCCATAAGCTGGGACACTGATTTAACAAGCGATGCTAAGTTATAAGCGTTTCCCTACTCACACAAATTGGCTGATATACAGGAAAGGCCCGTTTGACGTCGGAGGCTACGCGCATGCGCCTGACACATTTCCTGTCTAGACTTGCCTCGGCCCTGCCGGACGCTGGAGGCTAGGGGCATGCGCCTGACACATGGCACGCTAGACTTGCCTCAGTCCCTCTTCGGGTCGTCCCCGGCGACCAAGCAGCGCGGAGGGGTAGCGGGTTCGAATCCCCCTCCACGACATTCAATACAGGCAGGGTTCCATCCTCAATAATATTTGTATAAATGCTTTATACCACACATTTTCATATATCAAATATCTATCGATGCATATACACATGTATTTCTCTCTCTCTCTCTATATATATATTTTTTTTCGGCGGTAAGTGAATCAGGTTAATGAGCAAGGCGAGCGGTGGCGCCACCGTCGGAGCTGAGGTTGAGTAGGTTGGAGCAGTAGCTGACTAGCCCGAGTCTCCATCCACCACCCGATTACGGGTGGGAGGGTGTGGATTTGAGGAGCGAATACTGAATTCGTGTAATTCTTACACAGCATATATATATATATATATTATATATGTATATATCTACTCACTTAGCTAGGTTAGTAATTGTGTGTGGAAAGTCTGGATCTATAATATACATTTGTGAAACTACGCTTATTTGTTTATCTTTTTGTTATATCAGAATGAGGAAAGCTTTGCTGGTGGGTAATTATTTAATGTGATCGACGATAACCTATGTTGGCGGATTCATTTTTGTGATATATATATATCTATATGTACTGAGTAGGAAATATGATCAAATCAAATGGATTCGCAATAGGAATCCCTATTACTGGTTCTTTGACAGTAATACATTGACGCCCCCAATGGTGATATCAGAGAACAACTGTGATTGATCGTGAGAAAAGAGATTAACACGATTAGAACGGATTACTGTTTGGTTGTTGTTGTTTTACGTCCTAGCAACATCTAAGTTCATATCAGGACGGGACGGATTACTGCAATTCATTGTGTTAATATGTAAAGTGAGCAGAGTGACAGTTGGCTCATGGTGTAGAGGAGGCGGGGAGGAGAGAATGCCCGCTCCGCAGTGAATAACATGGAAGTTAAGGTGGTTAGAAAGAAACATGAAGGGCCTGTTATTTATATCCACATAATAAATTATGTAGTACATATATATATGTGATGTATAACGCATTATACAAGTATAAATCCGAAGTCGCCGACCGCATTCAGGCAAGAGGAATATGTGTATTTACCATATACCTTATTCCAGTCAATAAAATCGCTTCATACATGATATCCAATGGAAATGAACATGCAATATAAGTGGGCAAATAAAAACCTATGTTCCAGACCCATGAGATATAGTATTCGTAGATCTTAAGTTGAAATCCTGATAATATTGGAACATAATATATATATTTAGTGCATCTGTGATTATAGGATATGGGGTTCAGCGAGTATCGACCACATGTAATGCTGATATCAACACAGCTAATATACCCCAGTCACACGACGGCTGCGTTCGCTTACGACCGATTTGCGACGTCAAAACGTTGTCCATGCACCCTCCTAACCCTCCTTAAGTGCTGGCACCGCGAGGACGCCAACCTCCCGGCGTCCATTTCGGAAATTTTGGACGCAAGGAGGTTGCAAGTGCTGCACTTGCAACCTCCTTGCGTCCAGTTGCCGCATCCGCCAGGTTGGTTGGCGAGTTGGCGCCGATCTGGCGCCGACCTTGTGGCGCCAACATATGCAATACCGCTATGGCACCGACCCGCGCCGACCCTGCGCCGACTCCACGCCGACCCCGTGCCAGGTCGGCGCCGTGCCGACCACGTATTTGAATATGCAATACCCCTCAAATTGCTCCGGGGCCATCCCCGCGCCGACCCCGCTCCGACCCCGTGCCGACTCCGCGCCGATCCTGCGCCGACTACGCGCCGACTCCGCGCCGACCCCATGCCGACCACGTATTGGAATCAATGTATCGAATGGGACGCGGGGAGGTTGGCATCCTTTTGGGCGTAAGGACGTTGGCGGCGAAACCTGGCTCTCGTGTGACTGGGGTATTTAGCCGCTATTGATATCACACCAACACATTTAAATAGGCAGATCCATGAACACAGGCCTAGAAAGAAAATATGACAAAATGAAATAAAACATCCGAGCCACCATAGACATGTCGGCGTGGATAAGGTGATGACATCAGGGAGCCTAGGTGGTGTATTGGTTAGACCGAGATGCAAGAGGGTGGGTTCGAATCCTGTTCTAGGCACAATATTTCCCACATTGTTCATCCCACCACACACATATCTTTATATGCGTATTATATGTGTCCAACAAATTGAATTTCATTGTCATCATTCAGTTCTGAACCCGAGCACATACTAGGTTATACTATAAAATATGCATTATATAAATCACAATAACTTCGTTTCAATTTGCAGTTCTATTGATGCTGCAGGCAAGTCTAATAAATTATGTACCAGCGTATATACATGAGTATCTATAAGTACTAACATAGTGTTCCATGATGTCTTGAAGTTGGACCCCGTGCAATACTAGTAAGGTTCTTCAGATTCAACTAATATAATCGAAATAACGCAAGACTGACATACTTTATATTGGGATTTATTACAGTCTTTAGAAGTTACATGTCAGAGTCCAGATCTTAACATGTTTTAGGCTTACAGAACTTAACCCCATCTATTGTTACAAGCTTGGGTAGCTGGGATAGTAAACAAAGGAGCTTGTAGTGTATATGTTACAGGCACCGCACCCAAGGTCGAAGTGAGCCAAAAGGCGTGCAGACCGTTAGGGTTAGATTATGATGCGGGGTTTAGTCGATTAATAGAACAAGTGAGCTTGTATTCAGGCAAAGGTGGGATGTCCATTGTGCGTTTTCAATTACCCATGTTCCGTAACATGCACAATTGCAATAAGGCAAAACCGACATACTTTATATTGGGATTTATTACAGTCTTTATAAGTTACATGCCAGAGTCCAGATATTATCATTTTTGAGGCTTTCAGAACTTAACCAAATTTTATAGCCAGAGTTCTGGGAACCGAATAAATTTAATGTTGTGGAACGTATGAGTGATCCACATCAGAAGTCCAGTGACCCAGTTCCTTGATATCCTCTATGGGGAGCCCAGGGAGGCACAGGCCTGTGCCCCACCCCTGTGAAGGCTATGCAGACTTATGGGTGCCCTTCCGTGGCCAGAGGCAGCCTCAAGGTGTCGAGTAGGGCTCGGGGGCAGAGTGCTGATGAAAGCAGGCCGTTCGACACAAGGTTCTGTCCTGGGCCGCATTCAGGGTCCGTCTCAGAGGCGCCTCGGAGATGGCACTGACGTCACACTAGTCTGAACTGCACAAGCAGTTTGTCGCCTTGAAAATGGCCGCCTCCTTAGCCGGCGGCCATTTGCAATGGAAATGCTGCGCTGTGATAGGCTGAAACTACTGTATATGGTGGCCATTTTCGAGGCACTTATTGCCTCCTATCTGAAAAGGGAGGCATCGCCGAGACATCACCGCTACGCGCCCTGAACGCAAATAGGCCAAATAGGCCGAGACGTCACCGAGACGGACTGAACGCGGCCCTGGACACATACTTCATCCAGGCCCGGACCAGGCAGTAGAAGGAACCTGGTATGGCATGCACAGCGATATCACGTGGTGGAGCTGACCTGAGTAGAGTGTTCGACAACCTAACATGGACATTGAGGATTATGTCTCGCGCCTACAAGACATGGCCCAGGTTGGTGCGGCCAGGGGATGGCAGGTTTCTCTGGCGGAGGAGGGTAAAGTACAGAGCTGCTGTCAACAATGGTCCGTTGTCTCCTGCTGATCTGAAGGAAAGCACCACCTTCTTTACGTCAGTCAGGCGGGGGGGGGGGGGGGGGGGGGTGCCTGGGCCTGGACGTGGTCGGAGGTCGCGTTGTATTCCCAGTTTGAGCACGTTGACAAGGTAGGTGTCAAAGGCCGGGGTAGGTGTTCCCATCGAATGCAGGACAGCACATATGTGTTACTCTCATTTCCGACTGCAATAATATGTGTGTGCTGAGTTACACTGGTCCTTCAGGGATAAGGATGACAGATCTGTGCGATTTTGTGCGTTTCTGCATTTAAGCAAAATATTTATTGATTAACGTTAAAGAACATGTCAAGGAATCAGGATGTGTATGACAATTTCTTAGTTTTAATCCCATTCTTTTATGACCATCACTGTTACTAGAATGTTAATCCTGAATAAGTCGTCTATGACTGAAATTTCCCCTGCTTAAACAACTAATGGACCAAAAAAAAAAAAGAGTTAGGCATGTGTGATGATATAGTCAACAACAGAATAGTTGAAAGAAATCTGCGTTTTCGCAGAAATGTGCTGCCAGTGTAATAATCTTGACTTGATTTCCACAGTGTTTTGCTGGAGACCAGTGTTTTGCATGTTGGGCCGTTTTAACGCTTAGTTCAAGCTAAGATTCTGTATACTCGGTATGCGGTATGCGAATGCGGCACAAAATTGAAAACCATGTAAATGAATAGTGGTGCTTCCATGTGTGCGAATGCGAATACGAATGCGAATGCGAATGCAGCAAATGGATCGACCCAAGGACCGATCAGTGCTAATTCAAGACACGAGACACAAACAGTATATAATGGGTTTTTAATAGGTTTTGTTTCATGGTACAGAGATCAATTGTTCAAATGTTTCAAGTAGAGTTTAGATTATTCAAGGGGAGGCTGGACCACGCAATCAACCCTATTGTCTGTTAGATGGGTGGGTGGGATGGCTAGAAAGTCGTACAGAGTCCAGAGCCACGCGGCAGGTTCGGGCGCACTGGTCGGTGTGAGCTGCTCAGGCTCCCGCCGGCCAGGCACGCGGAGGCCGCGATGGGGAGGTTCAGTGCTGGAGTTCAAGTGTAGGTGGCGGCAGGGTCGCCCATAGGAGACAGTGCTGGGGGAGGTGTGGGAAGTGGAAACCAGGTGGCGGCAGTGTCACCCATAGCCGGCAGTGCTGGAGGGAGGAGTTTGGTCCCGTGCCCAGAATTACCCATGTTGCCTCAGCATTATGCACAATTCAAGACACGAGACACAAACAGTATATAATGGGTTTTTAATAGGTTTTGTTTCATGGTACAGAGATCAATTGTTCAAATGTTTCAAGTAGAGTTTAGATTATTCAAGGGGAGGCTGGACCACGCGATCAACCAAAAGAGGAGGAGAGCGCGGTGGGACAGGCTCGTATGACGTCTCGTGGCACGTAGAGGTGGACTGCTGATGATGTCCAGGTCCCTAGTGTCTGGATGTCGTCCAGGGTGGCGCCGCTTGCGGCGCATGCTTGGGCCCCCCCGTCGTAGGCTGTGTAGTGTTACCGAGCGGGGAGAGGGGTGGCCTGTCGCAGCGAGCGCTAGGCGTAGTGTGGCCAGTAGCGCGGAAGGGCGAAGGGGCAGGCCCGACGCGGTGATGAAAGCTGGGCCCTGCAAGGGCGGAGCGGTACGAGTCGCGTACCGCGTCCAGGCGGCCACTGGGCAGTAAGGTGAGCTGCGTATCGCCGGCACTGCGATGTCGAGGTGTTGGCCTTGCCGCCAGCGAGTCTTGGTTGATCTGACACGGACATTAAGGCCCGAGCTCGTGATGAGTATGTCTCGGGCCCGGAGCGCGTGGCCTCGGGTCGTGGGGTCGGTGGACTCGAGAAGGTTGGATTGGCGGAGGATGGTGAACTACGCCAGTAGGGTGGCCGCCGCGAGGACGGGGCCATTGGGCCCTGCGCTGCCGAAGAACACCACGTCAGCCTTGATGTGGTCCGGGGTGAGGGGTGGCGCTCGCCTGGTGGTGTGGGTGGAGGCTCGCTGGATGCCTCGCTTAAGTAGGGCTACTTGGTAAGTGTCAAAGGGGGCCGTGCTGGCTCCCACGGCTCTCGCCCAGGTTTGGGCGCCGCTGAAGTAGTTGAGGGCAGCGCCCGGGGAACTGAGGCCGTCTGCGAGGTGAAGTAGGTATGATAGGACTAGGTATGTGGTAGGGGTGGCCGGGTCTGCTCCGTGCTGTTGCATGTACCGCAGGTACTTGGAGACTTGCCTCTGCTTGTTGCGCCATGTCCCGGGCGCCAGTCCCGCAGCTATCATGTTGGTGAGTCGGTCGTGTTGGTGTGCCGAGAAACCTGGGGACGAAGCAAAAGGGAGTTGGGTACCCAGGTTATAGTCGGGGGGTGAGGACGTTGACCAGGTCGACGTGGATCTGTACCAGCCCGCGCTGTGCCACGGTGATGTCGGCCGTGCGCCGGGCCGCGGGATCGTCATGCCGCCTGCTGAGTGCGTCGGCCAGGACGAGCTCCTTGCCCGGTTTATGATGTATGTGTATGTCCGTGCTGAGGGTGGCGGGAAGGAGCCAGATCTCTCTCGCGCATGCCGCAAGGATGGGGTCGTGCCCGGATCCCGTGGACAGCACCTGCTGGGAGGCGGAGTTGTCGGTGTCAACGTGGATGGTATGTACGTGTGGGCGGGCAGGGAGGAGGGTCCTTATGGCTGCCACCAGGTTGAGCGCCTCCAGTTGCGCTATGGTGTGGTCCCTCTCGCGGACGGGGTAGCGCTCGGCATAGAAGTGTGTGTCGGAGTGTGCGCCCGCACCGGAGAGCGATGAGTCACACTCGATTGTCCAGGGCGCCTTAGGTGGAGGGTGGAGTAGGACGTATCCGTTGGAGGACTCGGCGTATCGGTTGAACCATTCAATGTCTCGGAGGAGGTCTTCAGGCACCGCATGTTTGCCGGTCATGGAGGCGTTCCTGAGTGCCTCGAGTATCCGCGACATGAATCTCCGGGCTGGCCGGATGCACTTTGCCACGTGCTGTAGTCTCCCGACCAGCCTCTGGAGGTCCCGTCGGGACGCCCTCCTCCCGGTCGACCAGAGCCCGCACTCTCTGAGGACGTCGGCGAGCCTGTCGCGGGGAATTTCGAGGCGCATCGTCAACGTTGATATCTCGAAGCCCAGCCACTGCAGGTTTCAGGTGGGAGGGGTGCACTTGGCGGTCGCCAGTTCGAGTCCGAGGTCCTGTGCGAGGCGCAGGAAATCATCGTATGCCCCTGTGGCTTCCTGGTGTGTATGCGCCGCACCAACGAAGTCGTCCAGGTAGCATAGGGCGAAGTGTCCCTTCTTCCGCATGAGGTGGACGACCGCATTGGTGGTGCGAGCGCACGCCAGGGAGGAGGTTCTACAGCCGAAGGGCGGGGCCGCGTCGATGTAGTATCGGCCTTGGTAGGTGATTCCGAATAGTGGGGTCGAGAAGGGGCAGGCCCTCAGCTGCCGGTAGGCCCTTGCAAGGTCCGCGCCCCATACATAGCAACCGGCGCCAATGCGAGTGACCTCATCGGCCAGGTCGAGCATGCCGGGCAGGGTGTAGGTGGAAGGGGCACCCTGGTACTGTGCACAGCGGTGCCGGCGTTGACGCTGGCCTTGTCCGGGTATGACAGATCGACGATGATGCGGCGGTCGGCTGAGACCCTCTTCGGCCGCGTCATCATCGGACTTATCTGGGTCCAGGGCTTGAAAGGGGGCCGCTCGAAGGGGCCGAGGAGCGCCCCAAGCTCGACCTCCTTGTACACGTAGTTGGCAATGTGTATGTCGTGTGCCGGGTCCTCAGTGTGGTTGGCGGTGGTGGGGACCGGGGGTCTGGCGCCGGTGTTGTCCGCCGGCCACCCGAATTCCAGGAACTCCACGACCTGGTTATCGTGGTAGTCTCGTACCATGTGCCGCCAGGCCGGGATTTTGAGGCCTGAGGGGACGGGCACTCGGGCCCCCATGTGGTTGGGGAGAGCGTAACGTCGCACCCGGTCGTATAGTGCCTTGTAGTGCATGTTGTTGTGCCATAGCTGGGCTATGGTCGTGGGCCATAGGGCGTGTAGTATGGGCCTGTACTGTGTCGGAGTGAGTGGAGGGTTGTATGGCGGGGCGGCGGCGGCGCCGTGGTCGTCGAGTATGGTGTCGATATCGTCCGGCTGGGTGTGGCATAGGAGAACGTCTGCCTGTGCGGCATGTGGGCCGCAGGCATCATCATAAGTCTCCTCCGTGGGCGGCAGGGGCGCCACCTGTGTGCCGGTGGGTGCGGCCGGGTGTTGATGGTTTGTAGTCAGTGGACGGTCCGTGTCGGTGGGGGGCGTGTGCTCGCCGGTGTGTCCGTGGGCGGCGCGGGCGGCGTGCCATGCCTCGGTCCTCATCCCGCAGGGGGGCTTGGCCCTGTTGATGTTGTTGTTTTGATTCGGGGAGGTGTCATGGCCGCCGCCGGCGCTGGTGCCGCCATCTATCGGCTGCGCCGGGCACCAGCCCAGCCGGGAAGCCATCTCGCCCTCATCAGCGGTGGCGACACCTTGTGTGTTGTGCGGGCGCCTTCGCGGCAAGCTGGCTTCCCCGGCCCGGTCACATTCAACAACAACAATGGCTGCCTCGGGGTCATGGGACGGGGCGTGGTCGGTTGCTGTTGGCGGGGCGCCGGCGGGGGTGGGCCGGGCGCGTGGTCCGGGGTCGGGGGCGCCCGTCCCTCCTCCAGTGGGCACGCCATCAACTGTGGGTGCGGTATCCGTTCCGTCGTCAGTATGACCGTCGGTGCGGCTGCCTATCGAAAATCCGCTTTGGCTTCAGGTTTGTCAGTGCCATTCTTGCGCTCGAAAAACCGCCGTTTGTTCTGACAGTCTTTTTCAGGGTGTGGGTTAGCTTTTGAGTATTTTGAGGCACACCAGGCGCACCGGTGGCACTTCCGATGTGTTGTGTGATGTGTTGTGGCCGCACTCGTTTCCCCAGTTCCACTTTGTGCAGGGTTTACCGTCGGTCTCTTTCGTGTAGGCAGGTCGGACATAGTCTGGCTTGTCGGATCTGTCAGCGCGGCCGCTAGTAGTGTCGGGTCTTTTGTTAGTGTGTTCGTCGTTTGCCTTGTGGTGTTTCTTTCCGTCTATCTTATTTCCGTCTACACAGGCGTCACGCTGTACATCTTTGATGGCGTACTGATCCGCCCATCCGTACTGCAGGCGGCCGTCGCCGATCATGGTGAACACATCCTCAGACCACCTCCTGCAGGTCTGCCATTCGTACTGAGTGGCCATGGTCGCGAGTTGGTGTAAGTGTTCAAACATAGGCTCGATCCAGCTCGTCGGCATTGCATGGTCTTTTATCATGCGGCACAGCGCTGCAAAGTACTCCGCCCACGTCGCCTGGTCAAGGCCAACTTTAGTACTACGGTGACCCCTTCTGACATACCTGTGGGGAGCTATTATATTGTTACCTTTCCTGTCTCCCAGGGCTGATCCCACGGCGGCCAGGAGTTCGTTTACCACATCACTGCGGTCGTTCTCCTCATAGTCGGTATGGGTCATTACATCATAGAAGGGGGTGCGGGAGGACGCTCGGTCACGGGCCATGGCAGCAGGCGTACGGAAGGGGTTGTTAAACGGAACAAACTCACGGTTTGTTTTGGTGCCCTCCGCATAGTAGTATTGCTCGGGCCGTGTAGGCTGAGGATCGCGTGGGTGTGCGTCGATCCTTACTGTTGCTGCGGTGCCGCGCCGGGGCGAGCGTGTGAGCCATGTTCCTGTTGTCCGTGCTATGGCTACGCCGCAGTGATTTCCTCCGGTGGTTGGTATCGGCATCATCTGTGGCAGTCGGCTGGCGTGGGGAGCACGATTGTTGGTGGCCATCTTGGTTGTCGTGCACGTGGTCAGCTGGATGCGTGGGTCGGCGGCCATCTTGGAAGCCACGTGGTGACGCTGTCCGCCACCGTTTCGCCGCTGTGCGCTCAAATTCGTCCATTCTGTCTGCCATGCCACGAGATATTTTGTCGAGCCGTTCGTCCATGCTGGTCTGGAATCCGTTGAGGGCATTAATGAGAGCCTCATTGTTGCCTGCCGAGTCGCGGTGTCTGCTGGGGTTTGTGGGGGTGCTGTCCGGCGTTACGGTAGTAGTCTCGCGCCGTTCCTCGGTTCGGCTTGAACGAGAGCGTGCTTTTTTTGTTGATTTTTCATGTGACACAACCGATTTGGGCCTGACCCGCGGCTTACGGGTTGGTATAGGTTCCTCCGGTATATGTGGGTCCGTGGAAGGATCCTTTTTGTGGATATTCCGGGTTGACGGCATCTTGGGGAATCCTAGAAAGTCGGACAGAGTCCAGAGCCACGCGGCAGGTTCGGGCGCACTGGTCGGTGTGAGCTGTTCAGGCTCCCGCCGGCCAGGCACGCGGAGGCCGCGATGGGGAGGTTCAGTGCTGGAGTTCAAGTGTAGGTGGCGGCAGGGTCGCCCATAGGAGACAGTGCTGGGGGAGGTGTGGGAAGTGGAAACCAGGTGGCGGCAGTGTCACCCATAGCCGGCAGTGCTGGAGAGGAGGTTGGTCCCGTGCCCAGAATTACCCATGTTGCCTCAGCATCATGCACAATGTGAATGCGAATACTGCTGCTTTTGCCATAAAAACCAACAATAACTTTGACTTTTCTTCACAAATTTGGAGCAAAAAATCCCCAAAATGCCATGGGTATCTTTTTTGCTCGGTTTTGTTTAGTTAACGACACCCCAGCACAAAACATAGACATTGGCTATTGGGGGTGTGCAAGGGTAGCTATGCCACATAACACATCCGCATTCGCATGCCACATGCCACCTGCCACATACCGCATGTATGGAATCTCAGCTTAGGTGCATAACCATGTAAGCGCCAATCAACAAATGTAATCTAAGTACAAGGTTTCACTTGAAAATAATTTTAATTCTCACTAATTCCACTTGTTATATAATCACATGGTTATGGTACAATGCATAAAACCGTAGGAATATTAAATACAACTATCTTAAAAGTCTTTTTAAAGTTTTCATTCCAACGTTTATCTCCATTTTTGGATTGGCATTTACGTGGTTTTGCGCCTGAACTCACTGTTTTTTCCTGCACTGAGGTAATTTCTTTGACCGTTCAAATTCCTCAAGTAGCCTAGTAGGCCTAGTGTCTCCTCAATATTACTGAGTTTGTAGATTTGTATTTCCTAATTCATTACTTGTCCTTCTGCTGGTCTGCCGTCTCCGGTGATAGCGTACGCCTATGTTTGTCTTTGCTTCTAGTGATGATTGAAGTCATTGACAACGAATGATAAATATGAATAGGGCTACTGTTTTTGTATGTTTCCAGTGTCTTTCACAATTGTGCAGAGGTAGGCCCTACTCTATGCTTTCTACTAGGTTAGCTGGGAGTTGTGTTTAAAAACCTATTATAATCCTTAGTATTTTATTTTAATTAGATCATGCCTAAACTGTATTTCACTTATGATGTAATAGAGATAAAGTTAATTGGATAATATTACATATACTGAATTAAATATAGTTACAGTTCCAAGCCAATTTACAAATCAATTTCGACCTCAAATAATTTGAACTGCCATTTGTTTTTGTCAATATAAAGCACAGATACCAGCTTAGGTTTTAGAAGAAAATTCCTTTATTTATTTGTTTGAATTCCATCAACACTCTATCATTTGAAGAACCCAAGGTTATATCTATATATATAGGATACAATTAATATAAGTTGATGCTACAAGCAATACAATGGGATAACATTATACCCTAGGCCGTTCCACCGGTAATCTAAGCATGACCCATTCTCATCCCCACCTTAAAAGGATTTCCAGTGTACTACTTGGGAATGAGCTCTACAGAAACACAGTCGATGTATCGAAATGGCAGCCTGCCCAACCATGGACGCTTCAGTCATTGGAATCATTTTCCCAGTTTGTTTCCCTCAAGTCAGAAGAGAAGTGACCTGCGATGGATTAGCTCAGTAACATGAAGCTACTGGTGTGTTGGCCAATGACAACCAGGTTGAACAGTCCACTGTAGGCTTTATCCCTGCTAGCATGGTGAACATCCAAATGGCAAGCAAGGTCTAGCATATATGTGAGTGTCACTGTGGTAGTGGGCCTCATTACGAACTAGTATTGTCCTATTCTCCTTCTCCCTGTCCACACTTCTGTTCATGAATTGTATGGCGCTCCATAATTATTCATATCATACACAACACCACACACCATGCTCGATGTCTCTGTTACTTTAAGCAAGTTTGATGGAGATACTTTCTTTCAAAAGAGAACTTGTCTTCGCAATAAACAAATTAGAGGGATGCATTATGTATCACCATTGTGGGCATTAGACATTTCCGCAAGGAGGCCTACTCACTGTTTAGCTTACATATTGTATGATTATTATCCAGGGTAGGAGACAAAGCAATGACTGGTAAATCCAACTAATGTGACAAATATGGCAGTCACTGTGAATGTATTTAAAAATATGATGTATTGAAACATCCCTGTATAGTTGAATATGTTGGAACTCACACAACTTTAATTTCCACAAATAACATTTACGTATCTTATTCTAAGAGAGACCACAGAGCTAAGCACATAATCCATAAATAGGTCACAACACTTGTTAAGTATTTCAAATAGAAAAATAGACTCATTTCAAAACAACCATGTCCTATTTAGAACTACGTATGTTCTATTCAAAATGAACCAGTGTGTTCACCCCTCCAAATGTATGTATTTTAACCATTGTTAGGGTAGATCTATGAACCCTGGATGAATTATCTTAAATATCTGAAGTGTATGACCTAATATGGTTTCAATATATTAAAGGCAGCTTACTCTCATCAATTGTTTTGTCAAATGTTTTCTGGAGAATAATAATGAACCAACCTTTTCCATGAGTCTTGGATTATTATTCAAATGAAAATGATAACAAAACTAATTCTGGTAATCTTGGGATATTAAAAATCAGTGTCATCGATTTAAGACCTGAATGACTTATAACCCTTTGTAGCATATCTAAGTTTTGTTTAATAATAGACTACAGTGACGGTAAATAGTAAATCTAATAATATTATGAAAAAACCACAACCCTATGATTTTCCATAATGCAAAGGAAACTGCATTATCAGAATGATTGCACAAGCCATTATCTTCGGAGATAGCAATATATGTTCCTTTTCTTTAAGCATAATATCAGAGGAACACTTAGTAGATGGCATTACCATGGTATGACACATGCCTCAATGGATATCAACGTGGTGTGCAATATTCACAAGTGATTCTGTATTTAAAACAATGCTGTACGATAACACTTCTAGGAATTGTTAAAAAAAAAGATCAAATTGCATTTCATTTGGTGTGAAATTCGAAGTACCATTACAGCATTCCATGCCTGCCACCCCCTTGGGTTGCATCCCTTTTGTTGGGCATGTTGCGATATTAGTGCAGACCCAGCCTAACTCCCCTGCAAACTGGCAATCCAGTTTGAATTACCTCCCACTGACCCATCTCGCTAATTAAGTGTCTCGCTTCATCCACCGCAGAGTGATTGTTTGCAGTCTCTCCTCGGTTTACTTGCACTACCAGCTCCATGTCATTCTTTCTTTTGATTCTTCGGATTCCCTTTCAAATCTACCTCTTTCTTTAAACTTGCTACACTTCAATTCATTGAATGTCTAATTTAAAAGAAGAAAAAAGGTGCAGTGCACACATGTGTTGTTCCGTATGTATTTAAATAATATCTATTTAAAGCACATCTACAAATGTAAACTTTTGATAACATGCCATTCCCCAGCCAGCAACAAAAATATGACCTGTATGGGGCCCATATGGGTTAAAATACTGGACCCAGATGGGATGCCCAAATGGGACATATATGTTTTTTGTAAATGGGATCCATGTGGGTCCAACATGGCAAGCCCCACATGAGTTTAACATGGGGCCTATATGGGTCCCGTATAACATCACGTAGCTAAGGTTGTTAGGTTAAATGAATATCACCTCCAAAATGATAATAAAGAAAAGCAATGTCTATAGTTTTATAACATGCAATGCATCAATTATTACAATGCATGATACATTGATAGGTTTGTGGGGATCATACAGATTTGGACCTTTGGTCTGGTCCTGTATTTGATGATATATATATATATATACTTTATGTGAAAATGTGTGCAGACATTAGGTGAGAAAATTAGTTCAACACTGACATTGAGACAGGAGACCAATTTAGGTAACATTTACATCATCTGACAATACATATGTTAGTATGGTCATGTGCTAAACACACTGTTGAGTGTTTCAATGTCAAATTAATTGTAAACTAATTTACAAAATGTTTTGGTAATATATAATGAATGTCAATCATAATAACCCAATATTATACAAACATTTGAAAAAGAAATACAGACAATTACATACAATTGTATATTTTCTAAATTCGGACATGTCACTCACCCAGATGTTGCCGGATCTACTGGGAACAGAAAGATGGGACCCAAATGGGTTCTCTCTCAGTTTCTTATTATTATTCTTTTAATATGTTATCACATATAGACTGCACATTATCTTTGAGATTTTTTACTTTATTGTAATATTGTTTAGTGAAATATGGGTTAAACTTTGCATCCATGCAACCCATGTGGTTCCGATATGGGTACGCCCACATGCATTTGCCCAGATATATCCCATATGGGCACCCGGCTACCCTTGATTTTCTGGGTGTCTGTTACCAAACAGACTGATGTTCTGCAGTCAATGTCTATATTAAGACCGAGGCAATTCCAATTCCCGAGGATTCCCTCAAGTTACTTGTCAGACATCATCTATGTAAATCAATTCTAGAACACTGTAGTTTGGTTGTATTATAACACTGGTATCTTACTTAAACTTCATGCAAATTCCATGCATATATTTCAGACTTCAACTTTGCAAAGGCTAGGCATTATGATTGTTGATCCTTAGCTACTATAAACCTTCTCATGGTAACTTTCATAATCAGGACAAGTTCCAGGGCATCCATGATACCAGTGTGTGGGAAGGAACAATTTGAACCATAATGTGATCTACAAAGAAGGCTGTCACTTCACCCACTTTCACAGCCTTATCGCCTTAGGGCAAGGCCTGTTGGTTATGCTCACCTCAGGGGGTGGTTCTGCCCTAAGAGGCTTTTACTGAACATATAATTAACCTGTTTGTTTTTTGGGGTTCCAATAAACTGTTCTGACTCACAGCTCACCATGTTAACACGTTATTTACAAGGCATGTTGGTTATGTTCAACTCAAGGGGTGGTTCTGCCCTAAGAGGCTTTTATTGAACATATAATTAACCTGTTTGTTTGTTAAGGTTCCAATAAACTGCTATGACTCACAGCTCACCGTGTTAACACATTATTTACAAGTCCTGTTGGTTATGTTCAACTCAAGGGATGGTTCTGGAGTAAGAGGCTTTTACTGAACATATAATTAACCTGTTTGTTTGGTGAGGTTCCAATAAACTGTTAGGACTCACAGCTCACCTTGTTAACACATTATTTACAAGGCCTGTTGGTTATGTTCAACTCAGGGGGTGGTTCTGCCCTAAGATGCTTTTACTGAATATGTAATTAACCTGTTTGTTTGTTGAGGTTTTACATCCTGGCAACAAATCAGGATGGGTACCAACTTCTGACAGTGCGCACTAATGCCAACATTATAGTGCTGCCCCACTGGGAGACCAGGCCGTCAGCACCATGACCTGGTCTCCCACTCAGTCACATTGGCCGTAATGCGAAGCATTTCGTTTGATGCGCGGGTAGGGAGAGCGACTCCCCCCCCCCCCCCTCTGGCCGCGCTGTCACCCGGCATTCGCGCCTCGCGCGACGCCTGCTCCTCACCTCCGCCCTCCCCCCGCCTTGAGCGTTCACGCCTCTCCTGCCACTCCTCACCTTCTCCCCTTATAAGGCCGCCCGCCGCCTCCTTCAGCCATTCGCCTCCAGTCTCCTCCACGCTGCCCTTCTTCAGCCGGGCCCACCTCGCAGGTCCCTGGGCCGACACGGCTCGGAGCGAGGTGGCCCGCCTCGGGCTTCTCCCCGCCGCCGCATCTCATGACGATTTTCCATTTCATCCCGGGCTTTAGGTTACCCCTCCGCTGACGTCGAGGACGTCGCCCGCCTCCGCCGCGCAGCCCTCGCCCCGGCGACCTGGAAGAACCGACGTCGCCAGGCCGAGGAGTATGTCAGCTTTACTGTTGCCCGAGGGTTCGACCCTCTCGCCCCGTCGGCCTTCGACGTCGCCGCCTTCACCGCCTCCCTCTTCGCCCGTGCCCTTGCCCCGGCCTCCGTCAAGAACACCGTCTCTGGGGCTCGCTCATGGGTGGAGGGGGCGGGCGGCCTCACCTCGGGCTTCGACGCCCGCCTCGCCAAGGACGTCTGCCGCGGGGGCGAGCGCATCTCCACCCACGTCCCACGTCAGGCCCCGCCCATCACGCCTCATCACCTCACGCTCGTCATACACCACCTCGCCCGCGCGGGCCCCGCCTCCATCGTCCCTCGGGCCGCCCTCCTCCTCGGGTACTTCGGCATGCTTCGCCAGTCGAACCTTCTGGCCCCGAGCCCCGAGGGGTGGGGGGGCCCCCACACCCTCACCCGCGCTGACATCCGCCCCGCGCCCGGAGGCCTCCGGCTCCTGATACGGAGCTCCAAGACGATCTCCGCCCCCTCGGGCGCGGTGGCCCTCTTCGTCCCGGCCATGCCCGGGTCCGCCCTGTGCCCAGTTTCGGCCTGGCAGCTCGCCCTCGCCCAGACCCCGGCGGCCCTCGACGCGCCGGCCCTCCTGATGCCCTCCGGCCGGCCCCTCGACCCGCGCTCCCTCACCGAACTCCTGAGGGGCGCCCTCAAGGCCCAAGGGGTCCCCGATCCTCAGGCCTTCACCCTTCACAGCCTCCGCCGGGGCGCCGCCCAGGCCTGCCAGCGCGCCGGGGTGGCCCTCCCCGACATCATGGCCCAGGGGACTTGGACCTCCGAGGCGGTGCATGCTTACGTGCCCCGCCTCGCCCCCTCAGGTGCGCCTCGAGCCCTCTCCTCCGTTTTGGTGGAGGGCTCCTCGGCGCACCCCCGGCCATAAAAACCCGCAGGACTTCCTCCTCGGGCCGATGCCCTAGCCGCCCATGAACTCACCTGAGGCACAAGACATTATACCTTATCTCTTCATATTTTGATTGCATTACCTTCTATTGTACATCCTCTATTATGCATTGATACTGTTTATCCATTGTTTTGTGTTATGTTGCCCGAGGCGTACCAATAAACGCCTCAGTTCCCATCTCCGTCTCCTGTCTTCCTTCTCGCGCATCGGCCGTAATGCGAAGCATTTCGTTTGATGCGCGGGTAGGGAGAGCGACTCCCCCCCTCCCCCCTCTGGCCGCGCTGTCACCCGGCATTCGCGCCTCGCGCGACGCCTGCTCCTCACCTCCGCCCTCCCCCCGCCTTGAGCGTTCACGCCTCTCCTGCCACCCCTCACCTTCTCCCCTTATAAGGCCGCCCGCCGCCTCCTTCAGCCATTCGCCTCCAGTCTCCTCCACGCTGCCCTTCTTCTCCGCCCACCCACCCAACTATCTTTAATTATCTCTCTACCTGGTGGAGGGCTCCTCGGCGCACCCCCGGCCATAAAAACCCGCAGGACTTCCTCCTCGGGCCGATGCCCTAGCCGCCCATGAACTCACCTGAGGCACAAGACATTATACCTTATCTCTTCATATTTTGATTGCATTACCTTCTATTGTACATCCTCTATTATGCATTGATACTGTTTATCCATTGTTTTGTGTTATGTTGCCCGAGGCGTACCAATAAACGCCTCAGTTCCCATCTCCGTCTCCTGTCTTCCTTCTCGCGCATCATCCTGATACTGAGCAAGCCAGTGTTTTCCCTATCATCCACGTAGGAATACTGAGCGCCAGGCTAGATAGTGACAAGTATACATTTTGAAAGTCATTGGTTTGACTCGGCCAGGTTTGAAACTCCCAACCTTCCAATGGGAAACATGCACTCTACTGATTCGGCCACTGAATTACAGTGATGAAAGAAATAATGCAATTGGTAAGAAATACTATTTGCATTCCATAGAAACAAATCTCTGAATTGTCAATTATGTAATTCAAACTACTAATTTTGGACAATAACACAGATTTATAAAAGTACTTCAAATATTTGTGTTTGAGCACATTAAAATGATCAACATATTAAATAACACATTACGTAAACTTTATCCAGGTTTATGGTTAAACAAAATACCCCTGTACAAAAATAACACATTTAGTATTTAAAGAGAAAATGTCCAATGGTAAAGAGGAGAACATATAGAATGCACTTTGAATCATGTGACAGAGATACAAGAATGATAACATTTCTTAAGTGAAGCATACATTAGGAAGGGGCCTGCCTGATTCATAGCGTCATATTCAAATCTGGATCTAGTAGCCAAAAAAGGTTTCTCTGTGGCTACTCTTTTTTAATGACAATTTCACACACTTCATAGGGAACACTCTTTGAGACTGAGGCCATTGAGAATTTTTCGAAGCGAACATACACTGTGCACTCTTGAGTGCATACACAATCAAATGTGGGCACTGTATCCCTTTCCTTGCATTTCCAATACCTCTTCACAGGACTGGAACAGTATCCAAGGTTCGGCTCAAAATTATAGTAGACTTGAATTGTCCCCAGTACAGTTGACTCACTTCGAGGACTAATATGGATTGAGATGGTGAAAGGTCCATTCATGTGTTCAATTCCATATGTTGTTTTGGGAAGGTAGGTCCAGAACTGGTTGAGCTGCACACATGTCTCGTTATCTCCATCAAACAGTAACCGTGTATGTGACTGACTGTAATCCTCAAATTTACTCTCCAATGGCTCATTTTCATCTAAAATCAAGAAAATATATATGGTGGAATTTTATTATGAAGTCTGTACGAAGTTGGCAATTTCTTGATGTTAAGAAACATAGTTTTTTTGTTTTTTGGTGGTAAAACCGTTTATTCATCAGAACATAAATTGTTGTCAGCACCGAGGCACTGGTCTTCTGGGCGTTTACATTACAGCGTTTATATGTAGATCAGCGGGTACTTAGCTAGGGAATATTAGTAGATCATGAAGGATGTTTGTGTGTTAGTGGGTTAGGCCAAATAAGTTTGACATTATGAACTAAGCTGGTGGTTCAATACAGAAACTTTGCTGCCATTATGCGTATGGTGTATGTGATGGAGGTGGGTGAGAGAATGGAGCCCTCCCCCCCCACAAGACCCCACACAAGACCCCACACCCAACCCTTGGACAACATCATCTGTGACGGTATGCTCCTGCACCTGACATATAGAGGGTGGTTAGTTGCCTGGATAGTTGAGGTAAGTATGTGAGTGGGTGAGGGGTGGGGTAAGGAGGGAGGCGGAGCTAGGCAGGGCACAGTGTAAAATATTCCGATAAATACAACACTGGTGGGGAAATGCAAATGGTCTATAGTGGAAAAAGGTATATAGGGCCAGGTGCATATATGTTATGTAGTTGCTGGTGATGCTTGATTCATGGGTCAATAGTCATTGTGTATTAGTCAAATAGTGTGTAAGGGGCACTTGGAGCCCTACCCACTACCCCCTCCCCCCCTAGGTCAGTCATGGATCACCACATACTCAGCTCAGGGCAGGCGACCACACCGCATGGTGGTGGTGGGCAGATCAGTGTAGCCATGGTGACACAGGAATGCTTGATGTTCATTGGGTGAGCTGTAGATAATTGATTCTCATTGGAGAATATGGTCAGGTGACCTATCATACTGGATCTATGTACCACTATACATAATAAACCTGAGGGCAGGGGTTCTCTCTCTTCTGCCACTCGTTATACTCTTCCTTTCTCTCTTTGCCTGTATTGATTTCATTATAGCCTGCCTACACAGACACATATGCCAGCAGTGGACTTTACAACAGGATCCATGCTGCGTTGCTTGTTCAATGGCGTGGGCAGTGAGATGCATTCTGACCTGTGACTTAAAGCCTTGGTTGTGACCCTATCTTTATGAACTATCATTCTGTCTCCATTACATTGATTTATGAGTGCAGATATAACATTTGTGTACTGTTCATATTGACTGTAAACATGAACAACCAAGTGCCCTCAGGTGCCTAGGACAATGATGCTGGAGAAAGGACACAGACTCACTTCCCCATAAGTCTGATAATCTCAGGTTTAGTGAGGACATACTGCTACCATGATGTGCTGTATTGAACCTCATAGTAACAAAGACGTGTCTTTGGCAACATCTTGAATTGATATGAAGATTTAGAGATTGTTTTCTCAAGGAACTCTGCAACATCTGTGAAGATGCCTAGGTTTATGTGCACTGGCATCTTTTCATGCCTGCTTCTTGGAGTGGACATGTTTTTCTGTATGAGTAGATTGAACTATGCAGGTCAGATCGCTCATCTAATTATGGATCAGGGTCCCACTGTTTTTGAGTAGGGTCATTGTGTCTGACCTCTGTATGCAAATCTGGTTAGATTTTTCCTCACATACCAGGATGTGTGATGCATGTGCATATTCAGTCTAAACAAGACTGAGTGCTAAATAAAAAGAGGATACCTATCCTTCAATGCCATGCGTTCAAGGACTTGAAATTGCATAAAGATTTTAAGCCCCGGGTCACATAGCCATTAGTGGACATAGGTGAACGTAGGGGAGGCTAACATCGTTGGAAGTAGTTTAACGTAGTTGAACATAGTTGGATGTAGTTAAATGTACTAGCATCCATACTTGTCCATGATGTTAACATAGTAATAAAAACGTGGGTGAGCCGTGATCTCCGATTTAATCTCCGATTTGGACATGTTGAAAAGAGCGGTACATTAGAGGCTGAATTTGGCTCTGTGATACTTTTGTAACGTATTTATCCATATCATTCGGTGGCTCACCTGCCATACCTATTTCAAGGTAGTTTAACTTTTGACCCACATTTGACCCACCTTAGTCTCCCCTATGTTCACCTACGTTCAACTACCTTCATTAACAGCTATGTGACCAGGACTTTAGAGTCTACATTGACAAGTCCCTGAACCATCTCCAGGAGATGCAGCCATGGCTCATCTCCCAGCTTCGCTGACCAAGGGTCCATCAGTACTCAGAGGAATTCACTGCTGTCTTTCTGATTGGCCACACCTCAGCACACAACATACATCCGATCTGTATTTAATCCTTTCAACACAGTATATTGTTTTGTCTGCCTGCCCTATTTGCTTCTATCCATCTTGATGAACATGGTACCCTTCTGAATTAGTCCACTACTGGCTAATGTGGAATATGGTAGTCCAGCTTGTTTCCTAGTCACACATATGAACAATTTGTCTAAGTCTCAGGCATTGGCTGCATTCCCTTAGAAATTACATGTATTGCTCGTCTCCTCCAGGCACTTCATGTTTAGGGGCCTTCAGCAGACATCTATGATAATTCATGTAGCCAACTATGGTTTTCTTTTAAGGCAGAAACTGAAGAGCATTCCTTCCTTCCTGCCCAGATGTGATCCCCAACTGGATAATTGAGTGCACCTGCTGCCTGACCGGAGATAGAGCCTTCTCTTGTGAGGTGTATTGTGCCATGGGCCTCCACTTTAGGCAGTATTTCCTGGCGAACCATACTCTGGAGGCAGCCAACCTTCTGGGCACCATCCATGATCTCCCATTACATCCTACACATGGAGTGCAAGATGGTTCTCAACAGAGACAATTAGATGTTGGTTTTTGTCCTAGCGGTTGGCTTAAGCCATGGCGGCACTATTGCCTCTCGTTACTGTACTCATGTTTGGGGACAGTAACCAGGAAAGTATGTATCATGTTAGGTCTATAGGCTGCACTTATAGGCCATCCTGCTAACATCAAATGGTATGGGTGCACATTAAAAAAAAAGATCATTGTTGCAAGGCTTGCATAATACATTAAACACCACATTGAAGAATGACATTTATACTCAGTGACTTTCATATTTCACAGTAATCAGACATGATGTCAGAATCATGGGTCACATGTATTGCTTCCCAGAATAATGCAGACTAATCAGTTTAATACAATGAGATGGTACTTACAACACTTAATGCAGCTTCCTAGATTTGTTACAAATTTGTGAAATGTCAATGACGTTTGAGAACAGTTGAAAGTTGCCTGGCGTGAATAGTCAGGAAACAGCATTCCATTAGGACATGTAAAGGTTACACGGCCATTTCCTACAGTCTTGGTCATATCCTCAATTGCACCCAACACTACAACATTAAAAAAAGAAGCATACTAACATCAGGGATAATTATCTATCAAGGCTGTTTACGCAATTAGCTGAGTTTTGCTTAGGTAAAAAACACAGATTTTCTTTGAGCTGGTTTTTGATCACCATCTGAGATCGCCTAGATTTAAATTGAAGTAATTTAGAAAATAAATTGTGTTGGATTTGATGTCAGTCTGCTTTGAAATGTACATCTTGCTCCCAAGTTTGTCTCATTCAGAGAATCCGTAGTGGCAGCTGGTGCTGCTATCCCTGATCCCATCACTTGCCTTTATGTGACCGAATCATGATGAAAAACAACTTTATTTATTCACAAACAGTGTTATGAAATATGAGGAGTCATTATTTTTATATCTTGAAACAGACTATTAAATAGGAGTTGTTTTAAAGGTCCAACCAATGTTTGTGGATCTCAATGGTGAGGTTGTGCCTACTACTGTTATTCATCTCATATCTATAGTGACTTTCACAGTTATATAGGCTAGGGAAAACTAACACCAGCAAACCATATTATCGCGAAACACAAATTTGAAGTTTTTTTCAGCAGGTATTATGACCACTCTTTCATGTGCATGGTGATGTCCAGAATGACTAGGCCTAATAATAGTCAGTGGGTATTTAGAAATTAATAATGCTGGGCAGACAGATTCCAAGATATTTGGTTCGAGCGAAAATAGATCCTTCTGATCATTCATTAAGATGCAACAACTATTAATATAATGGATACCATGGGTCAACCTACAAATCTGGTTTAATCTGCAGAGTGATGGGGTTGAGTTTTTCCTGACATTGACATTTGATGTATTAGTTTTGCATAGAAATAACAACAACAGTTAGTTGACACAGCTGCAGTGGTGGAAGTGATGTTTGGTGGGTCTCGGGGTGGGAGGATGGATGTCCATGACATCACAGATCTCGCGAGAGACACGGGCCTGTAAGATACGAGTCGACACCTTGAGTTCCAGTTAGTAACTGATGTTTATTTTCCCCACGTATCCATTGGTTACAATCCATATGTCGCTGGTTCCCCCGCACGTCCCTGGTTGGCCTAGATACATAACATCTCCCCCTTTATACTTATAATCAGTAATTAATAAACCGGTCACCATCATTAAACGTAGGCGACATGTACTTAACCTAACTTAATATTATTAAATGCTTGTGATAAAAACCTGAGTTATATATGTAGATGTGTGTGAACAATTACACTACAGATAACCTTTGACACTACACATTTTAATAAATACAACAATAATTCCATCACCCTCCCAAATGTGCCTATGCCACTACCATACCCCTCCGTAAGACTGACCATATGTTTAATAGTATCTTCAATCACAGATACTTTATTTTTATTCATTACCTGATTAGTACTGCCAACAATGTATATTACACCCTCGCCACTTTACCGAACCAGCTTAATAAATTACCTTGTATCACAGGAAAGGCCCAACAGAACCGTGCACTACATATAGCACCTGACTTGCCATAACATACATGGTATAAATACATGTTTAATTGCATACTATTCAAAACTACACATAATGTTTTAATTGGTATACATGTACAGTCCTACATCTGTAATAGGTACAGTACAATTTTCCATGTCCAGCACTATATAAACAACACAGCATTAAATATTATTTGTATTCAATTATCTAATCTGACTATACATGCAATGTGAAAATAACCATCTTAAACTTTAAAAAAAACCAAGAAGTATGACATACCATCTTGACAATAACACACAACCACAAACCTGAACTACTCTAGGTTGTTGATTTACTTTATCGAATATTGGTATATCAATTATGTTACAAGATTCAATTTCTGTTTAAAATCCCATTCTGTGTACTGGGTGAATATCCCGGCTGTATCTGTGGTCTAGAAATCGCACTCTGTTCGCTACTTTTAAGGTATTGTGTCCAGGACCAGCATTTTTATCATAGTATTTTTTCTGTATTTGTTGTGTGTGATGTAATTTGTTTGTCTTTGATGGTTGTGTTTTCGGACTTAACTGGCTCTTCAACATTGGGATTTTTTATCTGAGCGTGCAAGACATTAATAGCTGAGCTGGGGAAGCGCCCATGCCTTGCAATGTTGTGTTTCTATAATTTAGTAGTGCAATGTTAACGTCCCTATTGTCGACTAATGACTTTTTGATCATCCGTTTGATAGTCTGTACGTACCTCTCCACCTGACCATTACTTTGGGCGTACATTGGATTCAAAAATATGGGACTGAATTCATATTCAGTTGCAAAACGTAAATACTCAGCACTGCTGAATTGTGGGCCGTTGTCTGAAACTACATATCTGGGTATACCGTGTCTACCAAATACTTGCTTCATCACAGCTTTTATCGACACACTTGTTGTACCTGTCAATTTCACAACCTCTGGAAACTTTCTGTAATAATCTACTAAGAGTAAATGCGTTGTGTTGTCAACATAAAACAGGTCAACCCCGATTTTATAGAATGGTATATCCATTATTTTATGGTTAATCAAAGGGTCAGCAGCCTGTTTATTTTGCAACCGCTGACATGTCTGACAGCGCGATACCTTGTCCTCAATTTGACTACTCAGTCCAGGCCAAAAAATGGCATCCCGCACTAATTGCTTGGATCTGACTATTCCCAAATGGGATTCATGTATCCTGTCTAACATGTCTGTCTGTAAAGTTTTGGGGATAACAATGCGGTTGTCTTTGAGCAAAATGTTGTCTTGTATTGAAATGTTATATCTGTATGTAAAAAACGGTTTTACATTGGGGTGCAAACCCTTGTTATGCTTGGGCCACCCCTCTTTAGTCAACAATATAACTCTCTGTTGAGTGTTGTCTTTTGCTACCTCTAGTTTGATTTTGTTTATAATGTCCTGGTCTATGTCGACTGCTGCCACCGTTATATCGTCGTCGAATAACCTATCAGGGCTTGCTACTGTAGTGTGAGCCTTGGACAATGCGTCTGCAAAGAACATTAGGGTGCCTTTAATATGGACAATTGAGATGTCATAATTCTGCAAACGCATTCTCATGCATTGCATTCTGGAAGATAATGTGTGTATTGGCTTATTCATATTGGCTACCAATGGTTTGTGATCAGTCTCTACAGCTACACCTTTTCCAAATATATACTCGTGAATTTGTTTACAACCAAAACAAATAGCTAGCAACTCTTTTTCTATTACAGCATAATTTGACTGGGTTTTATCCAAAGCCTTCGACGCCATGGCAACTGGCCTCTTGTCTTGAAACAACGGTGCCCCCAGTCCAGATTTGGAAGCATCTACTTGCAAAACTATGTCTTCCTTGACATTAAAATACTTTAGTATAGGGGCTTCTGTTAATAGCTGTTTAAGTGTTTCAAATGATTTTCTTTGTTCTGCCTGCCAGTGCCATGCGATATCTTTGCTTAGGACGACCCGTAAAGGCTTGGTTAACTCTGCCATATTAGGCATAAATTTACTGACGTAGCCAACCATCCCCAGAAACCTTTGTACCGCTTTTTTGTCTTGGGGTGGTGGCAGATCAATAATGGCCTGAATGCAGTCTTTGTTAGGCAAAAGTCCATCTGCTGTTATCAAATGACCAACATAATTAACCTGTGATTTACAAATTACAGATTTTTTAGGGTTAAGTTTCAAATTGAATTTTCTGGCTCTCTCAAAAACTTGTTTGAGTCTACTGTTGTGTTCTTCAATATCTTTGCCATAGATTAAAATGTCATCTGTGATCACATTAACACCTTCTAACCCTCCCAGTATACCATTCATTTCTTCTATAAATATATCGCCAGCTGTCTTTATTCCGAAAGGTAAACGTGTATACCTGTACCTACCCCATGGCATGTTGAATGTGCATAAATGAGAACTTTCTCCATCTAATTTGATCTGCCAATACCCACTATTAGCATCTATTACCGAGAATATTTTGGCCCCACTTGTTTTTGCAACCACCTCTTCCACTGTACGGGTGGGATAAGGGCCCCTTAAAATTGCTTTATTCAGTTTTGTAGGAACCAAACAAATCCTTATTTTGCCAGGTTTCCTCACAATAGTAATGGAACTGACCCATGGAGTTGGAGCTGTCTGTTTCACTATCACTCCTAAAGCTAACATCCTATCCAACTCCTTACGTACATCTTGAATTATTGCATGGGGTATTCTTCTCAGTGCATCGACAACAGGTATAACATTTGTATTAACATGAATATGCGCATTTACTTTTATTTTACCAAGACCTTGAAAAACATCATTATAGATATTTACCAACTCAGCAGCATCTTTTGCAGTATCCACATCATTCGAGATACAGTCCACCCTCCATATTAGGTTAAGTGCAACACAAGCGCCTTTGCCTAAAATTGGGTTGCCCGTCTCGGTTATTCGAAACTTGAGTGTCTTGCCATGGACCTTTAACATGGACTCTCCTATCGGACGCACACGTTGCCCAGTGTACCTGAATAGATGGCACCGCGGTGGAGTAACGTCCCGATATACTCGACGTCCCGATATACTCAACGCGGAATTATGTTCGCCTCTGACCCGGTGTCGAGTTTAAACTTGACAACTGTCTAAAGTTAAATTGTTCGTCTGTAATAGTCGATCTCGCAGGTTTCTTCTTTTGACTCCACAATGTATACAATTCCATCGCATAATAACAAATCTTCGAGGTCACCGTAACTACAAAATGCTACCTGGTCTCGAAGAGTTCTGATATATGTGTCCATTGTCTCGTTTGTCTGATTCAATGTATTGAACTGATATCTCACTACTGTAATGTTTGTTTTTCCTTCACAATACCTTTTAAATGCCAAAATCAGGATTTCTATCTTGTCACGTTCTGCTATGTCCAGGGTTCGATGAATCTTCTGCGCTTCAGCTCCTGCTATGTGCAGAAACACGCAGCACTGAACTTTTTCCGATTTTCCAATCACCCCTGCCGCTGTAGCGTAAATCCTGTAAGAGTCTATCCATTGACACCAATTTAGTGATATGTTGCCTTCAAAGTTGAATGACATCGGGGGTTTCAATCCGGATAATGCCATGTTCCTTGAAGGCAAGCCACATCTGACACCATGTAAGAAGTTGACACCTTGAGTTCCAGTTAGTAACTGACGTTTATTTGACCTATGTATCCATTGGTTACAATCCATATGTCGATGGTTCCCCGCACGTCCCTGGTTGGCCTAGATACATAACAGGGCCCACTGCAAATCTGGTAGGGGTTTTGGGTTTGGATTCGAAGCCAGGTGGCACCACTGGGGAGATTCCTTGTTCACGCGCAAATTACCCAGCGTATCAGCAAAATTCATATTTGTCCCTTTAATGTACACTACTTTTAAATCATAATTCTGTATTCTCATTCTCATTCTCTGTAACCTGGCAGTTAACTCATGCATCGGTCTATTCATTATATTCACGAGAGGCTTGTGATCTGTCTCGACCGTGACTTCTTGGCCGAAAATATACTCATGAAATTTCGCACAGCCGAAACAGATCGCAAGCATCTCTTTCTCAATGACAGCATAGTTACTCTGACATTTATCTAATGCTTTTGATGCTAAACTAATAGGCCGTTTTTCCTGAAACAATGCCGCGCCCAGCCCTGACTTGGATGCATCTACTTGCATCATCAGGTTTTCTTCCACTTCATAATATTTCAACACAGGAGCCGTGATCAGTAACATTTTCAATTTGTTAGATGCCTCCTCCTGTGGTGCATCCCAGTGCCAGGCTACACTTTTTGTTAACAAGATTCTCAAAGGCTTGGCTATTTCCGATAAATTAGGAATACATTTATGGACATATCCAACCATCCCCAAGAATCTTTGCACGCCTGACTTGTCGGATGGGGTTGCCATTTCATTGATTGCCTGAACTCGCTCCGGGTTTGGCTTAAGGCCCTCAGCTGTTAACAAATGTCCCACATACTCTACCTCTGTTCTAAATACACATGATTTACTAGGGTTTAATGTTAACCCAACTTCTCTAGCTTTCATTAACACTGCTTCCAATCTGTTGTTTTACATTGCATCCGTAAAATAGAATGTTGTCAGCTATTACTGTTACTCCTTGTAGTCCTCTAAGTATTTGATCCATCTCTTGGATGAAAATATCCCCAGCCGTCTTTATCCCAAAAGGCAGCCGGGTATATCTATAGCGACCCCAAGGGGTATTAAAGGTACATAGGCGTGAACTTGGCTCATCGAGGACAACTTGCCAATAACCGCTTTGCACATCTAATACTGTAAAATATTGAGCGCCCGCGGTCTGAGCTACAACTTGTTCAACAGTTCTTATTGGATATGGCCCCCGGAGAATAGCCTTATTCAGCTTGGTGGGGTCCAAGCACACTCTAATTTTGTCCGGTTTCTTCACAATGGTAATAGAATTTACCCACTCTGTTGGTTCATTTTGCTCTACTATCACACCCAATTTCAGCATGCGATCCAGTTCGTCCCGCACCTCATCGCTAATTGCATGAGGGATGCGCCTGGGTGGATCAATTACAGGGAAATGTCACTGTCTACATGGATCGTAGCATTAACCTTAATGCAACCCAACCCTGTAAATACATCGCTATAATTCTTTACCATTTTTCTTGCTTCTCGGTTCTCCGCCTCAGGCTGCACTTCGACGTCCATACTATTTATCCTCTCGATGAGCTTGAGGCTGACACACACCTCCTTGCCGAGTATCGGGCATCCACTGTCAATTACTTGAAATGTCAGGGGTACTCCTCGCACATTTATTATCAGTTCTCCTCGTGGGTGTATTCTCTCACCAGAATACGTGATGAGCCAACACCGTGGTTTCTTCATGGCCATATTCGGCAATGTCATGAAGACACTTTCAGGCAGAATATTTGCCTGCGATCCACTGTCTAATTTAAATCGTACCCTCACATTACATATGCTGACATCCTCAAACCAAAGTTTCATCTGTTCACTTCCATTGGCTCCTACCGCTCCGACTTGCATATCGCATGAAACCTCTCTGACGAACATGTCGTCCAACTCCGCCTTTTCCCGCCTAGCTGATGCACCTCCCTGTTCATCTTCGTTTCTCTCTTGTTCGTCCATATTTATGGCGTTCACTGGTGTTCGCAGTCGCTGTTCACTTCTACACACTTTAGCGAAATGCCCGATCCGCCCATATGTAATGCACTGCTTTCCTTGTGCAGGGCAGGCCTCTCTTGTGTGTATATACCCGCACCGAGTGCACTCGTTATGGATGGGGGGCGTTTCCCGTCGGTGCCATTCGCCTGTTCCGCACCAGTGGTACTGTTGCCGGGGGGCATGGCATTGCCTGCATGCGTAGGGGGGCGTGTCCTTCTGTTCTCCCACCGGCTCACTTCATGGACTTCAGTGTCTACTTGCCTGTCCGTATTACAGGCTAACTGCGTTGAATCATGCTCACTTAGCCTGCATAATTCTAAACAATGATGCAAAGTTAAATCCGGGGTTTGTAACAGCCTATCGCTCAACTTGTCACTTTTCACACCACATACTAATCTATCACACAATATAGATTCTTCCGAGTCCCCAAAATCGCACAGGGTGATACGGTGCTGTAGCTCTCTCACATACGAGTCCATTCCTTCAGAGCCCTGGTTATATGTATTGAACTGGTATCTTACAATAGTCCGGTTCGACTTCCCCGTGCAGTATTTGTTTAAAGGCTCCGTCAATGGAATCATCTTGTCCTGTTCGCCTGTCTCAAACTGCATAGTTTCAAATACTTTCTGAGCCTCTGTCCCCGCGACATACAGAAAAGAATTACACTGCATTTGTTCACTCTTAGAGCTGATTCCTGTAGCCCCGGCATATAACGTGTACATACGGAACAAAGTATGCCAATTTAGTGCCACATTTCCTTTCAAGTTTAGGGGAGCAGGTGGCCTCAATCCTGTTGACGTTCTGTTGGCATTTGTTTGTGTACATCTGACACCATGTAAGATCCCGTAGAAGTAACAAGACGTTGACAGCTGTGACTCAGGATAGCAAGTGAAGTTTACTGGCTCACTGTTTACCTTGTTGCTTCCTCACATGACCTCTCGCTGGTTCCCGACTCCCATACATAGACCGGTGTGTCCATACATCACAGCAAGAATGGGAGATTGACCACTCCTCAGAGTTACAAGACCAAGCACAAACAAACTAGCTACGGCACCAATATTTAAAGGGAGCAAGGTGTGGCACAAACTACCATCTGCAATTAGAAGTGCACCTTCCTACCAAGGCTTTAAGTCAATGGTCAGAATGGACCTCACTGGCCAGGCCCTTGAACCAGCACCATAGTGTGGATCCTGTGCCCTGCCTTGCCCGCACCCCCCATCCCTCCTTGTCCTCCCCCACCTCACTCAATTGCTTAGCTCTGCTATACCAAAATAGCAGCACCGGTTTTGCAGTGATCAACCATTTTTTATATTTTTTTGTTATTGAGGCTGTATTTATACTGTCCATAGCATATAAGCCCAGGTACCCAGGCTTGTTTTCAATGCTGGCCAGTTGTAGTGTTGGTGTTATCTTACCACACAGTGGCTGCTTATATGGTATTTGTTTGACTGCATTTCAGTAGCAGATAGTTAATTGGTTGGTATTGTTAGTTAATAGCCGATGTTAGTTTTTTTGGATTTTCTTGGTATATGTGTATTTATTTTTTCTACTCTTATTACTAGACTAGCCTACTCCTATTTACATATCATAGGCTTGTACGTAGCTGTGTGGGGTATTATCTGGCTACTTTTGGCATGGTTACCTTCCATTGGGCGTCCCGCTGGTGGGCCGGGAAATATCACATGCCCCTTTGCAGTGCAGCTTAGTGGGGGTTTCCTAGCCTTATTTTGCACAGATATTTTTTGTAGGTTTTAGGTCAGGAATATGTTGTTCCTTTACCATTTGGGCATTCCACACCGTGGCAGCCATTTCCAGCGTGCTTCTCTCATGAGCTTTTATTTGGGTTCTGTTCTGCTTTAGTAGTGGCGCATTATTTGCTCTAGTAGCCCTTTGTGGTTTTGTTATAAGTTTAATGTTTTGACTTTAGCTATATGCTAATGTTTTCAAATGAATTATTCTCCTATTTTCTAGTAATTTCACTTTGGTTCTTTTGTGTATGTCATAGGTGGGGTGGGGTGCAGCTTGTCTACTCTTAGACAAATTTGTAGGGCTCTGTTCTGCAGTGTTTGCAGTTTTGTTAGTAGTTCTTTTCTCGCACCCATGTAGTTTACATCTCCATAGTCAAATTAGGGGAGCACCATGCCCTTGAAGATTTGTATTGACATTTCTTGTGTCATGTAGTCTCTTAGCTTTGCAAATAGCCACAGTTTGTGGTTTACTTTTTGTATAATTTTATTTATACATAGGTTGTAGCTTAGTTGGCTGTCCAACTCAAGGCCTAGGTATTTGTAATGGTCTACATTTCCTAGTGTTTGGTTTCCTAACTTACAGTGTAATTTTCTTTCTGGCATTTGTTTATGCGAGAAGAGTACTGTTTTTGATTTGCTTGTGTTGATGGTTATTTTGTTGGACTCACACAACTCATCTAGTTTTAGTAGGAGTTTATATAACACTGAACTTGTTATGGCTAACCCACTAACACACTAACATCCTTCATAATCTACTAATATGACCGATCTAAGTACCCAGTGGTCTACCTATTTACAATGTAATGTAAATGGCCAGACGCCCTGCAGTGCTTTCACATTGAACAAATGTATATTCTGATGAATAAACTGTTTTACCAACAACACAAAAAGAATCGTATTAAATGTCATATTGTCCACAGAGAGACCAACAGGCGGTAACAAATGAATAGACTACATGGGCAGAGTAATTCCACTCCACCCCCACAAGCTCCTCCTGTGGCCATACTTGGGTAGAGTTGTAAAACAACAGCCTGTGTGTATATTAGAGTATGATGCCCTACATTAACAATGTGTAGCTTTTTACTTCTAAGAACAGTGATTATTAGAACAGACCACGGTGATTCCCCAGTAAAAATAACTACTTCTGCAATACAAGCAGCACAATGTTATATGCATAATGATCTGATTTATTTATATGTAGCTTCCTTTGAATATTAAGGAGACATTATTCATGGGAATATTTTACTTCATAGATAATGTAAAGAGCTGTTTGAACCTATTTGAATGATATCTTTTGTAGGCACCTTCTTCAATATGGAGCAAGTTTGAGACTGACAGCTCACCCCTATGAAAAATCACTTGGTTTTTCAATATACATTGAGACACTGAGACAGCTTGAGAACCTAGTTGTCACCCTACCTGATTCTTGGTAGATGGGACAATGTCAATAGATATTAGGTAAAGCATCTAGGGGAAGGTGAATGCACCCTAACTAAGCCATCGCTGGCAGTATATGTGTAGGGTACTGATGTTCCTGTAGCAAACTGGGTCTTTATCCCCCAAGTCCATGGACGGCTACTCAAATTATTCAGCTGGAAAATAATATTACATGCAGTTCTATAATTAGGAGGGAATACAAGTACAAACATTGTTGTGATATCCAACCCATAACATGCATCAATGGACTGCAAAGACCATCAAATATTGTTGATCACAGCAAAATAAGGACCGGTGGTATTTACTTGATAACCACCCTGTATGCATGTAGCAAGATTGACTACCTGTCAATAACAATTAAGCAAGATTTCATAGCATGTGAATTTGCTAAATCTGTTTTGCAACACACATTTATCAGATATCTTACTGTATGAAGGGTATATGAAAAATAACTATTGTACTGACCGGTCCTTTCACACACATATGATTCCTTTTCGCTACACGTTCCCCTGGTCAATCCAATGCTCCGATGTTGCAACACACAGGCTTGTGCATCACTGCTCGGAACATGTCCCCAGATGGCCCACGTGCTCATCTCAATCCAGAACTTGTCTGTAAATTGACTAAAAACAAAACAATATCTCGACCACTTGAGTTGATGAAAGAATGCCATGGATGATGTAATGTAGGTTATGAAGCTTTGTTTATAGTCAAGTGGCAGATTTTCAAATTTTGACAGACCCTAAACATTTCAGTTAGAAGCTGGAAACTGGCAAATATCATTTCTAGGGTCCTGAAGGTGGCCATCTTGAATTTCAAAATGACCCTCTCAGAAATTTACTCTCCTCAATATCTCTGCTTCCAATCCTCCGATGAGAACAATTTTGGTGTCTACCTTCACATTTAGGATGGCTAGGGTTCCAAATTTGATGTTTCTGAATAGGTTGGTGTGATGCATCATCTTGGATTCCAAGATGGCCACCATAACAATCCCAATCCAACCAAGCAATTATGAGATGCTACATTTTTGTAAAATTGAATGCTGAATCTTCTTTTAAGAATGAATCACTCTTGCTATTTTCACGTGGAAGACTTCCTCAAGTGTTACAAGACTTTGTCAACAGCAATGAATCTAAAGGCCCTGTCACATTACGGCGTATGCCGGGAGCGTATTGAAAACCTACGTAAGTCCTGCGAAAGCCGGCCTATCATGACCTTTGGTGACCTCTCGCATGGTTTTGAGCATATGTGGAACCTATGAGGAGCGTATGGGACATTTTGTTGACTGTTTTGAATGGCATGTGGAGCGTATGAGGAGCATATGAGGAGCGTATGAATATTTGAGGAGCGTATGAGGAGCGTATGAGGAGCGTTTGCGAAACCTATGCACGACCTATGTTATCTCTCCACGGTCCGCCGCTTGGTGCCTCCTGGGTATATATAGCCTGCAACAACAGTCTCCCCTCACTCTGCCACCATGCCTGCTAAGAGGAACACCACTGCTGCTGCTGCTTCTGCTACTGCTACTACTACTACCAGTACTACTGCTACTACACAAGCCTCCAGAGCTGCTGTAACTACAGGAGGAGGACTAGGCCGTGGGAGAGGCAGAAAGAGGCAGACTTTGTTACAATGCTCTCCATCACCAGCCTCCTCACCTGCCTCACCACCTGGCCACTCTCCACGCCACTCTCCAGAACACCACTCTCCAGAACACCACTCTCCAGAACACCACTATCCACTGGAGGAGCTGGAGATGGAAGTGGAGAGGTCGACGATGCAACGCTCCAGCTCGCCATCTCTTGCCTCTCGGGGCAGCTCACGGGCGTCGTCCGCTGCCTCCGCCGCCTCCGCCGCCACCACCGCCTCCAACGCCTCCACCAGCACCGGTGGCATCTCCGCGTCAAAGAGACGGAGGGCCAAGAAGAGCGACTGTTCTCTGTCGGTCTTCAAGGAGGATCAAATGTTGGACTTCCTCCAGGAGAACCCCATCATGTGGAACATGAAGCTCACGGATTACCGCCGCTCAGACAGAAAGGCCAAGATGTGGGAGGACCAGGCGACACTTCTGGGGACCACAACAGTCCATCTCCAGAAGTGGTTCAAGTCACTCAGGGACACGAACACGCGGCTCCACAAGAAAAAAAGCGGGGACGGAGCCGCTGACCTGACTGAGCGGGAGCAGTGGATCCTGCGCAAGTTCGGGTTCCTGCGGTCCATCGTCCGTCACCGACCGGAGCCCTGCAGGAGTGTAAGTACATAATCTTTTTTCGTTCTGACAAGTGCGGCCATTAGTATTCTTCTAAAACCGCTTGTATTCTAAGTTTGTTATGTTATGCTTTTGTTGTATTTATGTTTGTTTGTTGTTGTTTTACGTCCTAGCAACATCTAATATTCTAGTAATTTGTTAATGTTATTTATTTCTTTAATGTTGAGTTGTTGTGTAGTTGTTCTTAAATCGAGATATTGACAATAGATGTATCGTGATATAATCGTTATAAATCCATGTTTGCATTTAACATTAATTATTTGTGCTTTATATATTTTTGATTTACTGTTGACTTGTCGTGTCTTTTGTCGAACTATCGATTTGCATTCATGTTACTTATGTTATGTTATGATTTTGTCTTGCAGTTGGCCACTCCTGTCGAGGCTCCGCAGCTCAATCTGAGCGTGGAGGAGAATGTCGGGACCGATGTGGAGGTGGCGATGGACGAGGATCTTCAACCCACTCCTCCCGCTACATCCCAAGAGCGGGGAAAGGGGAGAGGGAAGCGATCTGCCCAAGTGGACAACAACCTCCTCGCTGCCATCCACAAGAGGTTCGATGAGTCTAGCGACAGACATCCTCAAGGAGATGCAGCTGCCTCCTCCTCCACCTCCACCGACGGTGACGAAGCGAGTGGCATTCGCCAACTATATGCGGGACATGATCCTCATGATGCCAGAGGAGCGGTTTGTGTCGATTTGCGGTGCACTCAACCGCATCGTGTTGCACCATCTGGAGGAGGAGGAAGGAACATTCGTGGCACCGGTGGTTTGTGTGGCTGCTCCTGCTCCTGCACCGGCTCCTGCTCCTGCACCGGCTCCTGCACCTACTCATGTGTCTGCAAGTCAGGCATACCAGCCTCAACCCCACCACTGGACTGCGCAGACATACGAGTACGTGGACCGCTATATGGGCGGGCCACACAGTCTTCATCAGCCACTGCCACACCCGCCTCTGCCAAGTCTTCCGCCTCAGCCTCTGCCTCCAGCTCCGCCAGTGGTACGGCCGTCACCACCGCACGCCACACAAGTACAGACTTTAGGAATGGTGGCGCACACGAGGGGCTCTCCTATAGTTGTGGTGGGCGGGGGTGCTCCACCCACTGTGGGTTCGCCATGGCCAGGGACTGCCACAGACATGGTGACTCCGACACGCGCCAACCCCAAAGTGAACTTGTCGGAGTGGGCCAGCCCGGAGGGACTCTTAAACTTGTCGGGGTTATCCGGGATATCGGGCATGTTAGGGTCCAATTTGGACTTATTCGCCTCAGCCTCACAGTCGGCAGCTGATGCCAACGGGAAGGGAGAGAAGTGATTGTATGTGTATTTATGTATATATGTAGTCTTATTTATCTTTGTATGTATATATGTATATATATTGTTTGTACATTTATATGTCAATGTCAAGATGTTTCAATAAATATACTGTCACTTTTAATTTTTGTGTCCGTGTTCAGTAAAGGCATGCCATCATTTAATTGTTATATATTAAAGTACAATTAACATTAAAATTAAAATTAAAACATAAATAAAAACTTAAAATTTATAATATTTATAATAATGTTTCTCCTTCCCCTTTCTCCCTTTCCTCCTCTCTATCTCTCTTCCTCCCTCTCTCTTCCTCTCTCTCTATATATATGCCTCCCTCTCTCTATCTCTCTTCCTCTCTCTATCTCTCTTCCTCCCTCTCTCTATCTCTCTTCCTCCCTCTCTCTATATCTCTTCCTCTCTATATCTCTCTTCCTCCCTCTCTCTATCTCTCTTCCTCTCTCTATCTCTCTTCCTCCCTCTCTCTATCGCTCTTCCTCCCTCTCTCTATCTCTCTTCCTTTCTATATCTCTCTTCCTCCCTCTCTCTCTATATATATTCCTCTCTCTATCTCTCTTCCTCCCTCTCTCTATCTCTCTTCCTCCCTCTCTCTAGCTCTCTTCCTCCCTCTATATATCTCTCTTCCTCCCTCTCTCTATATCTCTTCTTCTATATATCTCTCTTCCTCCCTCTCTATATCTCTCTTCCTCGCTCTATCTCTCTTCCTCCCTCTCTCTATCTCTCTTCCTCCCTCTCTCTCTTCCTCTCTCTATCTATATTCCTCCCTCTCTCTATCACTCTTCCTCTTTCTATCTCTTTCCTCCCTCTCTCTCTGTCTTCCTCCCTCCCTCCATCTCCTCCCTCCCTCTATCCCCTCCCTCCATCTCCTCCCTCTATCCCCTCCCTCCCTCCCTCCCTCCCTCCATCTCCTCCCTCCCCCCTCTATCTCCTCCCTCCCCCTCCCTCCCTCTATCTCTCTTCCTCCCTCTCTCTATCTCTCTTCCTCCCTCTCCCTCCCTCCATCTCTTCTCTCCCTCCACCTTCCCTCCCTCCTTCTATCTCTTCTCTCCCTCCCTCCCTCCCTCTAACTCGTCTCCCCCTTTCTGTCTCTGTGTCACTCTATTTTTCCCTGTGTTCTTAAAAAAAGTATGTATGTAAAAGATGAATTCATGGAAAAAGAAAGGAGATTCATTACAATTATATTAACTAGATGACTTTAAATTAGGGAGCGAAAGAACATAACAGACATGTCAAATTGTGTTTTCATATCTATAAAATGATATCGTTTATTTTATACTAGATATATAAACATATTAGCATCTCATATATAACAGGAGACATGTCACAACATCACAGACAAGTTTGCAAAAACAGTAGACAGACACAGCGCATACAGACTGATAACATGTTTTGTCAGAGCATCCTGTCTTGCCATGACAGTGCTCCGGCAGGTGAGACGACCCAGTCTTTAATTAGATTGTGCTGTTCCTTTCCTAGCTTGGATGCGGTGTTGGGGTTAACAGGTACAACATTAATGTCAGGAAGGTTGTGGCCCTCTCGCCAACCTCCAGGCACAAAGTTGTTGTTGGCTGTCTCGGGACGATCCAGCTGCATGTTCTGTAGTGCTGGGCAGCATGTCCTCATGAGGTTGTGCAGAACAATGCACGCCTTGACGACGATCTTCACGTTGGAGGGGTGGTGCTGCATAGTCGTCAGCAGCACTTGGAAGCGGTTGGCTAGAATGCCTAAGGCATTCTCCACCACTCTCCTAGCTGGGGAAAGCCGTTAGTTGAAGAGTCGCTCATCATTGGTCAAGCCCCTCTTGCCGTACGGCTTCATCATGGTCGGCCGCAGGGCAAAGGCGTCGTCACCGATCAGAAAATACGGCACATCCTTCTGGCCGTCGACGAGCGGTTCAGGGTTTGGAAAGCAGATGGTGCCACCTTCTGTGCCCACCTTCAGCTCGGAGGCATTGTAAATCTGGGCATCGGACGCGGAGCCCAAACCGCCAAAATCTGCCCAGATAAATTTGTAATCCGCATCTACAAGCGCCAACAGGACCACGGAGAAAAAGCCCTTGTAGTTGTAGTAGAGTGACCCACTCTTTGGAGGGCACTGGCAGGCGATGTGCTTCCCATCCAGAGCGCCACAGGTATGGGGGAAGTTCCACCTCTCTGAAAAGAGGTCCGCGACGGCATGCCACCCTTCTGGAGTAGTCGGACACGTCATGACCTCGGCCATGTACTCGTCGACGATGGCTTTACAGACTTCACGCACTATCAGCGAGTGTGTATTGTGGGGCACCCTCCACCCGAACTTCATGGAGGAGTATTTTGTTGCAGATGCCAGGTGCCGCAGAGTAAGTGCTATTTTCAGCGCCGGCTCGAGCCTGAATGTGGTCCGTTTTTTGGTGATCCTTGGTCCCACTCACGCCACAATCTTGTCAAACAACTGGGGAGGCAGCCGCATGAAGTTCACAAACGACGCAGTGTCCTTGCTGCGGAGCTCGACCATCAGCTTGTCGAACAAGCCAAACTGTGGCCGCCTCCCAATCCAGGGTCTCACCCACACTGATCGTCGCCGCCGCTCCCTCCTCCTTCGTCTCTAGATACGGGATGCCAGCAGAACCATGAGGCATAGAGCCAGCTCATGGTGATAAAGGGCAACTCTGTAGAAAAGCTGGAACTGTACTTGCCGTGCCTGGGCATCCATCCTGTATGAGCAGCAGAGCAGGAATGACCGAAGGAATGGCGTGGGTCGCCTTTATATACCGAGACCATAGGTCGGGCATACGCTGCCATATGCTATGCATACGCTTTTCATACGCAACCAATACGCTCTCATACGCAACGCGTAGGTTCTGCGTACGATGCATACGCCCGCGATACGCCCGCGATACGCCCGCGATACGCCCGTGACGCAAGTTGAGCGTACGAGTAGCGTACGCCAGTGTACCCCTAGCGTACACAGGCGTACCTCCAGCATACAAGGAGCATATACCGGCATATGATAAGCGTATGAGTAGCGTAAGAACAATACACCCCCGTAGGTCAAGATTTTGTTAGCATGCACAAAAAAATGGGGAAGGACGGATTTATGAAAGTGTATGGCGGCGTATGCCTCATAAGCCAGCATATGGTGGCATCTGGTGGCGTATGCGTAGCATATGCGTAGCATATGAGTAGCATATGAGTAGTGTATACGGCGTATGCCGACATATATGACGTAACGTGCCCGCAGCCATACGCTCCCGCAAAAAACACTAATGTGACAGCCCCTTAATGTGGCTGTCACACTATGACGACAAGCGGCGACGACAGCCCAGCGACAGCGACTTCCGGTCTGTTGTCGATTGTCGTCGATTGTCACGCAGCTGTCGCGCAGCTGTCGCCGTGACACCTCCGCGACACCTCCAGTTTCTCCACTGTTTCTCTACTGTCGCCGGGTTGTCATAGGCTTTTTGGACATGTTGAAAAACTTCGACGACAATCGACGACAGCTGATGTCGGTCTGCTGTCGATACGGTGTCGCTATGGTGTCAGTACAGTGTTGTCGTTGTCGCCAGGGTGTCGTCTTGTGGTTAAGCTGTCGTCGCTTCTCTCTCCATAGCAGCTGTATGTGTGTCCCGGTGTATGTGTCTCTGTATGTATGTGTATCTGTGTGTCTGTGTATATGTGTGTATGTGTCTATGTGTGTATATGTGTGTATATGTGTGTCTATGTGTGTGTTTCTGTGTCTCTGTGTGTCTGTGTATATGTGTGTATATGTGTGTCTATGTGTGTGTCTCTGTGTGTGTTTGTGTCTCTATGTGTGTATGTGTCTCTGTGTGTGTATCTGTGTGTGTGTCTGTGTATCTTTGTGTGTGTCTGTGCCTGTGTGTGTATGTGTGTGTATGTGTCTCTGTGTGTGTCTGTGTCTCTGTGTGTGTATGTGTCTCTGGGTGTGCCTCACTCTCACTCTCAGTCTGACTCTGACTCTCACTCTCAGTCTGACTCTGACTCTGACTCTCAGTCTGACTCTGAATCTGACTCTCACTCTGACTCTCACTCTCAGTCTGACTCTCACTCTCACCCTCACTCTCACTCTCAGTCTGACTCTGACTCTGACTCTGACTCTCAGTCTGACTCTCACTCTCACTCTCAGTCTGACTATCACTCTCACTCTCACTCTCAGAGACACAGATACACACATGAACACAGATACACACACAGAGACACACACATACACCCGGAAACACAGAGACACACATAGACACCCACAGAGACACATACACACACATAGAGACACACAGAGACAGAGTCACACACACAGATACACACACAGACACACACACAGAAACCCAGAGACACACACACAGACACACACAGACACAGAGACACAGACACACACATAGAGACACACACAGATACACAGAGTCACACACACAGAGACATACACAGAGACACACACAGAGACACAGACACACACATAGAGACACACACACAGACACAGAGTCACACACACACAGACACAGACACACAGACACTGTCGTCCCGCTGTTGTCCCGTCTGTCGTCCCGATGTTGTCCGATTGTCGTCCAACTTAGCCCAAATTTGCATATGTCGTCGGGATTTCACAAAATCCCTGTCGCCGGGCTGTCGTCACCCCCTTGTCGTCGTAGTGTGACTGCTACATAAGGGTACAGTCATTCCCCCAGCTTCATTTAAATCTGCGGACTTGGACACTGAGCTGCTAAGCTGGCTCTTACAGTTAGCTGTACACATTTGTTCTGACATAAAAGATGCTCCAATGCATAATAGTGTGATAGGCCGATGTACGGCCGTTCCAGAATCTTGCACACCTGCAGTCACTCATGGATTAACGATAAAACCCACGTACACTTCAGACATTTATTAGGCTATGCCCACAGTCCGCCCACCACGGCATCCACAGTCAAGTGACCAGCCCCCTAACTTGCTAGGTCCCACAAGATGGGTGGGGGTGTGTGTGCTAGCAGCATGCAGTAGAGGGCAGCTGAGTCAGGGCACTGCCCGGGTCTAGAGTGCCGCTACCTAGCAGAGTGCAACTGTGTAGGTGTGCTGTGTAGTCTTTGCAGCCAGTCCATGGTAGTGAATGCAGCTCATGTACATACTACTACAATATTATTGGTTGCATAGACATCAGTCATGCAGGAAATGTAGTTCCAGAGATCACCAAATTCAGACAGATTGGTGATCTCAAGGAAACTCAACACATAGTGTAAAGAATTGAGTAAACTGGCCAGGAAGTTTGACAATGACAACTCTGAGAACCCAACATTTGTATTACGGCAATAATACATGGAACTGGTTTCTATATTACTCTGATTTACATGTGCTGTTAGAGATGGAGACTGGCATCTGTATATAACTACATTTGCAGAAATGCTCCCTTGGTTTGCAGAATACGATCATAGCAACTACACAAGGTGGGGATCTGTCTTTCTTGCCGACATGAGGCAACTTGGTACAACAGCACCAGAAGTTTCTATTGGATTGATTCAGATCTAGAATTCAACAAGACTGGCATGATGTAAAACAGATTGTTCAGCAACTACAATCATTCCACATATTTCAACACCATACTGACCTCACCCAAATAACCACTGGCGATGTTGCAACTGATGACCATGTCAGTGCTCAACAGAATGGAAAGGAGATGATAATGACTCTAGAAAACTGGCACACATGATCATCGGCGCTCTAGTATAAAGACTATCAGACAAATCATATCTGATAGGTATTTGAAAATTACGAGCAACTGGAAAGGGTCCATTTCCCTTGCAGAAAACAAAGTTAAGCTTGCTTGTTTTCTTTCTGAAGAATTGGTGACTGGAGATTTTTGTGACAGAGAAAGTGTGGTCAGCGGTGGATTTGAAGAAACCACAACAACAAAGTCAAACATTGATTGTGATATAACATGCCTTTGTGCAAATAACGAAGAAGCTAACAGTCAAATTGGAACCCTAGCAATCCTAAATGTTGGGGTAGACACCAACATCGTTCTAATCGGATGATTGGAAGCAAAGATTTTAATTTTTTTAATTTTTTTAATTTTGTTATTGAGGCTGTATTTATACTGTCCATACCATGTAAGCCGGGGTATCCAGGCTTGTTTTCAATGCTGGCCAGCTGTAGTGTTGGTGTTGTCTTACCAAGCAGTAGCTGCTGATAAGTTATTTGATTGTCTGCATTTCAGTAGCAGATAGATCTGTTGGTACGTGCCATCTTGGCATTGCATTTTTGTTCTATTCTTATTACTATGTTTGTTGTTTTCTTAGGGTTCTATGTTAGTGTTTTGGGGTTTTCTTGGGAAGAGTTTTCCGCTTTTTTCTACTTAATTCTATACTAGTCTATTTTATTTACATGTACATAGGCCTGTATGTAATAGGTGGTTGAGTTATGTTTGTTTGAATTTGATTTCATTCATATTGTTGTTGGATATGTTATATGGCTTTTATATTTCCGGTTATCCCGCCCTGGGCTGTCCAGTTGGTCATGCGTCAAAGGACACTCACCCTCACGACAGACTTCTTGCGCGAGACAGGAACTGAAGGCCGACGGCTCGCCCCCCGCAGCCTGTATGCAGGACTGCGCTCAGGAGAGGGCGTGCCAGACGGAGGCAGGAGCGACAGGGGTGGCGAAGAGCTAGGCGGCATAGGCTGCTACCTCAAAGTCCAATAGGGCGAGGGCATCGAGGTCATGGCCGCACATGAAGGTGATGTAGGTGTCGGCCAGCCGACACCGGTTTCTCCAGGTAGAGGGTGCGAGGGAGGCGAGGCAGAGCCCATTGACTGTGGCGACCTCTTAGTGGTGACACCTGGAGTCCCGGATTAAAGGGGAAGTCGTCGTGGCAGGGGGCTACATAGGAGAGCCCGAGGCGGCCCGTGAGGTGGGCTCGGCTGAGGGCGTCGACCAGGATGAGGGCTGGGCCTATGCACCACGGAGATGGTGAACTAGCCCGCCGCGGCCATGAGCCGGAGCTTCCGGGAGCAGCTCCCAAGGGTAGCGTCGCGGGCGTGCCCCGACTCGAGGGAGGCGACGGAGGCCATGTTGTCTGTGTTTGAGCCCGCGACGTCCTCAGGTAGGTAAGAGTTGCACTCTATTTCCAGATGGCGGACCTCGGGGGCGCAGAGCACGTGCGACCCATGAACTTTCTAGCGGGGAGGACGCGGTCACTAACATGGTTGAGAAGCCCGGGTGATGAGGGCCTCGACCTGGTCGGGGGCTATGTGGCTGGTCATGGCCTCGCTGTTGATAACGAAGCCGAGCCAGGTGAGGCGGACCACCTGGGGATAGCACTTCCCGGGGGCGACCTGAATCCTGAGGGCTGCTGCCAGGTCGATGAATGCTTGGAAGGCCTGGCGGGCCCTCAGGTAGGTCCGCTCACATCTGACATAGTCATCGACGTAGACGAGGGTATTAAACCCCTCACCCTGGAGGATCCAGGTGACAACGGTGGTGATGCGGACACAGGCAGCACACTAAGAGCGGCAGCCAAAGGGGGGGGGGGGGCGAGGTCCACGTAGGTGGCACCGTCCAGTGTGATCCCGTAAAGGGGGCACACGACGGGGGTCGGCCCGGAGCTGCCGGAAGGCCTGGGAGATATCCCCGATCCATATGTAGGAGCCGACTCCCTCTCGGAGGAGGCGGTGCCCCAGGTCGACTATGCAGGGAAGCCTGTAAGTGTGGGGCTTGCCGAGGTACTCCGGGGGACGCCGGCATTGATGCTACCCCTAGGAGGGTACGACAGGTCAAGGATGACCCTCCTCCTCCCTGGTTCGGACTTGGGCTGGTCAATCATGGGCGAGACCTGGGCCCAGGGGGTGAAGGGGGGGATGTGGAAGGGGCGCCGTTTGGAGGCGCAGCTGGCGGCCGCTGGTGGCTAGCCCGGGGACCGGGGAGGCATCTGGGTGCACCAGGGGGCGCGGCAGTTGTTGGCGGCGGGCTGACGTCACAGTCGGGGCTGTAACGGAGCTGGGCAGCTTGTGCGATTACGGCGTCGTTTCCGATGGCAGGGGAGACGCAATCCCAGTGCGCGGCGCCATCTGAGGGCGCGCCGGCATTCCGGGGGGCGCAGTGACTTTTGGCGGTTGTCCGGTGACATCTCAACATTTTGTTCCTCGTGGGGTGGCGGGGGTGACATAACTGTGTGGGCCGGCATTGATGTCGGTGGCTTGGAGGCCCCGGGGGGGGCCCCGGTAGGCTGCGCGGGCCCCCCGGGGGGGCCGTGGCGAGGGTGATGGCTACCTTCGGGGCGGCGACGGACGGGGCGGTGGCATGGAGCCGGCAACGGCCCACCACTTTATACACGGGGTCACGGTCGCCCGATGCCGCGGGGTTGCTTCCGTCCAGGTGGGCTGAAGGCTGAAGGCCGCCAGTGGATCAAAAATCCGCCAAGGGGCCCCCTGTGGTCGCACGCTCATGGCTCAGGGCTCCTGACGTTCGCGCAGTAGGCACAAGCGTGGCACTGCCTGGCGGCCTGGCCACTTGTGTAGATCGTACGCGCGTCGGCCTGGGACGGGCAGGGCTGGCTCCTGGGGCGGGTCGACTCGGCAGCATGGGAGGAGGAGGCGGAACCCGCCGCCGCCGCCGAGGGGGTGGAGAAGGGGTGGAGCAGCGGACGGTAGGCCAGGGAATCGTTAGGTTGACCCTGCGGACCGTTAATGTGCGCTGGGTGAGGGTACGGATGGAGTCCGACCGGAAAGAGGGGTGAGCCTCGACCATCCGGTGGGCGAGCTTGTACTTCTCCCTGGTTGCCTCACCCCTCTTCACCGCCTTCCGCTCCACCCCCTCCTCCACCAGGTCATGGGGGAAGACATAGCTGGAGGGAATACATTTACATCGTCCAGTGTGGTGCGCCTCAGCCCACTCCAGGATCTTGCGCGCTGCCTCGGCGGCGGACGTCTGGGTGTGCTCAATCGACCTGTAGATGGCGGTAGTCGCGGAGTCGGGAGGCGCAGTGGCAGGGTTCCAGTGCCGGACGTAATGCTGGTACTGTGGGTGGAGGGTGTGCTGCAGCTGCTGGGTGAGGAGGTGGCAGCGGAGGTGGCAGCGGTGGCGGGCGGCGCGATGGGCGGTGTGGTGTGGCGTCGGCTGGGCGTCGGCGTTGGATAGGGCCATGGCCCTGACTATTCCAGCGAGTCGCTCCACGGAGTGGGCGGTAGCATCTATGGTCGCCTCAGCCGAGGTGACCCAGAGCGCAGCCTCTTAGTGGCGGGCAAGGAGGAGGATGTCATGGAGGCGAAGTCCTGCGCTGTACTATCAGGCGCTGTCCTGGTGCTGCGCCGTCCGGCGGTGCGGCCCCGGCCTCGGACCTATGGGTAGACAATGACCTGCTAACACTCATCACAGTCAAACGCAAACTGGGTAATAAAGTAAAGCACACAGAAACCACAGAGGACAAACAGCCTACCATATTGCCAGAAATAACTCTCTCAAACAAATACATAATAAAGCAAGACAAAGACTGGGGAAGCAACACAAATCAATTCTGGAAAAATGTAAACCTGTTATTCCCCCAAAAAAGCACAGACAAATATCTAAACTTCCAGGATAATGAAGAGAAAATGCTCACAAACAAAGATGTAGCAAATAAACTAAATATACACTTCACCACGGTGTAATATATGCAACCCGTGTCGTAACTGCGGGGGCGTGCTCACGCGGAGTGCGGGGGCGGGCTAGTCGATGTGGTAAAGTGAGAGCTAAAATAAACCAGTCGTTCAACTCCACTCGCTGTATCAACGCTTGCTTCTTTACATGGTGTCAGATGTTCACAAACAAATGGATATGGCGTTATCAGGTTTGAAACCGCCAGGACCACTATCCTTACAGGGCAACTTGGCGTTAAACTGGAGGTTGTGGTTGAATTCATATCAGATATACTCCATCGCTTCTGGAGCTGCGAACAAAGGAGACAACATTCAATGTTGCGTGTTCCTCCACATGGCTGGAGTTCATGCCCAAAAACTACACCGAACACTTAAAATCGAAAGTGATGACAAGGACAAAATGCAACCATTAATTGACGCGTTCGAAGAATACTGTATTGGGCATACAAATGTGACAGTAGTAAGATATAAATTTAATTCTTACAACCAGTCGAGTGAAGGAATAGATGAGTACAGAAGTTAGAGAATTATCAAAAACCACCAGCAGGGATATCTTCAAGTCATTGCTCGAAATTTTCGGTACACATGGGGTAGCCAACATATTAATTTCTGATAACGGCCCACAATTCACATCCCAAGAATTTCGAAATTTTGCACGAGAATATGGGTTTAAGCACAACCATAAAAACCCACATTATCCACAGAGTAATGGCCAGGTGGAGCGTTATGTTCAAACAATAAAGAAGTTAATAAAAAAGGCACATTCATCACGCCTAAATTATAATTTAGCGCTATTAAACTACCGAAATACCCCTCTAGATACCATAAATGTTTCGCCCGCACAACTATTAATGAACCGCAGGCTGCGTTCTAAATTACCGGCGACCAAACTGCACTTGATACCCCTTGTCCCAGAGTCAAAGGGTGCCAAATTTAAACAACGACAAAAAATACAACAAAAGTATTATAATAAACGAGCCGGAAAAGACCACGCTCCTTTGAAAGAAAATGACTTAGTTAAGTACATAACACATGAAGGGAAATGGGCAAATGGGCAAGTTACAAAAGTAAATAACCCAGGACCTAGAGATTACAAAGTAGTTAATCAAGAAGGTAATAAGTTGAGGCAAAATCGAAAACATCTATTCAAAGCGCCCAAGCCACAACCAGTAGATGACACAAAAACAATTACACCGGCTGTAAGAGAAACAATCAGTGGTCAAATCGCACAGGCTGACGGTTACATAACAAGGTTCGGTCGTTTAACAAGCAAGCCGGTCAGACTAGGGTTGGCCAGCATACAAATAGACAAGCAATTAAGCACCTGTGGTCAGACACGGCAAGGGACAACAAAACAATTAGGCACCTGCGCGGGTAGACGCGCAGACGTGACATGGAGGCCACATGAGCCAAGCGGCCTGACCACATACAAATTGAACGGCAAATATAATAAAGACTGAATATAACTGAAATTACAGACCTGGTACAAGTAGAAATTGACCATGATAGTTAGTTGAAAAAAAAGACAAAAAAAAGACACATTGTTACATTTAAGATTTAAACTTTAGAAATAACAGACGATACGTAACCATATTGGACGTGTTATTACTATCGTTGATACGCCAACTCGCTTAATTGAACATACTGTAGTTAAAAGTTAATACATTCTATCTTTCAGATAAACGACAATGTTAGCCTAAGATATATACTTATTTGAAAGCAGAGTTTGCCTCTAATGAAACTAAATGGACTTAGACACTACGTCTGATAAACTTTATCGTTAACGATAATATCTAATACTAGAGAAAGTTGTTAGATTTAAGCTTATACCAGTCTGTACATACGTTTGTTGTTAACAAAAAAAGGGAGATGTAATATATGCGACCCGTGTCATAACTGCGGGGGCGTGCTCACGCGGAGTGCGGGGGCGGGCTAGTCGATGTGTTAAAGTGAGAGCTAAAATAAACCGGTTGTTCAACTCCACTTGCTGTGTCTACGTGTGCTTCTTTGCACATGGTGGGGCAAAAACTGTCAGAAGAATTCACCAACAAATGGGAAAAGAGATCAGTAACTGTACAGGACGAACTCCCCACAAATATGGAGACAAGCAAAAGATGGGAAACTACAGGCCAATATCAATTCTACAAACCCCAGGCAAACTCATCGAAAAAGTGTTCCATAGGCACATAACTGAACACCTGAACAAAAATAATATACTAAACGAAAGACAAGGGGGCTTCAGGAAACTGCACTCCACATCAAAAACAACAGCTAACCTAACAAATGACATACTGGCATCAATGAATCAAAAACAATTAGTTGGAGCAGCCTTCATTGACTTTAGTAAAGCTTTTGACATGGTAGACCATAATATACTTCTAGAAAAAACCAAAACTATGGGTATCAAATCGAACACTATGAATTGGATAAAATGCTACCTAAGCAACAGAAAACAAAAACATAAATAAACAATACACTATCAGACAACCAACCTCTCATATATGGTTGTACCCCAAGGGCCAGTGCTTGGGCTACTCCTCTTTATAATCTACATAACCCACCTTAAGAAATGGCTGCAAACTGAATGCCTCCAACTATATGCTGATGGCACAGTCATATATGCAAAGGGCACCACAGAAGAGGACATAATAACTAAGCTAAATAAACTCCTACTAAAACTGGATGAATGGTGTGAGTCCGATAAAATAACCATCAATGCAAGCAAATCAAAAACAGTACTCTTCTCGCCTAAACAAAAACACCAGATAGAAACCTACACTCTAAGCTAGGAAACCAAATATTAGAAAATATAGACCACTATAAATACCTAGGCCTTGAATTGGACAGCCAACTAAACTACAACCTATGTATAACAAAAATCATTAACAAAATAAACCACAAACTATGGCTATTTGCAAAGTTAAGAGACTACATGACACAAGAAATGTCAATAAAAATCTTCAAAGACATGGTGCTCCCCTATTTTGACTATCAGGATGTAATCTACATGGGCGTGAAAAAAGAACTATTAAAGAAAACGCAAATACTGCAAAACAGAGCCCTACAAATCTGCCTAAGAATAGGCAAACTGCGCCCCACCTATGACATACACAAAAGAACTAAAGTAAAATTACTAGAAAATAGGAGAATAATTCACCTCAAAACATTAGCATATCACTACAGTCAAGACATTAATCTCCTAACGAAACCGCAAAGGAATAATGTGCCACTACTAAGGCAGACCAGAAGCCAAATCAAAGCTCATGAAAGAAGCACACATGCCAAAATGGTAAAGGAACAACAAATTGCTGACCTAAAAACATCCAAAAAATATATGTGCAAAATAAGGCTAGGAAACCCCCACTAAGCCACACTGCAAAGAGGCATGTGATATGCCATGGTCCACCAGAGGGATGGCCAATGGAAGGTAACCATGCCACAATTAACCAGATAATACAACCAATCGCACGCCTATGATATGTAAATATGAATTCTAGATCTGAATAAAGTAGGCTAGTCTAGTAATTAGAGTAGAACAAAATAAAAAATATATATACCAAGACAATCTAAAAAAACTAACATAAGCCGTGTTCACACGGGAAAAGTTTAAAGCGATTTAGACAAGGCAAATAATATGAATCGATTTAAGTTTGAAAGTGTTTCGCGTTCACACGGGCAGTGCTTGAGTCGGTTTAAGGTGGAAGTGGATATCTGCGCATGAGCAAGTCCATACTAACTAGCACCAATTTCGGTTAGTCGACGTCGGCACGAGAGAGTGTCGGTTCGACCTAGATATGTATAGACTGAATCATATTGTTTTGGAACCCTAAAAACTTCTGCTGGGCAGTGAAAACCTAAAAATAAATCATGAAAAAAACATTGGTGCACCTCTATCCATTTCATAGACCAAATTATATAATATGCGCTTTTGATTGACCGGAAAGTCAACAAACTAAGGTCTCGAATGCGGATGCGTGTCACATCCTTGATGCGCGAGAAGGAAGAACAGAGGCGGAGGTGGGAAAACTGAGGCGTTTATTGTGACGCCTCGGGCAACATACAGAGATACAGTGAAATAACAATAATGACAAGTAAGGTACAAACAGGGTAACTGAGGAGGTAAACAGGCTGAGGAGGCAGAGCAATACAGGGGGCAGAGGATAAATAGTGAGGGGCTCATAAGGAGCAGTGTAATAATGAGGATAAAGGGCTCAGAAGGAGCTGGTAAGAGAGTCAGTGTGGGGCTCAGAGGGTAACGGGGAAGAGAGGTAAATAAGGAAAGGATAAAATGATGATGAGCGGAGTGGCTAAGGAGCAGAGTTCAAAAGTCAGTGGAGTGAGGGGGTGCCGAGGAGCCCTCCACCGCAGAGGGGGGAGGGTAGAGGAGGGAGAGTTGGGTGGGTGGGTGGAGAAGAAGAAGGGGCAGAGAGCTGGAAGGCGGCTGGAGGCTGAGTGCCTGAGGGAGGCCGGCGGGCGGCCTTATAAGGGGGGAAGTGAGCAGAGGCAGGAGGGGGGGAGTCGCTCAGGGCCGGGGGGAGGTGAGCAGTGGCAGGGGTGAGTCGCTCAGGGGCGGGGGGAGGTGAGCAGTGGCAGGAGGGGGGGGGGAGTCGCTCAGGGCGGGGTGAGTCGTTCTCCCTCCCCTCGCATCAAACGAAATGCTTCGCATTACGACCGATGCGCGAGAAGGAAGAACAGAGGCGGAGGTGGGAAAACTGAGGCGTTTATTGTGACGCCTCGGGCAACATACAGAGATACAGTGAAATAACAATAATGACAAGTAAGGTACAAACAGGGTAATGAGGAGGTAAACAGGCTGAGGAGGCAGAGCAATACAGGGGGCAGAGGATAAATAGTGAGGGGCTCATAAGGAGCAGTGTAATAATGAGGATAAAGGGCTCAGAAGGAGCTGGTAAGAGAGTCAGTGTGGGGCTCAGAGGGTAACGGGGAAGAGAGGTAAATAAGGAAAGGATAAATGATGATGAGCGGAGTGGCTAAGGAGCAGAGTTCAAAAGTCAGTGGAGTGAGGGGGTGCCGAGGAGCCCTCCACCAAAAGTAGGAGAGGGCTTGAGGCGCGCCCGAGGTGATGATCCGAGGCGGGGGTCCGGGGGTGGAGGTCTGGGCGGAGAAAGCTGGCGGCGCGCCCGAGGCGGAGCAGGTGGGGCGGGCCGGCCGAGCGGTGGGCCGTGTCGGGGTGTAAAATTGTCCGATATAATACATGTGAACCGAGGTGAAGTTACTATAATAAATTACAAACTGTCTATATAATGATAAATGTTAAATTATAAAAACCCAAAGACATATAGAGGATGTGTGGAATTGGTAAACTATTATTCATTAGTATAAATTGTATATTGAATAGTCTTTGAGAGGGAGTGTCACTTCCGAGTTTGACTAAGAACACTCTTTGGAAGAGTCACCTCACATGCCCCTCCCCCCCCACATGGCATTGTTATGATCATTGACCATTGTATTGATTCCTATTGGAGGAGTGAGTCATGTGACCACTGCATTATGTTGATTGAGGGATCACCTCATGTGACCACAGCCATCTTGGATCTTGTAGACTATATAAACAATAAACTGAGGAGTGTCATTCTCTTACCTTTCATTTCCTACTCTGTTTCCTTCATTACCTGTAGTGATTTCACTTGACCTGTCTCACACCACCCACACCACCAGCCGGCACGTTTACAGGGGGTCAGGCTCCCTCTCGGGGCGGGAAGTGTCAGGGGCCTGCATCGACAGGGAGCGGGCGGCCAAAAAAGGGAAGGCCCGCTCCTTGGCGGGATCCGGTGAGGAGGTCCGACCAGGGTCGATCAGGGGGGCAGCGAACTCCTCGGGGCTGGATGGGGTGGTGGTCGGGGTCTGGGCGGAGTTGAAGGCGGTGTCGTGAGGATCGGTGGCAGAGGGTTCCTCCTGAGGCTGGGCTGGGATGCGGTCCGAGGTGTGATGCCCGAGGTGATGATCCTCGGCTGGGGCTTGGCGGCGCTGCGTTCGATGGTCACTGGGAGGTTGTCGGCTGGGCTTGCGGGGCTGTCGGCAGTGGTGGGGGTGAGGCGCCGGAGGGGTCCCCCCGGGCCGGCCGGGGGGAGGCCGGCGGATCAAAAATCCGCCGAGGTGGCGGGGGTCTGGCGCTCACGGGCTTGCTTGGTGATGCAGTCGGCCTCGGAGTGCATAGTGAGTACGCGCCTCACGTTTGCGCAGTAGGCGCATGCGTGACGGCGCTTGTCCCCCGCCTCGCCGTGGGCTTCCCCGACGGAAGCCCGATCGCACGAGGCGGGGTCTCGGTTCCAGGCCGGGCAGGGAGCCCCGTGAGTGAGCCTGTCGTAGGCGACTCGGGCGTCGACTTGGACTCGGGTGAAGTGGGGGGCTCGGTGTGGAGGGTCGAGTTGGCGGGGTGCGATGGCGGTAGTCTGCTGAGGTGGCATGGCTATACATTCGACCCTAAGGAGGTTTAGGGCCACTGGGTCGTGCCACCCGTGGGGGAGTCGGCCGTCCGCGATCCAAGTAAAGACCGTCTCGGAGTAATGGCGGACGGTCGCCCACGGGTAGACGAGGTGATCCTGGAGGACGGTAAGGATGTGGTGATGTAGTCCGGGGGCGGAGTGGGCGGGGAAATCGGGGTGGTTGATGAGGGAGAGAAGGGCGAGGTTGTATTCGTCCTTCGTCGCTTCCCCCCTCTTCACCGACTTCCTCTCCGCCCCCCTCTGCACAAGATCACAAGGAAACACATAATCAGGCGGAATACCTTGCCGCCTCACTGAGTGGCGCGCCTCGGCGGAAGTCAGGATCTCTCTGACGGCGTCGGCTGCGGATGCCGGGGTGTGCTGTGCAGGCTCCTGGTGGTAGGCCGGGGATGTCGGCAGGGGAGCATGGCCGCCGATGTGCTGGTACCGCTCGTACTGCGGGTGGGCGGCTCCCGGCAGAGCTGCTGGCGGCGGCGGCGGCGGCCTGGGACCCACCGAGGTGCGCGCCCGAGGTGTGGGGGCCGGGGCGGCCTGGTGTCTGGGCCCGGGGGAGGGCGCCTCGGCGGCGGGCCGCGCCTGCCCGCTCTGCAAGTCGTCGATCCGTGCGTGGAGGTCCCGCTGATCCAGCCGTATTCGCTGTAGCTCCTCCAGGATGGCGTTGATGCCCGAGGCGTGTGAGGTGCCCGGCGGTGAGGGGGTTGCCGGGGCGGAAGGGGGTGACTCGTCCCGCCTCGGGGTTGTAGCTGGTCCCGGGGTGCCGTGGGCGGCTGCCCGTGCGGTCTTTCGTCCTTTTCCCTTTCCTGGCATAATAGAAGAAGGGGCAGAGAGCTGGAAGGCGGCTGGAGGCTGAGTGCCTGAGGGAGGCCGGCGGGCGGCCTTATAAGGGGGGAAGTGAGCAGAGGCAGGAGGGGGGGGAGTCGCTCAGGGCCGGGGGGAGGTGAGCAGTGGCAGGGGTGAGTCGCTCAGGGGCGGGGGGAGGTGAGCAGTGGCAGGAGGGGGGGGGGGAGTCGCTCAGGGCGGGGTGAGTCGTTCTCCCTCCCCTCGCATCAAACGAAATGCTTCGCATTACGACCAATCCGCCTCAAGTAAGTCGGTTGCGTTCACACATGCCACTTACGTCGATTTAAGCTAAATCGCTTCATCTATACTACTGCGTGAGGTGGTATAGATGAACCGATCTAGCTGAATCGATTCAGCCCTAAATCGCTTTAGGGTAGTGTCCATACGGCGAATGTGAAGCAAACTAGACAAGTCGATTCATATGAATCGAATTAACTGCCCAGTCTGAACGGGGCTTTAGACTACCAAACCATGCTAAGCAACCACTTACCTGCTACTGTAATGCAGGCAATCAAACACCTTATCAACTGCCACTGTGTGATAATATAACTCCACCACTACAGCTGGCCACCATTGAAAACAAGCCCGAGTACTCAAGATTATATGCTATGGACAGTATATACACAGACTCAATACAAAGAAAAAGTTTTAAAAGAACAGACATGAATGAATGCATGATCACAGTTATTCAATGTCAGTCTTCACAGACACAGCCGCATGGATCATTCTCAGAAACTTCAAAAAGTGAAAACATTCCAAATAAAAGCAAAAAACATTAAAAATAATAGAATCAATATAGATATTGAGGGTTGAATGTTGTGCAGATGTCACATTTGACACTTTTGATGTTCATTCTTTGATTGTTATCTGATACAAACTGAGAAAGCTGTTGAAATTAACAGTGTAACATCAGTCCACAACATCATTTTAACACACACATTAAATTCAAACAAGTTTCATTGATTTGACTTCAGACTTGTTTCTTACAATAACAAAAGCTGAGAAACTGTTTGTGTAGATGTATGGTGTTTATATGCACATTTTTGTATTTTTTACTTCAGCACAAAATCATATAAGCATATTTTGGATACATTTTGTGGCATAGATTAAATACATGTAGTATTACTAACATAATTAAAACAGAGTCAGCAATAATTGTTTGACTTACTCTCCCCCCCAAAAGAAGACAAACTCATTAACAATGTAATGTGGAAACGAAAGATGTGGTTCACAGTGTAAACGTGCCGGCTGGTGGGTGTGGGTGGTGTAAATAGGTCAAATGAAAGCACTACAGGTAATGAAGGAAACAGGGTTAGAGTGAAAGTAAGAGAATGAGACTCTTTAGTATATTGGCTTATATAGGTTCTTCAAGATTCAAGATGGCCGTTGTCACATGATTCCATTCATCAATCACAGTACAATGCAGTGGTCACATGACTCACTCCTCCAATCAGAGTACAATGCAGTGGTCAATGATCATAACAATACCATGTTGGGGGGGGCATGTGAGGTGACTCTTCCAAAGACTGTTCTTAGTCAAACTCGGAAGTGACACTCCCTCTAAAGACTATTCAATTATACAAATTCTATACTCAATGAATAATAGTTTACCAATTTCACACATCCCTCATATGCCTTTGGGTTTTTATATTTTAACTCTTATCATTATATAGACAGTCTGTAATTTATTATAGTAATTTCACCTCGGTTCACATGTATTATATCGGACAATTTTACAACAGGTTCTGAGAATGGCCCATACCCACCCATGTAGGGTAGGCTTGGTGGCCACCCAACCTTTAAAGAAGATAATGGATCCTCTATTGGTTCCATTGGTGTGACGTAACATTGCTTAGTTGTTTAAATCTCTACCCATTTCTGCTACATAGCTATTATTTATTATATTTTACTAATTTTGTTCAGATCTACGATGCTGAAAATATGAGAATTGCACTGGTTGAACCTGATTGACATCTTCAAGACTTCTAACCTAGTACTGTCTCGGTCATAAGTTTATCTAGTATGATCCATGAATGTTCAAAGTCAGCAATTTGTTGCTTACTGATGCAGTAATGTTTTACTGATCTCCTTACAGAGGTCATTGATAATATTAATAATGTAATCAAAGGTTATCAACTACTGGAAAAGTTATATCTGCATGATTAATCACTTTTCATGATTTTATTGGTTTGGAAAGTCATTTTTGTTTTGACCAGTA